>OY720455.1:19564460-20151960 GCA_963082715.1 Harpalus rubripes
ATAATACATAATACATAATACATAATACATAATACATAATACATAATACATAATACATAATACATAATACATAATACATAATACATAATACATAATACATAATACATAATACATAATACATAATACATAATACATAATACATAATACATAATACATAATACATAATACATAATACATAATACATAATACATAATACATAATACATAATACATAATACATAATACATAATACATAATACATAATACATAATACATAATACATAATACATAATACATAATACATAATACATAATACATAATGCATAATGCATAATACATAATACATAATACATAATACATAATACATAATGCATAATGCATAATACATAATACATAATACATAATACATAATACATAATACATAATACATAATACATAATACATAATACATAATACATAATACATAATACATAATACATAATACATAATACATAATACATAATACATAATACATAATACATAATACATAATACAGCTCCTTGTCTAGCGTACGTATTTCTTACAGGAATGAAATCTTTATCGAAAACATTAGACATTATATTATTCATTTCGAGAGACAAGCGTCACATGTGTAAACTAGGTGATCTCTATTACAAATTATTTATGGTGGTGGCTTAAATTGTTCTTTTCATATTTATAAAGACAAACGGAATAATTTGAAATTTAATTTACATAAAACTAATTACGTGTTAAAATGATATTCTGAGTTATTTGTCTTCTGGTGAGGCACTGCCTACATTGACAAGCCGCCATTGCAAACACTCGTAGTTACATGGACACAAAAAATCTTCAACGTAAACATAATTGTAAACCTTAAAACTAATTCCTTATGTGAATGCACGTTTAATTATTCTGAGTGCAAATTAGAGTATTTAGTAACTAAACATGAAAATATAAGGTGCTTAGTTATTATTACATTCACAGAATAAGTCTAGTGGCATAATTGTTCTATGCCAATGCTTACAGGTTTTATAAATTTAACTAGCTTTAATTAAGAATTTCTGATTCCTGAATCAATCAAAATCACTATTAAAAATCAAGCAAATCTAATAATCAAAATTAAAGATCAACTGATTCGTCATATTTTAGTAATGTCAGGATTATATCAAAATATAATTATATTATTACAGGAAAATCATAAAATATATTTCATAAATAAATTAAAAACCTACATATCAATACTTTTTTAACGGAAAGTACAATTACCACAAATAAAATTACATGACCATTACATTAATTTTTAAAAATCAAAACAAAACTGAATATGTACGAATTAGCTAATCATTAGTCTACGAAAGAATGGTGAATTCGGCTGTAGGTGTAATGAAGTACCAGGTGCGGATCCAAAAATAACGAAAATAATTTTCTGGCAGACAGTAGGATCCTAGTTTCGCCACTAAGTGCTTTTACTAGATACCATTTTGAACATGTTTTACAAGAGTCATCCATGGAGAGACAACTAAGCATTCAGTGTGATTTTTTTCGTAAGTTTTGTTTAACATGTTTGGTTATTTTGCAATGGCTTACATTAAAGTTCTGTTTCTTGTTGTTCGAGAAATCAGCCCCGGAAAGTGTGGCTACGCTTTCGAGGACTTGAGAGAAGAAAGCTTTTAAGAATGGTTTTCTCGTTTAATACATCATTACAACGCGAAAAATCACACTGACCGCTCCATAAACCTATTAATTAATATATTCCTAATCGCCTATCTCGCCAATGTATTGTGCATCCGTTTTAGAATATGAGATAGAGATATATCTGCATCGCTCACAAGAAGCGGTAAATGGGTTTGTATGCATATGGTCGTGAAACTAAAATAAATATCTTAGCGGCCAGGAATATTTCCTTCAAACTGACAATTTCATATTTGGAATTAAATAAATATACAAATATAAACAAAGTAAATAATTCTTATTCGTAATATTATCATTATAATTTAATATTGTTTATTTATAATAACATTTCTACAGCGCAGCGCAAAATGTAAAATTCAATGTAATTATGACAACTAAACAACTATTTTATGTTATATTAAATTATGTTTTGAAAATTACAATTTATTTGATTTCATTTTACCATTTTAAACTGTCATTATTAATTTCACAGGAATACCGAATGAAAAAAATAGTTTTCATTATGTTTTACTACACGTCGATTGTAATGCACAAGCATCTAGATGATTACTTTTTATTTTGTCAAAATGAAATTCATTATTGTTTGTTATTTCGAAATTAGCCCATTGGGCCAATGAATAAACATTATCCTAACATCAGGGCCAGCGCTAGCTATTTTGCCGCCCGAGGCGAACTTTTCTATTACGCCCCAAGGGCGGGGGTATTTAAAATATGTCATATTCGTATAAACATTACGATGCATGCAAGTGAATTAGAAGCATTGAAATATTATTATGTAGATAACTAACGGTGCTTACACAAATTCACAAATATGAAAATTGAGAAATTGCCATTAGTGCTTCGGAAAGTCGAGACCAAGACTGACTTAGTTTTGGTCTTGCTTTATCTTGCTTTCGTAAGTCTTGTCTTGGTCCTGCTACTCGTAGTCTTCGTCTTGAATCAAGAGTCTTGACATAATTATGTCAGAATAACGTATAACGCACATCGACGTTTTTATGTATCGTGCAATGGGGAATGAGTATGTGTTAATTTACTGGTGAATGCAGTATTTATTTAAAAAAAAATGACTGACTCTAGCGATAATTTGAATACAGATTTAGTCATCGATGTAGTAGTTGATAATGAAAGTTAAGTCGCAGTAGGTGAAAAGGAAGAAGACACTTCTAATGCAGGAAAATTTGATTTATCTTCATTTTATAAGTACGAAACCGTAAGAAATTCTCATTGTAAGGTGAGCAATAATTTGTATTTAATGTAAACAAATGAAGAAGACTAAATTTATTAAAATGAAAAATTCAAACACAACCGGCTTGAAAAATTATTTGTTATGTTGTCATAAAGATGCATGTCAGAATTTTGACGTTATACTGAATCGTAAACCTCTTATAACAGAGCTCTGTCTCTAGTGGTTAGGAAGGTTTTTACGGACTCCGCCCTTTAGAAAATTTACAGGCTGTTGAAACCATAGCAACATATATACAGTTCTATTTATTTGTTATTTCGCCATATGTTTTCAAAGACTATTTCGATTAAATAGTTTAATGTATTGTCGTGTGTTTCAATAATTTTTTCAAGTTATTTACGATTCAGTATATCGTAAAACATTGTACAATGCTCAACCGTTACCCGAAATTTACGTGCTCGCTCGCTCGTTAGGTACCGTGCTCGCCCATAAAGTTCAAAGTAACGGTATTGCTATGTAAATTACTATTTTATTTATATTACTGAAAGTAAAGTAGAAACAATGTAAAATTTTTGATATGGGTGGTATTCAGAGGGTTCTATTAAATTTAAGGTATAAATTATTAATACAGTTGTAGTTGCTATGAAAAAATTGGATCTCCAAGGTTATCATCAATATTTCATAGCATATAGGCTAATAAAAGCCTTAATATAACCACAAACACCCAATATATTTTGTTTAATAGTAACAGGTAAGTATGTGAAATGAAAAATAAATAAAAATAATTATGAATATATCATCACGGCTTATTACCCATTGCTGGGTTTGCCAATCTGCTTTGTACACAGATATCGGTAATGATGATATATTTGCACCGTGCGGGCGCTTATCAGACGTCACCTCACGGGCACGCGTGAAGAGGGTCAATTTTATGCCATTTAAAATTGTAAATATTTTGCGTCGGTCGGGATCGAACCCGGTTCCCCAAGTTTGCAACCTGACACTCAGGCACGCGACCACGAGAAATGTGAAATGAAATTTCATATAACTAATATATTATAAAAATATATATCCTAATTGAGTAAAGAGTCTTGCAAGACTATCGTCAAGACTCTTGGTCTTAACGTCTTCGTCTTGAGTCTTGATCTTGATTTTCCATAATGGTTTTGTCTCGAGTCTTGATTTTGTCAAGATCACGACCAAGACCAAGACTATTCTTGGTATTGACCGAAACCCTAATCGCCGTTCATTTAGGAAGCACTGGTTATACGAAAGGAAGGGGAAAATAAGAATTTGTTGAACAATTATTATGGATTTTTATTAATTATTAATCTATGAAACTTTAGGTGCTCTGGAACCACAAACACAACTTCTATTTGACGTGATGTTAAAAATTCACATGTTTTTACAGTAAACGCTGCAATCAAAGTGACTTCAAATAACGTACGTGTTTTACAGGAAATTTTAACATTCAAATCCCATTCTTTCGTTGTCTCCGTTAGCGCCAATAGTTAATAGAATTGTAGAATGCGAGCATGCGCCGAACGCGTTAGTTACCGCTTAAGCGATGGAGATATATCTTTTATTTCATATTTTTTAACGAATAAATCGCGGAGTATTAGAATTATATTAGTTAATAGGTATATCGACCATGGATGACGCTTGGGCAACAGATCCAAAATGATATCTAGTGGAAGTATAACGGGATAAGTTGAAACTACCACACCTTCACCCACTAGAAAACATTTCTTTTTATTTTTAGGTCCTCCTCGTATAACCATATTTGATTGTATGTTTTATGATGTTAATTTTAAGAAAAATCTCTCTACAATACCAACGTTTCGTATTCTATACCTCGTTCAACGGGACCACGTACCCGATCACGAACTAATTTTGTATTATTATTTCATTCTTACTATTACTATATTCCTTATTTATATTTGATTTGCAGTACTTTAATTATATGAACCATAAATATTAACAATACAAATTTTATAGTTGCTTGCGCGAAACAGGTACGTTCTCTCGTTGAATTGTAATCCATCTACAGCGTTATGTTGAAGTTATTACATATGAAACATAGGATTTAATACAAAAAAATGTCGTCAAAAACGGATAAATAATTCTTAATAGTACGTGCACAAATATCAGTTTTTTCTGCCAAACAAAATGTTGGTCTTGTTCAGAGATTTTTTTTTTAAATAAACAAACAACGTCTGCTTTCTCCAATATTTTTTCACTTACTTCATTTAATATTATCAGTCAAATAAGCTTCTTTATATTTTATGTTTCAGGAAACAAATTTAATAGACAACATTATAAATTTGTCGTACTACTCCTCGTCAAACTCCGATATAATTACAATAGTAAGTTTTATTAATTAAAGTATTAATAATTTAATCATTTAATATATGTATATCGAGGACTCTGTTTCTCAACAGTGAATTCCGACTAGAGATTGGAAGGCTCTGGGTTCAAATCCCAGTGAGATCTACGAGTTTTTCACAAATCCGTCTTCGTTATTTAATTTAATATTCATTTATTAATGGTATTTAGTTACTTTTCAACTAAGTATTTCAATGGGGTCCTCCATTATGTATTTTATTTTTAATTTTATTAAAACCTGCTAAATTGAAAGAAATCTGTACTTCTAGACGATCTTATAGGTAATGATATATATTTTTAAATTTTTTGTGAAGTAGAGGTATATATTGCTCCTTTTCTTCTCAAACACTGGAGTTCGGTATTTGAATCACATATTAAATTGATACATTTTATCTTATATATACATCTGCCATCAAATAGCATAACATTAAAATTTTTATGTGAGCTATTTTTTTCTATTACTTACAATAATTGGGGGGTAGCATCTTCCCTGACTGTATACAATATAGGTACGAGTATATTTAGGTAAATCTTTGAAATGACCTTCTTCGATATCTCCCTTGTCGTTTGAAATACAGCATAAATTTATTCACATTTTATTTGTCTACCCAAAGAGTAAAATTATCTTCAGATGTACCTACAGGGTGTTGCGTTATATCTCGGCGGTAATTGTTTGTCTTTTTTAAATGGAACTTCCTATATATTCTCATATATTTTGAATTTAATTGTATTCACCTATACGCACATAATAAAGTTTTTTAGATTTCCGCGGCATTGCCAAGTTATTCCGTTTTTTCATTCAAATCACCTAATACACCCATTACGTTATAAAGTAATACTAACATTATTTTAATAGTAAAAATTATTTTTTTATGTATCTATAACTATACTCTATGTTCTCATATAATTTGAGAAAAATATTATACAGCGTGTTAAATAACGCGAATTAAATTTAGTAAATTTTAAATGACTATAACTCGTTATATGGAATACCCTATATTTTATTATTCAGTTCTGTTTCATTTTATATTATCTTTAATATGTTAATGCCTAAAACCAATAATTTCGGAGTTTTTTACAATTTTTTTCTAAATTTATTTAAATTAAATCTACAAGATACAACTAAAAACTTTCATTTTCTAAATAGCAACCTATAATTATTTTAATAAAATATAAACCGCCATTTTTTTCTCTTTTCAACGATTTGATAAAGGTGATAGCAGAAAACTTGAGAACTTAAGAATTTTGATTAAAGTAGACGTGTAACGTAGGTTATGTTTTAAAAAAACTAATAACTTTATTTAACTTTTAATCATATTGTAACGTATTTATATGGGTGAAGTGCAAAAAAATTAAATATTATTTATTAAAATAAAAGTATATTTTACGATAAATAAATCATGAAAAATATAACAAAAACAACGATCACGCCAATTTAAGTCTCCATCCATCTAGGTGCCATATCTGGTACACACGTCGGCGATAATAATCTTCGTAGTTTGCGATCATCGGCTATATTTACAGTCTTCAAAACTTTTCACTCCCAGTTCATTTTGTAGACACGTAATTAATGAATTTCGCTATCTACCACGTGTAACTGTCCCCACTATTTTACCGTTTAATCTGTCCTATCAACACCTTTGTCCGTAGCAAATGTCCCAAAAAATCAAATTAATGTTTTCTTATTTTACTCACTAATTGTCTATTAACACCCATCATTTAGAGCATTTTTTTATTGTTAATTTTACTTCTCCAATTATTTTTAAACATCTCTTATATATCCACATTTCCACTGCTTTTAATTTATATATCATATTATTATTAATTGTCCATGATTCAGAACCATAAGTTCTTACTTATGTATCGTTGTATCAGGCATACTTTCGTTTTATTACTTAAATTGTTGTTTTCAGAAAGTTTTTCATTTTGTTAAAAGTCATCTTTGCTAGTGTAATTCTGTTATTTGTATTTGCAGTGACAACACATAATTCTATCATAGAAAACAGGCGAATGCGATTATACTTTTATGAATCTTGGTAGCATGCACTTTAGAATTCTATATTCGCTTTTTATTTTCCGAATTTTCGGGTTTTATACTATTAAAATAGGAAATATTATGACAGTGGTATATGATATATATATAAATTGGCTTCGAATTGATTTGTGACAAAATAATGACGTTAATTTAATACTTTCGCGTCGAGTCGTACGCTTGCAGGCGAATATTTTGAGACAAGCATACTACCAAATTTTCACTTCTTAGCGTAAAGCGAAAACAAATTACCTATTTCATAGAATTTTAAAGTGCGTGCTCTCACTGCGGATTCGCATTTGCCATTGCTAGTTATAATACTACCAAGGTATTTGTATTGGATTCCCCGTTTCAGCTACGTATATAATTTTATTACACTGTCTCCAGCTTGTTTTCTTATTTGCAAATGTACAGTCGACAGAGATAGACGTGTTTTTGGGTTCTGGCGTTGTGTATTTAATTAGTTCTGAAAAAACCGCTAAGCACGGTTCTTTAGGTATACTGATTTCGTTCAAAATAATAATGGTGAACATTTGTGGATACAATGTTGCTTTATTAATAAAAAAATATTTTTGGAGTAGTGTACAATCCCCATGTAGAATTTTATAGAGATCTGGAAATATTAGATACTATAGTTACTGTCAAGTCAGATCACTTGATATGTGCTGGTGATTTCAACATTAATCCTCTTGTTATTGATTTCCGAATATATTTTTACAGATTTAATTTGTTGTAATAATATCTCTCAGTTAATAAATCAGTACACAAGACCAATAAGTAAATCTTTACTGGATTTGATATTAACTTATAGTAAATCTGTCTGTACAGATTCATTTGTTCTGACTACTGATTTTTCGGATCACAGAGGTGTCTTTGTAGTCTTAATTTTCTAAAGCAACATCTTTCCTTTAAAGTGCTTAACTATAGAGATTTCAAAAATATTGATTACAATAACTTTATCGCATATAGTGAGTTAATAGACTGGAATAAAATATTTTACCACAATAATATTAACGATAAAATTACCTATTTAAATTACCAAATTTCTCCATTTTTAATAAACATGCTATCATTAAAACTATCAAGGTATGTAAATATTACAGCCCGTGAATTACTCCAGTCTTTCAAATAATGCAGATATAGGGATAGTGCTTTAAAGGAAACAGTTTGAGAAGCACTGACTTAATAGATAAAGTTTGTATATCTATTATTATTGATAATATTGCAAATCATTACATTAATGATAAATATTCAGACTTACTAACAGAATGCTTTAATTTTAATCTTTAATGCAATTGGGGTGGATGGCATTTCCGTTAAGACGATTACTTTACTTGTACTGGTGATAAATGTTCATGTTACTCATATCATAAATACGGCTTTGTTGGAGGGAGTTGTCCCTGATATCTAGAATGTGGCTATTGTCAAGTCAATTGCAAAAAAGTATTGCTACGACATTTGATGACTTGCGTCCAATTAGCATTGTTCCGATGCTCTCTACAGCCTTGGAAAGAGCATGTAGTAATCAAATAATGAGCTACATTTCTGATAATAATATCTTACCATGTACACAGTCAGGTTTCAGACACGAATACAGCACTCAGTCTAGTCTCATAAACATTGTAGATATCATTATCTTCAATCTGGATAAATTAAATTTGTCTGCGCTAATTCAGATTGATTTTGTCAAAGTTTTGACATGGTGGACCACAACATGCTCATTGCCAAGCTCAAATATAATTTTTCTAAGAATGCTACAGATTTGTGCTGGAGTTATTTAACCGGCAGATTCTTTTACGTCACTATGTTGTCTGAAACAAACACATTTCAGTCGTCTTTATTGTCCTTGCAGCGTGGAGTTCCTCAAGGAGTTATTTTGGGCCAATTATTTTTTTTAAATCTGTTGCAGACATGCCATCTGTCATGAATTACTGCTCAGCACACTCTAACGATGATACACAAATTTAGCATCTTTTAGTCCCACTGATATTTTTGAAAAAACTGATTTAATTAATAATGATCTAGACTTGCTCACAGAGTGGATAAAAATAATGGCCTCAAAATAAAAGTTGAATAATCGTCTCTTATTACCTTTGGATATAATAATTCATATTGAGCTAGATAAGGTTAAATTGAAACGTTCTTCTATGAGGTCTCATGGCCGCGTGCCTGAGTATCCGATCGCGAATCTGACGAACCGGGTTCAATCCCGACCGGTGCCAAATATTTCTAATTTTACATGGCACAAAATTGACCCCTGTGGTGCACTCTCCACGCCAGCAATGAGTGCCCACAAGGTGACGCCTGATAAATGCTCGCACGGTACAAATATGTCATCGGCATTACCGAAATCTGTGTCCTAAGCAGATTGGAGCACCCAGCAATGGGTAATATGCCGTGATGATTTATTTATTTTATTTAGTTCTACTGTTAAAAGCTTAGGTCTGAAGATCAATGAAAATATGAACTTTAGAACCACTAAACAAAAAAATTAACAGCGGCTAAACTGAAACTGCGCCATCTACGAGTATAACAGTTCAGACATCTCTTATCCTCGCATGTTAAATTACAGTTAGTCAATACAACCATTTTACTTCATTACTTCATTATTGTGCCTATTTTTTTGTACAAAATTTAACTCAATCAGAACAACACAGAATAACTCTGTTTCAGAATGCTTGTTTTCGTTATGTTTATGGTATTCGTAAACATGATCATATATCACACTATCGTTCATTAGCTCATATGGATGCTGTTGACTATTATTCAATTGTTTCACTTATAAAATAAAGATAACTGGAATTCCTCCCTACTTGTATGAAAAACTTGTCAAAAGTTATCATTACTCATATATAAGAAAGATCTGTATGACGTTCCACCCTTCAAAAAATTCAAATTAAATGTTCCTTTTCATATTTAGTTGCAACCTTTTATAATCATGTATATATTAAGTATTGGTCATATTTTGTAAATTTAGTCTGTATTTTTGCTACCACATAAAATTTAATATGTCTTCATAACATTTGTAAATGTTGCACTAATATTAATTATGTTTCTTTTCATTGTGTCTATTTCTTTTTGACAATAATGTAATAAATCTTTTTGTAACGGTTAGGTGGAAGAGCATTTTTTGGCTGAACCTCGCCGTTGACTTGGGTCAAGAAAGTGATATTATTATTATTATTATTATTATTAACAATATTATTATTATTATTTCTTTTCACACCACAATATATTTTCTCTGTATTAAGCTATAGCCCCCATTCGTCGCTAATCTCTGCTACTTTTTCTATTAGTTGTTGCAATTCCTCCAAACTATTAACTAAAAAAATAGTATCATCTGCATATCTGATATTATTTACGGTTTTGCCTACAACCTTTAGTCCTTATAATATTATAATTTTCTTAAATATCTGTTCGGTGTAAATGTTAAACAAGAGGGGAGAGAGAGTACAACTTTGTCTCACTCATTTTTTAATTTCCTTATAATTTGACAGTATTCCCTCTATTATTATAGCGGCTGATAATCCAGTATAGGTTTTTTTAATCAAATTTGTTTTCATATCTACGCCAGCTCTTTAATGTTCATAGCAGAAACAAATAATTTCTTGTCCCTTTTTCTGCCTTGAATCCAAATTGTAAGTTTGAAATATTAGGCAGTAAGAAGCTTTTGAGTATAACAAGGAAAACTGTCAGGATTATTATAAGCACATAACTTACAAAGCTAATCATTCTAAATTGATCACATTGATTGGTTCTGCTTTTCTTAGGAAGTGTAATAATAGTAGACTTTGTAAGCTCTTCTGAAATATCGCCAAATTTATAGATTCGGCTTGTAAACTAGTAATAATTTCAACTCCCTTTTCGTCTAGTGTCTCACTAATTTCTATTGTAATTTCAACTGGTCCCGGAGCTTTGTATTTCTTCGTGCTTTTATGTCAGATTCTATTTCTTCTTTTAAAATATTTTTTCTTCCCATTTATCTTCTGTGGCGATAAGCGAATAATTTATGTCCTCAGGTCTGCTCACATTTGCATAATGATCTATATATTCTTCCCATCTACCTAATATTTCATTTTTTCCATTAAAACTTCTCCCTCTTCGTTTTTGACGTAGTGTACTTTTTTATTACAAATGTAATCGATCTTTTACATCGTTACAAATTTTTTAAATTTGTTTGTTTAAGATAGTGTATTCTGAAGTGTATCCAATGCTGGTTTTTAAACTGAATTTATTTCTTTAGGATCAGTTCATTCAATTGCATTTAGAATTATAATCTTCATTTTTTCCCAATGGACGTTAATGTCTCCTATTATTTTTGTGGGTTGCCATTTTTCATTTACCGCTTCTATGTAGTTTTCTTTTATATCTGTAATATCTATTGCTTTTAAATTCTATTTTACACCATCCAATCATTCCTGCACCTCTTTGATTCCCACTTCCCAGTACCTAACCCGTAAGGTCCTGCAGTTTCTACGTCGCGCTCTGATCCAACTTTAGTGTTAAAATCACCTACGATGTAGATAACTTCATGGGGTTTGCATAGCTTTTTAGTATTTTCAAGTTCTTGATAAAATAAACCTACGTCTTCTTCTTCGTAATCCCCTATTGGTGCTTAGACTTGTATAATATTTATATTAATACGTTTAGTTCGTAATTTCAAAAATATAATACATTCGGATATTGGAATATAATTAGTTACTTTATTTAGCAGTTAGTTTTGGAGTGTTGCTATGCCTTTTCATCTTCTGTTACACCTCAGTAATATGTAATTCAATCATCACAATGTATTTTTCCACTTTCAGTCCATATTACTTTGCTTAGAACTAAAATACTTATATTTAGACGTTTCAGTTCTTGGAAAACATTTGCCAGATTACCTCGTTGATACAATGTTTTAACATTCCAAGTAGCTAGTTTTCATTTATCTTGTTGATTCATGATCTTCCTGGGCAGTATAAAACAGTGGTTTGCCATTACCTTCTATTCAATGAACAGTTTTGACTGTATTATTTCCTTTAATACCTTATTTTTTGCCATGATTGTTTTCAATGTGATCCAACCTATTTTCATTAGTTGCTATTGTTAATAATATTTTACAGTCTCATTTTCTTTAGCTTGCTGCACATTAATTTGTACCATACGCGTCGAATCTTCTGTGAGATTACTTCATGAGAACGATCTTACTCTAAGGTATTGCAGCATGTTGTGTCCTTTTATGAGGTTCTGTTTACCTTTTTTCATGACCTTTTTAACTTTTGGAGTATTAATTACTTCCACTTGTTCGACTGTCTCTTTTTTTCTTCCGACAGGCTTCGTTTATTGTATTTGCTTCCTCATTATTTTTATGCGCTTTATTGTCCTTGTCTACTACTTTCTTCATTTTATCTGTATTATTTTTCTTAGCTTTATCGACATCGATTTCCATCTCCTTCCCATCTACTATGATTACATCATATTTTATATAGGCGTACTTTCCTTGTTTCCTCATATTTATCATTATTTGTTGTAGTTGGTTCCTTTTAACTCTTACGTCTTTCGGAAAATCTTCTTTAATGTACATGTCTGTATCTTTTAGTCAGCTATTGTTGCTCATAATTTGAATTTTTTTATTTAAAGAAGTTAAACCAAATTTAATTGGTCTCACTGTATTATAATTTTAATAAGTAATAAGCAATGTCGACTTCTTCCTCTTTTAATGTAACTATTAATTTCTCATGAATAACTAGTAACACTTTTTTATCATATCAGCATAACTATGCGTTTCTCTTATATCAAACAGGACAATATTTTTCTTTCTTGTCTCTTTCCGCAATCCTTCCACTATCTTTTCTTAAATAACCAATTTATTTTTAAGCACTGCATTTTCTAGCTCTATATCCTTGAATTTTGTATTGATGCTTGCATATAAATTGTCACATTCATGCTTAAATTTATTTTTAATTCAGTTTTTAACTCATCTTCTTTGTTACAAATTCTGTCTTTCATGCTTTGGATTTTTGTAGCAATGTTTAAATTTTTATACGGTTGAGAACACTGGTGTATAAAGAAAATAAAAATGTTTATACTGTTTATATACGAGTTGCAACACTGATCATACAATAAGGACCTTGTCGTTGTACGCCAAAATCAACTTCAGGCTTCTGACCTTGCACAAAGTTCTTTTAAAGTTATAACAGGATATAAATTAAATAAGTACATTAAATTTAACCAGTAATATAACTCGTCGAGAGCAACAGTTTATCTTAATAACTATTTCTCGAAATCGCTTATTTTTTAGCATTTTTACAACCTCGTAAGTAGAAGAGTCGTTCCACATATTTTTCTGCAGTATGCAGCTATGAAAAATTTTGTTTTAGCAATTGACACTCCTGTCAGTTGTTGCAATTAAATGTTGACATTAGTAATAAAATTGTTTATGAGGTAAAATTCTGTCAAAATGCTTACGTTTACGAATAGCAAGTACACATACATTGCAATTACTTACCTATGGTTTATTTATTTATTTATTTGTATCTGTATTACATTTTACTTTGTGGTTGCCGTAGACACTGCCATGGAGTTGCTAACGCATTTAGACGGAGCATTTTCCAATCATTCTGTTCCTAATATTCGCACATTTGTAAATCTTGTACATATTCGATATTATCACAGTACGGAGTGTCACATATGACAATTTTAAAAGAGCTAATTATCTCCATACCATGTGCAAAAAGTTTAATGTTTTCAGCACATAGCAGACTTCAGTTTTGCGAATGGCTTATATAGTTCATTACTGCGATTGAATTTACTTGGGAAGGTGTATTTATTATGCACAATACACATCTCGACAGACGAAAATGCTGTGAAAATTCTCATTAAAAAATGTTTGGGCAGGAACAATAAATGAACGACTAATTGGTACTAATATACCTCGTTTAAATGAAGAAGAGTTTGTACGTACATTTTTTGAATAACGTATTTAAACTAGTATGATTTGTCGACGATAAATCATCTCATAACCTTATCATAACTATGCTCTTGCTCTTCTTCTATTCACAGTTGTTTAGAAGCCTGGTTTAATATACAATTTTATGATTTTGTTATCCAAAATATAAATTTCTTTATATTAATAATAAATATGTTTTCCGTTGATTGTTTATTAATTGTCAGCAAAGCTGCAACTACCAGTCGACAATTTTTGTGCTGTATTTATCGAACTTTAATTCAGACAGCAGAGGGCAGCAGCGATGTTTGCATAGGCGGGTGACCAAATTTGAAACAAAACTTTCAAGAATTTTAACTCAAAAACTAGAAGATTTAGAAAATAATTTTATTAAGATACATTGTTGCTTTCGACGAGTTACATTACTGGTTAAATTTAATATACTCATTTCATTTACGCCTTGTATATAAGATTTTAATTGCAATATAATTTAGGTTATAATAAAGATTAGGCTATTAACCTACTCCATTAACACTTTACTTAAATTTTTATGACGGTAACGATTTAATAACATTTAGAATCAGACTATAACCGATCACCACCTGCCAAGACAATAGTCATAATTATTTATTTCGACTCGACTGGCTGTAGTTTACTAACTGAACTGAACTTCAAAGCTGTTTACCGCATAATATACCCGCTATAAATTTTTCTATAGTATTATCCAACGTTCGATAATTTAATGACATACTAAAGGATCGGGTGTCCGTGAGTAATTAAGCTTATCTCCCCATAGATCTCCCCATAGATTTACATAGCTGTACGCTTGCCTCAGCTGCCCGGGGCACGACATTGCTTTCGATGTTTCTAGTAACTTCGCTCAGTGGCGTCGGCAGCGCCCACGCTATACTCATTCACGTCGGGTCCGTGCACCCCAAATATAGTTTTAAGGTTTGGTTTTAATAAATATAAATGACCTATTTTCTAATTTGTTACCCTTATGGAGGATCACATTGTTAAACAATAATTGCCTTATTTAATAAATAATTGTATTTTCAGAAAAATAGCATAATACTTCAAATTGTAAGCGACTCAAGTGAATTCAAAATGTCTCCTCTAGTGACACTGAATAGTTCCATGTTTTTTTATGTAAGTATAATAAATACTCGTACTAATGCATTATCATTCATAATACTTTTATTTCTAGTTTCTCAAGATGTCCACTGCGTTGATTGTATATTTTCTTCAAGGTTTTCGCCAAAATTTATAGCAATAATATATTTAAGGGACTTCTTATTTCATATAGTATGCAAAGTAGGTACTTCTCGCATTTATCTTTATCTATATAAAATAGAAATAATAATTAGTATTATAGTATTTGAAATTAGTATATACAGGATGTCTCTATAAGCTTGCTTACTATTAGTAACTTTTTTATTTAAAGAGATACGAGATTAAAGAGACGACGTTGGTTAAATGAGCAAAATTGTGCCATTTTATATTAGAAAATTAGTCGTGGAAAAAAAGTTGTATCAGCGGTTCCTAAAATTTGGGACAACGTATATATATATATATATATATATATATATACAGGGTGTCCCATAACTTCAGGTACATATTAGAAGGGCATATAGTTCTTAATGTCCTGATTACGGAACAAAATTTTTTTTTAAAAATTCAAAAATTAGTTTTTGAAGTTTTTGAAGGAAACAGTTTTGGGACACTGGTTGAATAGGTTGTGTGTTTTTTTCATTACATAAACATCTCCCAAACTTAATTGGTGTGACAAAGCTTTACGTAATTGCATAAATTAATTTCATTGTAAAATTATTTTATGTAATGGTTATAACTAATTTCACTATTCCAAATATTATAGTATCCAGGGGTACAAAAAATGTTCTTCTTAATTGAACTACCCTTAATTATACGAATTTTGAAAAAATTCTTTTTGTTCCGTAATCAGGACATTAAGAACTATATTGTTACATGTCGATTTCTCTTACGCCTACATCTCAGTCAACCTTGATGACGTCCCCGCGTTGCGGTCGTCTTCGTCATCTTGACCAACTCAGCTAGTTCATTTACAAGGCCAGGTGAACGACCCCCACCGACGCTTGTGCAAAGATTTAACGTGTTTATTGGTAAAGGATTGCAAAATCTTCATTTTTCAAGTCTTCTTCGTTAGCAGCCTGTGGAGTTGCACGTACAATTTTGGTGTCGCTGAAGTTACCGTTTTTATCGTTTTTCGAAATATTATCCTCGTGTGAGGGAATTTTTGTACGGCAACTAATTTTTGGAACAGAGTGGTTCCTCCGTGTATTCGGGATTTAATACACACAGTCCTGCAACTGAATTTACTTTTAAAGCCGCATATCAACTTAGGCTTTTTATTTTTCGTCTACGTTCTCAAGTTACGTTTTCTTACGTTACCGTTTTGTCACGTTCACGAGTACATTTATCGACTTTATTCTCGCTACGTCTATCGTGACGTCACCCCATCGATTGAGACTTTACATATCGATCACGAGCTGTACATCACGTATCGAACCTCAAGGTTGATTGTTTAGCATTTGTTGATGAAATACCTGTGCTGTTTGACGCCTACGACTGATTATCTGGAAGCTACCACCACTATTCGCCATCACAGTTTCCTGTATTTGTGGGAAAAACACCTGGGCACCTGATTTGGCTACCTGCATACACCTCATCTGGAATTGGAGCTTTTGGTGTCATCTGCCGCCTCCAAACTCACAGCCAGCCGTGTCAGCCCAGCGCCAGCGTCCAGATAAGAATCTTTTCACTTTATTATTCCATGTTATTTATTGGGACAACGGCTTCTCTGTTGTTCAACTCATTTATTTCAAACGTACTGTCATATTTCATAACCTGCATTCATGTATAGTATGTAATGTCAAAATCGACTACTTATATTAGTTGTACTTACGCTTTATATAACTGTTCAACGTACACTCTTGTTTACCAAGTCGATTCGCGGTCGACTTGTATATTTAATTCACTTGTAAACTGGAGTACGAATCTGCGAACGACTTCGATTAGGTAAGAATACCGTTCAAGTTGTTTATTTACTGCGATTGACGCGCATATCTTTGGCCAACGACGCGCACACCATCGCCCGCGCCATTTTGAAATATTAGTTACTTTTTGTCAATGCTCGCAGGCACGATTCAGTATTGTTTGGTTATTAAAATTATTTGAATGTTCCCGCGAACCGGGCTTAAGGGGTTTTTGGTTGTAAGAGTACGGCTATTAAATATTCGTTCTATTTTACGTACAGAGTTTTTGTTCGAAGCATGTTCCCCTATTACCATTCTCGTTAACATCATTATATTTCCTTTTTGCCGCATTTTCCCAGTTCCGTGCCGTGTGTCGAAACACGTCCGGTTGAGAGGGGCTGAATTTTATTTCGACTGGCGCCCTCTCCCTCTTCTTTGAGTAAAACTCACCCTTAATCTACCACTGAGTTACGCCGCTCTCACCATTACTTTCACGGGTTTAAAATCTGGGCATAGTAGTAAGATTTTTCGTATCGTCCATAAATTAACGTTGTCGCCCAGCTTTATAGTTTTTTCTTGTACTTTTATATTTTTGTCGTTTACCACAATTATTATTCACTCAGGGCAAGAGTGGGTAATAATATGCCCTTCTAATATGTACCTGAAGTTATGGGACACCCTGTATATATATATATACGGTGTGGCAATTAAGTTCCGGGAATTTAGTTATAACTCGGGAACTGGCAACACTGCGTCATTTGTCATATCTCTGAAAAGCAGGTACCTTCCTTTAGTTCCAGTCGAAGTTTGAAGTTTGGTTTGTGTCTTATGCGTGTTTTTCGAAAGTAACTTTTTTATTGGCGTCGTGAAAATGAGTGACTCTCATTACAAGCAACGTGTTTTGATCCAATTTTTAGTGAAATCTGGCGAAAAACCCTTGGATATCTTCCGAAAATTGCAGGTGGTGTACGGAGACGAGTGCATGTCGAAAACGCGCGTGTTTGAATGGGCAAAGCAGTTCAAGAAGGGGCGTGAATCGGTAGGTGACGATCCGCGTGAAGGAGCTCCCGTCACTTCTCGTAATAACGCGAATGTCGAACGTGTGCGCGCGCTGATCACGTCTGACCGGCGTCTAAGTATTCGTGCGTTGTCTAACACGTTAAACGTCAACAAAGAAACAGTTCGCAAGATATTACACGAGAATTTGAACATGCGAAAGATTTATGCAAAGATGGTGCCAAAACTTCTCACCCATGAACAGAAACACATGCAAAAATCGATCTGCGAGGATTTGTTGTCCCGCATTCAGAGCGACGGCAGAGATTGGATGAGTCGAGAGCTGGATATTTGAGTATGACCCCGAGACCCGTAAACAAAGTCAGCAGTGGGTGGAAAAGAGTGGGAAGCGGCCAACGAAAGCGAGGATGTCCAATTCGCGACTGAAAGCAATGTTGATCATTTTTTTCGATATCCGCGAGTGCGTTCATCGTGAATATCTTCCTGCCGGCCAGATAGTGACTGGACAGTTCTATGCCGGCATCCTGGAGCGGCTGCGGGCACGCATTTTCCGTGTGCGGCCCGAACTCGCCGAGAACGGCTGGATCTTGCGTAACGACAACGCGCCGGCCCATTCCTCGTTCATTGTGCAAGAGTTTTTGGCGAAAAAGGGCATTCCAACGTTGCTGCACCCACCCTATAGCCTCGATATCGCCCCCTGCAACTTTTTCTTATTCCCCAAGATGAAGTCGCACCTCAAGGGAACTCATCATGCCGGCGTACAGGAGCTCAAGGAAGCTGTAACTGCGGTGCTGAACGGGTTAACTTCAGAGGATTTCCAAGGGTGCTTCCAATCGTGGGAACAACGTTGGAATCGTTGTGTAGAGTTAGAGGGAGATCATTGTGAAGGTCGATAATAAAATTTTGCATGTAACTTAATTTGCTTGTGTTTTATTGACAAATTCCCGGAATTTATATATATATATATATATATAAATTATCTCCCGTCATACTCTAGTTAAGAGAGATAATGTTATCAGTCCTAAAATTCGATGGTGACTTTACAGTGAATAAGCACGAATTACGGTTCGCACAACACGTTTTTACCATTTTTACAATGATCTCTCTGTGTGTGTGTGTCTGTGTGTGACGATTTTTCGTCCACGATAACTCTTACATCAAACATCCAAAAATTTCTATTTTTCGTATTTAAGCTTTCTAAATACACATAGATTTAATTAGATGTTGGGTTATATTGGACAACAGGAAGAGACCCTTTACTTCAAGCCAATAACAGTTTTATGAAAACTATATTAAATATAATCCAAAAAATTTCAGTTTTAGTCTGAGACTTATATGAAGGGGGACAACATATTAGATTTAGGCTAAAATTCATAAACCGGAAGTGATACTTTACTTAGTTTACTTAAAGCTTTGAACAGATTTTCCTGAACAAAATGTTGATATACTTGATCCAAAACTTATAAAATTTAGTATTTCAGACTTTTATATTAATGAGAACGACACTTTGGATTTTTGCTAAAATTAATAAACCGGAAGTGGTACTTTACTGAAAGCACTAAACAGGTTTTCTTGAAAAAATATATTAAAATATGGTCCACAACTTCTCAAATTTGGTATTAAAAACTCTTACATAATTTGAAACAACATATTAGATTTTGACTATATATGATAAACCGGAAGTGGTACTTAATTTAGAGCTCTTAACAGACTTTCGAGGAAAAACAATAAATCCAAAATTTGGTTTTACACTGTTTTCTATTTACTGAAAAAACAAATTAGGTTTTGTTTATAAACAATCAACCGAAAGTGCTACTTTACCTAAAGCTCCAATGCTATTTTAAACATGGAATTAATGGGAGGTCATGTGCTATCCACATCAGTAAGAGTTTTCATTTCTCCTTTCAATAAGGTAATGTTGTTTATAATTTTTTCATATAAACGAGTTATTTGCGTTTAAAAATGATTTTTTAATAAATTTATTTATTTTATTAACTAATTTGATGTAAGAGTGTTGAAGCATTGCGAGAAAAAATTACAAGCTTGCCAATATATAACTAGATATCAGTTACGTAGAACGCTTGAACGGGCGGAACTAAGAGCTGAAATGTGCCCAGAAAATTATAGCTTTTAATTTGAATATTTATTTACTCGAAATATTTTATTACTATCTACTGTAAAATAAATTAATAAAGGAAAAAAAATTATTAAATTTTTTTCTATTGCTTGCTTGGCTAAATAAACTAGAAATAGCATACATTTTTTTATTTTTAAACGTAAATAACTCGATAATTTGAAAAAAAATGGACATAAACATTACCTTATTTAAAAGAGAAAAAAACACTTTTCAATAAAATAAAAAATATATGGTTCCATTTAAAAATATATATTTTGTCTGAAATTTTGGGAACTACTGATACAATTTTTATGGACTTGACTCATTTTCTAATATAAAATTGCACAATTTTATTCATTTAACCAAGCTCGTATCTCTTCAAATAAAAAAAGTTATCAATAGTGAGTAAGTTTATAAACACCCATAGCCAGATTGTCAAAACGTCTTATTATAAAACGCCTAGTCATTCTCCAAAACTCGGCCAGATTGTCAAACTTTCATTGACTTAGAGATGTTTTACAATCTGTCTGTACGTTTAATAAAACGACGAACAGCTTACCGCTACATTAGAATATAAATATATGGACATTTTCGCTTGTAATTTCTCTAAATATAGTAAAATCCTGCTATTAAAACTTGTTTATTACTTAGATACGGAGCTTGAAACCTTCTATTTTTTCCACTCAACTCATTCCTATAGCAACGGTTGGGTGAAAGTAGTGAGCGAAACTTTCGCTCACTCTCCTGTCATTACCGAAAATAGGAATAAACTGCAATAGAATTCATAACATTTATTTACTTATATGAAAATTACCTGCACAATTATTGAAAACAGCATTTACTTAAATTAACATGAGTGCAAGTGACATTTGATCTATCTCAGTGCCTTCCACAGTACCTTCTATTACCTCTAACTACGCGAATTTTCTTGCTGGTATTGACGCCCTCTTTACTTTTTAAATATTTTTCTTGTAATTTGTACCTTAAGCCTATGTCACATCTGTAATTTGTATTATTCTGTGCGATGTACGACGAAACTTGGAGTGTAAACCGTGTACTACTCATTTCACGACGATACAGTTGAACCTATCTGCTAATGTTTTGACATTTCAGCGACTTTTAGTGTTAAGTATTTAATATTTTTCAATATTTTTTTTATATTTCTATATGTTTTGTATGTTCACATTTGTGTGATTCGCTATTCTTTGAAGAAAGGAAATGGAAATTTGGGACAAGGAGGTTTATCATTATCACAAATAAATTCCCATTAGAAGACAAGGATCAGATATAAATAGCTGTTAACTATGGAGGTCATTTTTACGTTTTATGTTAATATGTAAAATAATATAATAACGTAAACATTGCAACTAACCAGTTAGCTGTTTAATGTTATCATTAAACTTAATATTATATTATTTTATTATAACTGTTAATTTCCACTCCATGTATAAATCTAATAGTAC
Source organism: Harpalus rubripes (assembly GCA_963082715.1). Lineage (NCBI taxonomy): Eukaryota > Metazoa > Arthropoda > Insecta > Coleoptera > Carabidae > Harpalus > Harpalus rubripes. The sequence continues at coordinate 19,586,266 of OY720455.1, forward strand.
AAATTGAAATATATTTTTCTAATATTTCAATAGCTGGATTGAACAAAACGCTATACAACACGCATGAAGAAACGAATTCGCTCACTTATGTGCCTTGGGCCACTCGCCCGACGCCTTATGTTCCAAACTGGCACATGCGTGAGCGAAATTCACAGTTTCTTTACTCGTATTGTATAAACTATTATTGTTCCCGCCAGAGTGTTCGCAAAATGAATAATATTAAATGCCCCAAAAAATTAAACTACATAAATACGAGTATATTATTACAATTCATAAAAATATCCCATGCAATAATTTTGAAAAAGTGTGGGGGGGGGGGGCGGACTGGTAAGCCTTGTTGAAATGGTCCTCAGCTGTATTTACATAGTTGGACAGCTACAGCTCCGACCTGCTTGGGTATTTTGGCCACGGGTGGTGGTGGTGTGGGGGTCTTCTTCGTCGGTCCATGAATATGCGTTACATGGTGCTACCACCTCAGTTGTGCATGCATTAACTCGTCAGAGACTGTGGAAGCTTAAGTATGGAGGGCTGGTTTACAGGTGGCCGTGTGCCCCTTGCGCCGACGATCAGAAAAAGACAGGTCAACTCCTTACCAGGAAAATGACGGGACGCTCCTTCCCTGAATTTTAAGCGGACCTAGACGTTTGTTGCCTTAGGTATTGCTCAGTTGCCTTGGCGTTTCCCAGCTGATTTGGACGTCGTAGATAACGACCTCGTGAGTTGAGCGGTGTATGGCCAAATCAAGGAAGAACAGGGTACCGTTTGGATGACAGTCCATTGGCTCGCATTTGTGAGAAAAAATAATTATGTAAAAATTAAAATATTTTATTCTGAACCTTCATATTTATTTATACAAAATAACAGCTAATATGCCGTCTGGATGATAGTTCATAGGCTCGCACTTGTGTAAAAATTAAAATATTTTATACTGAACCTTCATATTTATTTATTTATACAAAATAACTGATATTCAATAAGATGAAAACATCGTATGCCTACTTATAAATATATTATAATTCTTTATGTGTAACATGTCAATGTCACATCTCAATGTCGCATATGTTAATTACATCCTTTAGCACTCTGTTGACCAGCCCTTGACTCTGGCGTGGCGGGCGATCTTTTGTGCGACTTTATTGTGCCTTTTGATCCTGGAGTTATGGTTGATGCGATATGCTTGCAGGATGTGGCAAAAAGTCTCATCAACCTCACATCCGACTCTGAATCGCTTTTCCTCTGTGGACATGTAAAGCAGGCTCAAAGAAGGCATATTACTCAAGCGTAGTCTCAGCTACAATCTTGCCGGAGAGGCAGGCGCTTCTAAAGAAGCTTCTGAGATAGCCTTGTGTTTATGGCTGCGCTCAGGGTATCTGTGTTGCCATCCAGTGCTTATGCCTTTGGGTCACAAAATCTGCATCTTTTGCGAGTTGCAAGATAATTATAATAACATTAATAATATTAATAATAATAATAATAATAATAATAATAATAATAAGAATAATAATAAGAATAATAATATTTTTTTTTTGTTTTCAAGCATCGACTGCTGAGGTCATTAGCCTATACTGTAATATTATTATATTAGCAAGTAATCTGACACTGACAATACAGGTATTATTGTTATATCTAGGGACATGCACAGAAACATACACAGATATTTTAAAATATTATTATTATTATTATTATTATTATTATTATTATTATTATTATTATTATTATTATTATTATTATTATTATACATAGGTTGTTCGCATACACGATAAAAGCTATAAAAGGTAGGTATAGACAAAATGTGATGGAACTAAAAAAAAGATATAATGTTAAAATATCTTACCTAACGAAAAAGGAGACAAATAGATAAATTAACATGTATTAACGGACACAGTTAAATGAATAAATAGATAATTAAATAATTAAAACACTTTTCTCAAAGTCCTTGCTCAGATCTTACTATACAGATCGCAGGCTTTAAGGAAGTTATTTTCTTCCTTAATCTTCCCATGATCTGTCACCATATCTTTGATGTTATCACCCAAGTTAAATAACTGTCTCATCGGTTGTAATGCGGGACATGCGACAAGGATTTGCGGTACAGTCACCGGGACGTGACAGTCCTCACAGTAAGACTGAGCTTCCCGAGTGAGTCTGTACCGATGTGTAAGACCAGTGTAGCCTAGTTGTAACCGGTGCACTTTCACAAGATCTTGTCATGGGTTAGCAGAGTGGGTCCGACCAAAGGCTTGACTCGGTGTTGGTTGTTATCCACCCTACCCAGTCATGTTGCCATAAAATGGACAACTTCTTGTATGCTGCGTTTCTAGCATCAATATACGTAATGACTTGTACATCTACTGTGTCACCTTCGGCGGCCCTACGAGCAGGTTCATCAGCTAGCTCATTCCCTCTTATTCCGACGTGACTCGGAATCCACAGAAATCTGACATGTTTACCCGTGCCAGACAGATGTTTTATCTTTGATAAAATCATCTGAATGACAGGGTCCGTCGCGGAATGGTCGTTAATGGCAGTTAAAACGCGGAGGGAATCACTAGCGATGAGAAACTGTAGCCTATCATGTTCGAGATCACAGTAGAGTAACGCTTGCCACAACGCGTAAGCCTCGGTAGTGTATACCGACGCATCGCAATAACAACTGCCAAGCCAGTACCATAGTTAGTTTTGACCCATCCGTGAAGATCATCTTCACTTCCGGATACATACTAACGAGTTCGAGAAACTTCTGAGTGATGAATATAGGTGGTAGAGAGCGTTTGTCATACTGGAGAAGATCCAGTATGATTTCAGCCGGGCGGAGGCGCCATGGAGGGCATTACTTGCGGCAAGAAGTATTCTATTTCACTCAGAAGTGCTCTTGATCGGGCACATAATGGTTTTGATAAAGCCTGCGATCTAAACTCTTCGTTAAAGAGAATCTTAAAATTCCTATGCTTGTACTGCGCCCACATTTTGCATATATACACAAGTATGTGTCTCCTACGTCTAATTCCTAAAGTTGCTAGTCCGGCTTCGCAATAGAGACTTCCTGTCGGTGTGGAAGGAAATGCACCGATACAATACCGGATGCCTGCGTGGTGGATGGGATCTAGCAGCCTTAAGGTAGATCTTGTAACAGACGCGTAAACAATAAAACCATAGTCGATCCTGGGGCCTGTTTCATAAAAATTACTAGTCGACAAATTACAAGTTACAAGTGTACAAGTGACAAGTACTAGTAATTTCTGTTTCAAGAATCATTTTTGACTACTTGTCAGTTGTCCAATATTACTAGTGAATTTTTACAAGTTGACAAGTTTGAAACCATGGTTCCATAGGTTTCATAGTAAATGTAATATGCAGCCACCTTTGTCTTAAATATATATATATATATATATATATATATATATATATATATATATATATATATATATATATATATATATATATATATATTTCAATCACATTAAAAAGTATGCGTTTTAAAATAATTTAATTTTATCCACATTTTGTCCTTCAACCAAGGCATTCAACCCTTGCAATCAATGAAAGTAAAGCAGGTGAAATTATAATGATTTGTAATTATATTTAATATGGCAAAAAATGCTATTAAATTGACGTTTCTTCGAGAAATTCAAAAACATAAAGACATTGTATTTGGCGCGTTTTTCACATATTTAACAAAAAATATGAAATCCGAAAAATAGAAATTAATCTATGAATTTGCTGTTTCGCACGCGTTAATGAGCAGGACTGGCAATATTGCCGGGATCACGGATTTGTTAACAAATCCCTGGCCGGGATATATTATGAACACTGGTAAATGCTTTTGTTATAAGCTCACTTTGCAGTATAATAAAACATTTTAATTAGATTAATAATTTTTTTAAATAATGGAATAATTGCTCCCTTTTAAATATTGCTATAATCCGTTTTTCCGAAACGAGAGAAATTGGAACTAACTTGGGAGCAAGTCATTCATATTGGTCGATGATGACAAATTTGAAGTTGAATCTTCACATTTGTCATCATCGACTAATAGAATGACTTGGTTCAGATCCCGGGTTAGTTCCAATTTGTCTCGTTTCGGCGAAAGGACTATATCAAAAAGTATTAAATTATTAAATGCCTCAATCTAAATCGTTCATTAAATTCATATTTTTGTTCATAGCACAATTTTCTTATAAAAATCTAGCCCGTCGAAAATTAACGTCAACATCTTCCTCTTTTGGATCACTGGACCACATGTTTTTTACATTACATAAAAAATTCCTATAATTAATTGTCATAAAGAATTCAATTGTGAACCTGTAATTTTCAAATGACCAATCTTTCATTCATGGTTACTGTTCACTCGTAAAATACTAGTAGTAAAAACCAGTAAATATTTTTTGAAACGCTACACTTGTAAACTGCAAAAATACACTTGTAGAAACGAACTAGTTTACTTGTCACTTGTAATTTACACTTGTAGGTTTTTGAAACAGAAACTTGTCAAATTATTCGTTTGACAAGTTCTACAGTGGTAATTTACAAGTGTAGAAGTTTTATAAAACAGGGCCCTGGAGAGTACTAAGGCCTGGTACACTCTAAGTAGTGTCTGAGGCTCAGCACCCCACTTAGTACCGGCAAGGACTTTGAGACAGTTCAAAGCTTGCGAGCATTTAGTTTTCAGTTCTAATAGGTGAGGTTTCCAGGTTAGCCTGTGGTCAAGAGTGAGCCCAAGGAACCTAACTCTGTCCCTACACCTAATAGCTTTGTCTTTCATATACAACATGGGCCCATAATGTGGACGATTAAGCCTGCAAAAGTGCATGCATTGTGTTTTCGTGGGAGGGAACTTAAATCCGGTACGTGCAGCATTTTGGCCAATCTGCTTGATTGCTTTCTGCAGTGTGCGGTTGATGTCTCCCATTTTCTTTGTACGACAGAAAATGGCAAGGTCATCAACGTACAAGCAAATACTTACAGTGTTACTGAGGCCGGATATAAGATCGTTGATCGCAATAATAAATAGTGTGACACTCAGGGTAGAACCTTGTGGTACGCCGTTCTGCAGTGTCCTCCTGGATGATAAAATGGTACCTATTCTGACCCTGAATGTTCGGTCACGAAGAAAGGCACTTACGAATTGGGGTAGATTACCCTTGAATCCCCAGGCATGCAAATTTTGTAGAATTTGGTATCGCCACGTCATGTCGTATGCTTTTTCGAGATTGAAATAGACTGCAACCAAATGCTCGTGATTCTTAAAAGCCCTATGTATTTCGTGTTCTAGGTACACTAATTGGTCAGTTGTAGACCGGTATTTCCGAAAGCCGGATTGGTGCTCGTTTAGCAGATCGCGAGTCTCGAGGCACCAAACCAACAGGTTATTAACCATCCGTTCCAATAGCTTCCCTAGGCACAATGTGAGACTGATAGGCCTATAATTTGAAGCCAACACAGGGTTTTTCCCTACCTTTGGAATCGGCACAATGAGTGCTTCCTTCCAAATGGTAGGGTAGTTTCCCTCGAGCCATAGCTTGTTAAATACCGAAAGCAAGGAGGTTTTGAACGAAGGTTGGATATGTTGTTTTGTCCTGGAGATGAAGAAGTTGCGTTAGCAATTGCAGAGTTCAGTTTTGCCGTCGTGAAAGGGTTATTATAGGCTTCGGGGACTTCTTCCTCGAAGTCTAATAATAATTCCCTTTCAGACTTCGACAGAAATTTTGGTTCATAGTTTAGAGAACTGCTGGTCGTCTCGAACTGATCTGCAACCAATTCTGCAATGATATTCAGATCGCTCGTGATACTTTCTTCATACTGTTTCAAGTGGGTTAACGGTGGTGAATAACCCCTACCCGTGATGCGCCTCACTCGTGTTCAACATTCTTGAGTAGTTGTCTCTGACGAAATACCAGAGACATACGCGTTCCAAGATTCTCGCTTGCTTTCTAATATTTTCTTACGGGTTACAGCTCTGGCTCTTTTAAAGGCTATTAGATTAGCCTCTGTTGGTTGCCTTTTAAACTTATTAAATGCAGCTTTCTTAGTTCGTACTACAAGTTGTACCTGAGTTCCACCACAATACTCTACGCTTGTAGACACCCGGTTTTGTGGAAGGGATGGAGTTTTTCGCTGCCTTTTATAAGTTGTTGAATAGATCTATGATTTCTTTGTGGATATCGTTACTAGGTTCTGGTGTTTCTAAAGCGGCTTCAAACCCTTGCCAGTTCGCTCTGTGAAAGAGCTACATAGCTTGACGAACATGATTAGTAGTGGGGTTGTCCGTAGTGATCACTATCGGAAAGTGGTCGTATAAGGCTATCCATGAGAATCTATTCGAAATTCGAGGGGATGCAATTGTCAGGTCAATACGGGAGAAACCCTTTGACCTCGCATTGAAATAGGTGGGTGAACCATCATTTAACAGGACGAGTTCAGGAGACTGAACAAAGTCATCCACGATTCGACCTCTTGGGTCTCTGTGATCAGAGCCCCAGAGTCTGTGGTGAGCATTGAAATCTCCAAGTAGTATGAACGGCGTTGGTAGTTGTTCCACTACATGACGTAAGTCGTCTAGATGCCAGTCTGCCTCCGGTAAGTAATTATTACATACTGTGAGGACAGCTGGGAAAGACATTCGAATTGCTACTACTTGGTGATTGGTATCAACTTGGACTTGCTCGTATTTAACAATGTCCCTCAAAATGATGGCTACTCCACCTCGAACCATGACATTGGGTTGCATATCTCTCCTGACTATCGAATACTTCTTAAGTGAGTATGGATGGCCAGGTCTGAAGCGTGTCTCCTGAAAACATGTACAGAGCGGGTCGAATTTCGTCAGTAGCACCTTCAGTTGACAGTAGTGAAACACACAGCTCTTGATATTCCACTGGATTATCTTATCCATAAAGATGGGGAGATTACTATATCTATCTCTTGCAGAAAAAAAACTACGCAGTGTATGCTGAAACAGAAAGAACCCCAAAAGACACAAAACTAGGATCAAACACACTTTATTGATAATACAAATCTTTATTATTTTTGACGTATTAAAAAATATGAATTACATTAAACTTAATAATTTGATATTATATTATATTCCATGATCCAAGTTTACATGATTGAATCTTAACACTCCTCCTCAATCATGTAAACCGCATAATTTTCTTAAATAAATAAATCTTGATACTGACAATGGATTGGTAAATAAATCTGCTAGCATCAAGTCTGTTGAACAATATCTGCATGAAATTATATTCTTTTCAACAAAGTCCTTCACAAATTTTTGACGAGTATCAATGTGTTTCGTACGATTGGATAACTTTTCTTCTTGAATTAATTTGAGACAACTTTGGTTATCTTCGAAAATTATTGTTGGTTTCTCGTACTTCTGTTGCACATCTTCCAGTAGTCGCTGTACCCAAACTGCTTCCTTATATGCTTCTGATAATGCGACGAATTCTGCTTCCGTAGACGAAAGAGCAACACAACATTGTTTTCTACAAGCCCAACTTAGAATCGCACGATGTACTATAAAAACATACCCACTATTTGATTTCCTGTCGAATTTGTCCTCGGCCCAATTGGCATTAGCATATCCAAAAAAAACCGTCCTTACAAAATTTATTATTTCCCAGTGACAATTTAAAATGTGACGTACCTTTCAAATATTTCAAAACTCTCTTTAACTCATCTTGCTGTCTTGGTGTATTTACTCTTTGAGCGAGTATTGAAACGCTCGCTGTTATATCTGGACGACTGTTGACGGATATATATATATATATATATATATATATATATATATATATATATATATATATATATATATATATATATATATATATATATATATATAATAAACATCCTATAAGTTTCTGAAAATTTATGTTTGACAGCAATATGTCATTTTCCAATTCATTTGATTTTCAATAATTAACATTCATTGGAACATTTGAATTCTTTGCATTTTCGAGTTAGAATTCTCTAATTACCTTTGAAAATATTATGTTTATACGAGAAGCCCCCAGGGCCATAACTAGCTATTCTTCAGCCTGGGGCGGAATATAAAATTGCGTCCCTTCTCCTTTGTTTTTAGTAAATTATTATTAAAAAAATATAACTAGTTAAAAAGGTAATTTCGGCTCCAAAATTATCCTCTTTTGACCAGCATAACGATTTGTGTCTGTTCAAGAATTAGTTCCATATTCTCTCGTCCTAGTTTGATATTCTCTCATTTCGGCGAATAGACTATATAGTTTTAGTATTAATTAACAGTATTTCATGTATATTTCAATTACAGTAATTATAAAAAACAAAATAAAAACAATATTATGTCTGACGCATATCAAATGGACCATAACTGGAACGAGGAATTAGAATTAAATTTAATTTATATCTTGATCAACACAAAGATGCGTTTTTTTTCTTCAAATATATTATTGATTTTGCATTAAGAAACCAATTAAAACTTATTGTTAACATGTCAATGCAGTACGATTGTTAAAAAAGTAGGTTCGCGGAAAGTTTTTATCCTAAAAAACTTAAGAATTCATCAGGTACGACATGAAACTTAATTTTGCAGTTTAAAAATAACGAAAATTTTGAGACAAGCGTTAAAACTGGGCGTTTTTCGATGATTGCGAAAAGGGGTGACCGTGCTCTATGCGCACTTATTATACAAGATCGCCGAGTGTCTATCCCAGATTTGCCTGTCAAATGGGCAAATGTAATTGAAAGATCAATCTTTAAAGACACTTGTCTGAGAAGTATTTAAAAATTGAGATATGGGTTCTACAAGGTAAAATAATTCTTCATAATATAATCCAAACTTGTAAATTTTTCATCTAAGAGACGGAAAAATCTCTACTCGCACAAAAACAAAAGCAAGCCTGATCTTTAGTGCTGGGATTCAATCTCTGCGTTCTTTTGCCGATACATTCTTAAAAAGTCACAGTGCACAAAAATACAGTATTAATTTGCAAAGTGTGCAATAAATAATCCGAGAGTGTGCTTGGCTTATATTTAAGAATTTTTCTGAGAATTATCAAATGAAGAACTTATTTCTGCGCCCTATAAAGAGCTGCGTCCGGGGCAAGAGCCCCGCTCGCCCCACCCTAGTTACGGCCTTGGAAGCCCCTACAGTTGGGCGCCAAAATTTGTAAGTGTGAGACTAGAGGATAATTAAAAGACAAAAATAAGCAAGTTACTCCTACCTGTACGTGTACACTCATAAAATTTGCACCCGCTAGCTGAAAAATTAAAGAGGCAACTGAACCTAGGGTTTTTTTAAAATGTATTTCGAGATACAATGAATTTAATAAAATTGTAAGAACTCAATTTAGAAAAATACAAAACGAGCTTGTCTCGAAAAATTTAGTGTGCGCCAGACTCTATTAAAAAGTAAAAGATTTAGAGTAGAAAGAGTAAAGTAAAATTTTAATAAAAAAATAACACGCTGGCGCTTTCAGCTACCTAAGAAATGGCTTACAATAAAAAAAGAGGACCGCCCGGTCCCTCCGGAACTTAAACCGAGAAGGACTAGGATCGGTGCTCCTGCTAGCGGCCACGGGCAGCGACGAAAAAAATAGCAACTTTTACCTTTCCTGAAGAGGGAGTTGCACGTCGGTACGGCGAAACCCTGGGTTTCTCGCAGGCGAGTTTAGTATAGAACGGATGGGCTTGAGTAACTGCTCCAATCCGGCGCTCTAATAGTACTTAAACGTTAGAGCGACTCCACCCAGGCCTCAGGCTATGGTGCGGCCAGGAAGATACTGGATTTCCTCTAGGAGTGTTGGTATAACATTCACACTTTAGCAGGTCTGGGGTAGTCCAAAGAAATAACTTCATACAAAGCTAGCATCGCCCAGTCACTTCACAATCTAGGACCAAAAAAACATGCGAATCCTTACTGCTAGTCTTGAAAAAAAACCTTAGTACCAAGATCTCTAAAGAGATTGACAAAAAAATGGCGGTCTCTAAGAGAGCTCCAGAAGCGAATATCCAAAAATATAATATCTATAAAAAAATTACAAAATGAAATACAATCTACACATAGAATAAAAATGGCTGCAACTGAAAATAGTGATTGTTTTTTCTGCAAAGAAATTATCAATTTAAATGATAAATTATCAGTTAGGTGCGGCAGGAAATGTGAAAATTATTTTCACATGGCTTGTACATCATTAGAAAAGGGCGAATCAACTCTAATTTCAAGAGATCAACAAATATTATGGTTTTGTGAGACATACACCAAAATTGTACACAAAACTATGAACACTGAAAATCAAAATATAAAACAACAAAAAATGCTCAATAATTGCTATGAGTTAACAACAAGGAAGTATAATAAATAATATAAATCATGAAATTACCTATTTGATATCACAAATAAATAAATAAATATAAATGATAACATACGAATATTAAATCCAAGTAAAACTGTCAATGTTCTTAAAGAATTACCGCAAAAACCAATTACGGCGAGAACTCTGTTGCCCACAGACAATCAAGCAAATATTAAAAGTACTTATAAAGTGTGAGAGGGCACTGCAGGTATAAAAATGCAAAACAAAAAAATCAAAGTACAACAATGAAATTAAGATCTCATTCACAGCAAATGATATCAATGGTAAAAACAAAGCAGCAGTTGCGCATAATAATAATGATAATAATTCCCGAACATTGTTAACAGTGAAGTATTAGGCAAGAGGGGAAAAGCCAGGCGTAGGAATAAAATTACAACTGGTACTGGTGCAGCAAATTTAGAACTAAGCACTGTACCACCACTTTATTTCCTGTCTATTCCCAGAAACTACACCAACTGACATTGAAGATCACCTAAAAAACTTAAATACTAAACAGTGCGCTGTTCTACAGTTGACAAAGTACAATGCATACAAATCATTTAAAATAACTATTCTCGAAAATTACAGTGCTACCGCGAGTGACGCTGCAAATTGGCTAATGGGAACATTGTTAAATATTGTTTTCAGTAAGAGACGATTTTCCTCAGAAAAGCCAGCTTTTTAAGACATAATAATACACAAGGAAAACTGTGGTAGCTAGTAAATCTGGATATATTGTCTGTGCTAATGACTATAGCTTCTCTCAATTTACATGATCTTTCACTATTATATATATATATCGACTGAAAGTCCGATAATTGCGAAAATTTATAATGAAGATAGGTAACAATATATTAAACTATTGCAAAACACTCAACGTAATTACAATGATTTGCAAGTACTAAATAGTTAAAACAAAATAAAGACTGCTTGGAATATTATTAAAAATGAAGTAAATGATAATTATTTAAATATTTCGATTAAATTATGTGACGATAAAGGTAATACATAAACTGATACCGCGCAAATTGCTGAGATATTTTAATTTTTTTTTTGTATCATATATAAACAATAACAGTAATGTTAAAACATGTACTAGTACTTATTTTAAGCAATATATGTTCCTTTTGTCAACAGACATACATGAAGTAGAATCCATTCTTCTTGCTTTTTCCCGAAAAACTTCTGGCTATGATGAGATCTCATTTTTTTTTCTATGCTCAATAACGCCCTATATATCTGAAATTTTATGCGATATAATTAATACATCATTTATTACAGGTAAATTTTCCAACAATTTGAAAATAAAGTGATACCCGTATATAAAAACAAAGGCAGGCGAACAAATATTACGAGTTATCGACCAATATCACTGTTAACAAGTATTGGCAAAGCCCTAGAAAAAGCAATGCGTGTCCGAATAATATATTTTTTAAATAAGGATAACATCTTTTCTTCCACTCAATTTGGGTTTGTACTGCACTGATGATGCAATTTATGAAACAATAACATATATTAAACTGTCTTAATAAAAAAGAAAATGTTGCAATTATATTTTTTGATCTCAGCAAGGCTTTTGATATACTAAAGCATGACACATTAATAGACAAATTACAAAATATTGGCATAAGATATATACCCCTTTTGTGGTTAAAATCCTACCTGGAAGATCGTTCTCAATATGTGTCCTTGCATAGAGAAGTTAACAATTTAAAAATTTCTATAGAATCAAATACAAGGAAAATTAAATAGTGATACCGCAGGGCTTTGTATTGGGACCCCTCGTATTTATTTTGTATACAAATGACCGAAATAGTCACATACATTGCAAGTCTCTATGTCAGTTTGCAGACGATACGTCCTGCGCCATAAGTACTAAGACAAGTATGGAACTGAAGAGTGTAAAAAAGCCGTTACCAGATCTAAACCACTCTAAAACAGAAATACTTGTATTTAATAGCAAACCTAATGCTAAAGAGAGCTTACTAGTAAAATTTAATAATAAATCTATTCCCTTGTCTGTAGATATCAAGTTCCTAGTGTTACATATTGAATCGTGTCCAGTATAGACAAAACACAGTAGTATTCAAAAATAAGTACAGCCTTTTTTGCCATTTGCAAACCTAGAAACAATGTAAGTCTTGAAGCCGTCAGAACATACTACTTCGCAAATGTTTACAGTAGATTAAGAGATGGCATAAACTTCTAGAGCGGATTCAAGAAAGCGAATAACTAATTTGTATTACAAAAAAGAATAGTTCGATGTATGGTAAATGCTCCTGAGAACTCATTTTAAAACTAATTTTTATAGAATTTCACATTATGATAGATGTTGCTATGTATATATTATAGCTTATATGTAAAAATCAACATTTCTTTGTTAAAAATCAAGACAACTATTCCAATATGACAACAAGATGAAAATTGAATCTCTGTTATCCAATACACAGACATGAAATGTATAGAAAAGGCCCACATTATAGTGCTATTAGAATGTACAATAATCTGCCATTAAAGAACATTATAAATAATAAAAAAATATTGGAACTTTAAAACAATATTTAATTGAAAAATGTTATTACGATATAAATAAATAATTAAATGTCTAATTTTGTAAATTATTTTCTTATTGTGGCGTAGTCCTTTGTAAGTAATCAATTACCGTTGTATACTTCTTTCTGACAATAAATCATTATTATTATTTATTATTGTATGTTATTATTTATTTTTTATTGGTAAAGAAAACAACATTTGGAAATGAAATTGGAAAAATGTGACATTTGTGTAAATGTCAATGAAGTTAAATTCGTTAACAATTGGGACATCAGATTTAATTTTTGAGCGAACTTCACTATAAAACACATAAATCTGTAAATAATAACAAAAATCGCAACGAAAGTTGCCACTCTTATGTATAATTTTATATTAATCAAAAAAATGAATGCTTTTTTGTCAGTTTTTACAAATTTACAGATTGCAAAAGTTTCAGATTTGTTCAAAACTGCAGCATAAATTTGTCGTGTAAGTATAAGTATACAATCATTAAACAATAAATTAACATAGCATTAGCGTAGCGGGCGCTACACTTGCTAAAAGCTGGTAAGTAAAATTCGCGACTTCGGCTCTTGTCGGAAATGTATTAGCAAAACCAATAATATTGTCTTTTTTTCTAAATTTTATTTCTATAAAATAGAAATAAAAATATAAATATTAATTATTAATTTAAATTATTATAACAATACTTACCTATCACACAAACTCGAAATTTGCGACTTTAAATATTTATTTTGTGAACTGTTAAGTGTGACATCAAAATAAAATATTTTTGGTTATGGACAATTGTATCACTCAAAGATATAAATGTATATATATATATATATATATATATATATATATATATATATATATATATATACATATATATATATATATATATATATATATATATATATATATATATATATATATATATATATATATACTGGATTGCTAACTTAATGTTGTGCACAAAGATACCTGTGAGGCAAGTAACTAGAAGGCAGCCATTTGCAGAAAAGGTAAAATACGTGCCAAATTTAAAATTACATAATAGAAACAAATAATAAATGGAATAAATAAACAGATTTTTTTATTTATTGCGTGTATTTTAAAAAGTATAGTTATTTTAATAATATAATATGCATTTATTACATATATAGCAAATTCACTATAAATAAGAATATGTATTTAAAAATAATATTTGCTTATTATTTAAAAAATGCGTTTTGCATATGTAGTTCAAAATTTGGAAATACAGAAGGTGCTGTGTCTGGTTTTAATCTTCTTATATATGTTCCAGGCCTTTTCAAATAATCAGTTTCAAGAAAATGATCACTTCAAATTTTTGATGCTTTTGTAGGTGTGAAATTTTTTTTAAGGCATCTACCGACAATCGTAGTGGACCACTATTATTTAAAGAAAATCTGTATATTATTTAAAACAATAGTATGAATATATTGTGACGTTTTCCAACGTTACAGGTTCGGTTTCTTTCAAAAATCCTTCCCTTGTTGCCATTTTGGTCATAGTTTCAAAATTTTTATTAATTTTTGTTCGGCTTTAGTAACTTTAAAATCAGTCAAATTTCTTACGAAATATTTTTTTGTAGTTTATTTTATATTATATTTTCTGTTTAATTTTCGTCCGAACTATTCTACGTATAGTTCCAGTTTTCCCCCGTGGTCATCGAAATCCTTAATTTTTTTTTCACATTTAATAGTATTCTGTTTAATAATTTTTGAACCTTTTAACCGTTGTGCTCTCGGTTCCTAGTGTCAAATTGGGTACTTTTAAATTTTTGCTTTTTTTTGTATTTAATTCTGCTTAAAAAAATGTTTTTCCTTTCAATCCTCCCCAATCCTGTGTGTATGTAGAGTGAATGGTTTGTACTGCGGCCATCTTCGGGTAATCCTGTTGGAACACGGTTTGGACTAGTTCAGATTTATAAACCGGATATATTTTTCGACGCCATCTTTTTTGTTGTTTACAAATCCATTATTTTAATATTTAATTTTTCGTTGATTTGTAACATGCTGGCATGAGAAGTTACTCCGTCCGGGTTTTATTTTTTTTTTAATTGCGCCAGGTTTAGTATTTCTGGGATATCCATAATATTTAGTTGGAAGTTTTTCTTAAGTGCTTTTATAATTTTTTTTTGGACTGCAGTAAACCTGATCCTCGATCTCCTCCTTGTTTTGTTACACCGGTTTGTTTTTGTATTGTCCATTCATTCATCATTTTGTTCAAATTTAAATTCACAACTTTTATATGTATAACTTCTGGACGGAGCACAGGAGTCTTTAATTTTTTTGTAGTAATTTTGTTTATAAAGTAATCAGGCTCTTCAAGTCGCGTAGTGCCTCCAAGTACAAGTTACTGCGGAGAATTTTTTTAGGGACTTAGTGGCTCTGGTGAATGGTGGCTGACCCTTGGTCCCGGATTTTGAAGCTTTGATCCATCTATGATAGTTAGCCAGTCAAGGGCTTTAATCTGCCTGACTACGGAGCGTAGCCATATTAAACCTCGAAGAAAGCCGCATAGTTCCTGCACCACTGCAGGGTGAAACTTACACCGAACCAGCGACCTAGGGTTGCCTCCCAGTAACGCTTGTGCAGCCACGGGCTACTCCATCTCTAGACTGGGTTCCCGCTCTACATCTGGGCAAAGAGTTCGGTTCCCACCACCTTAGTGGATCATCTTCAGTAGATAGGGGACTACCTGTGCTGACGCCGTCTTTTTGGTACAATTTTTTTTTCAAATCTATTTTGTATACTCGAGTAATTCCTATTGGATTCTTTTTTTATATTATTATTTAACAAAAATTAAAATTTTCATTATATTTGTTCTGCGTTCCTTCTCTCGAGGTCACCTGTCGAGGTTACCCTTTTCAAGGTGTTGATGCACAGTCATGTTTTTGTTTAGTTGGGTTACATTATACCAACAAATTATTATTCGACCCACAACCTATGCTTCCGCCCTATACCCGTGGGTTACAGGCAAGCATCCTATGTGCGGCACAGATGAGTAGCCTTCATATGTGTCACTATATATATATATATATATATATATATATATATATATATATATATATATATATATATATATATATATATATATATATACGTATTGAGAATTCGTCACTGTTTTAATTATAGTTATAACTTTTGTAGGAATTCAGTGAAAGGGCATGAAAGTAAAGCTCGTTCTGGATTATTTCATCAAGCTTTCGGATTTATTTAATACTTCATCAGGATGCTGTAAAATTATACATCAATGTAACAAATAGTAGTTAACATTTAAGTATGCAAACTTACAATAATGTGAAGTTGAGTTATAACATTGCTTCATTGAAAAATATAAAAATATATAGGTGTTGTGTTACAATTTTGGATTGCTGGAAACATAAGTTTACAGTCACTATGGAGTCTTTTTTTATAATAAATTTATAATTACTTACAATTAACATTGGTTCTATTGAAATGTGTGTTCATCGTACTGATGAATTCATATGGATTGTTGTTTTCTTCAAAATTTAAGCTGCATTACGTTATTTAAAAATATTCAAAATTTAGTAGAAAGCCGAAAAGTTTTTGATTTTACATTTAGTTTTACTTAGTTTCAAATTTTGTTCACTTTATGTTAACGTTCGCTGACTAACATGATGAAATATATTTTATTGTTTATGCAGAATTAAATAGTCAATAATTAATAAAAATTTTGGTGTACATGGCCGAAAAGTAAAGTTTTTTACGAAAACAGAAGAATTAGTGCAGTTTTCTGGAGCACATGTTTTGTACTGCGGAGTTCTTCTCTCAACAGGTAGGAGGTTGCAGATGTTTCTGTGGTGGGAGAATGGCGCTGAATTCAAAACGACGAAGTTGTTGAAAATAGTAAATAGATGTCACGATCAAGAACTTGTTTGAGTATTATTGTTTTGTTGTTGAGTATTATTTGTATTTTTGTTTTTTATTATATCAAATAGGTTTGTGTATTATAGCACTCAAGCCATCTATGTCTGTTTTTTTATTAATTGTATGGGGTGTATTAAATATATGGTACATTTCTAAAAAGGTTCGTTTTTGATAATTTGTTTCTGTATCTAAAATTTTGATATTTTTATAGTCCATTGTGTGTTTTTCATTAGTGACGTGTAATGAAAGTGCTGATGCATGGGGTTTAATTTTAGTGTCACTTTTGTGTGATGTTATTCTACTGGACAATTGGCGTGATGTTTGACCAATGTAACATGAATTACAGTCTTTACACGGGATGTTATAAATGACGTTTGACGCTTGCAATGTGGGGGTAGGGGTTTTGATTTTAGTGAATATATTTCTAATAGTTGTGCAATTTTTATTGACAATTTTTAAAGAGTTATCTTTAAGAATTTTTGTTAGTTTAGGGGTCAGCTCTGCAACGTACGGCAACGAGCAATATTTTATACGGTTGTTGCTATTAGTTTGGATGTTATTATTGTTTGCTGGGGTTTGATTTGGACTATTGAACAGTAAGTTGTTTAGTAAGTTTTTTGGATACGCATTTTGAAGTAGTACGTCCCTCAACCTAGTCAGATTTTTGTGGTGGAGTGAAGGGTGTGAAATTTTTAGTACGCGGTGTTTTAAGGCAAGAACTACATTAATTTTGGTCTGTTTGGGTTGTTGAGAATGATAATGAATATATCTTTGTGACGATATTGGTTTTATATACCAGTCTAATTTCAAATTTCCTGTATTATCTCTAATTATTAATGTGTCTAGAAAGGGAAGACTATTATTAGTTTCCATTTCTAGTGTGAATTGTAAATGTGTGTTGTACTGATTGAATGTATAAAGAATGTGTTCAAATCCATCCGCTGGCACTGCAGTCACAATGTCGTCTATAAATTTTTTTATGAACGGAAGTTCGAAGTTTAATTTGGGTACACAAGTATCTAACAATGTATCCATTATATATTGAGCAACAATGGGGCTAATTATTGCTCCCATTGGGCTGCCTAGAATCTGTTTGTAGAACTTTTCATTGAAAACGCAGTAGCTGCTGTCGAATATGAATCTTATGAGGTTTATGAATTCTGTCTGGTTGAGGGTCGTGTTATCGGAGATGGTATCCCATTTCGCTGTTATACTGTCAATAGTGGTTTCAATTGATATATTACTAAATACAGAAACAACGTCTAAACTAATGAGTATGTAGTTATTCGGAATTGTAAAGTTATTTATGAAATCGGCAAATTCAAATGAATCTTTAATATAATAATTATTATTTTTATTGTAGGATACCCTTAGAGTATCAGTAAGGTATTGGGCTATTTAACTGTTAGGTGCATTAATTGATGATATGCTAGGTCTAAGTGCTAGGGTGGGTTTGTGAATTTTGGGTTAGCCGTAATATTTGGGAGCTGTAGAATTATATATAGTTAAAGTTTTTGCAATATCGGGGTGTAAAGCTTGTTTGTTTTTCAATTGGGGAATTAGTTGATTTGATTTTTGTTGTATAGTATTCGTTGGGTTGCGTGTAAGTGGTTTGTAAGCGTTGGGATCATTTAATATTTCCAGGGATTTTTCTTCATAGGTTTTTTGTCCATAATACATGTTACATTGCCCTTATCAGATTGTATTACTATAAGATTAGGATTTTGTTTTAGGAATTTTTTTGTAATATTATAAAGGTGTGTGGTGTAGGAGTTGTGTTGTGTATTCTGGAGGTAATTAGTAATGACATTTGTGGCTTGTGCTCTACATACATTTTTGTTATGTTCGTCAAAATTAGCAATAATATATTCAATATCGCTCAACAATCTCCGAACACATACCTGGTTTATTGCAGAAGTTATACAGAATTTCGGGTCAGAAAACAATCCATATGAATTCATCAGTACGATGAACACACATTTCAATAGAACCAATGTTAATTGTAAGTAATTATAAATTTATTATAAAAAAAAGACTCCATAGTGACTGTAAACTTGTGTTTCCAGCAATCCAAAATTGTAACACAACACCTATATATTTTTATATTTTTCAATGAAGCTATGTTATAACTCAACTTCACATTATTGTAAGTTTGCATACTTAAATGTTAACTACTATTTGTTACATTGATGTATAATTTTACAGCATCCTGATGAAGGATTAAATAAATCCGAAAGCTTGATAAAATAATCCAGAACGAGCTTTACTTTCATGCCCTTTCACTGAATTCCTACAAAAGTTATAACTATATATATATATATATATATATATATATATATATATATATATATATATATATATATATATATATATATATATATATATATATATATATATTGTGACAAAATCGAGGAAGACTGTACCTACCTTCTGTCAAACAAAATTTACCGCAGCTCTGAAATGTAACGGGTTTACGGGAGTGGGTTCGGAAGAACCCAACGAGGCCAGATCTACGCCCGACTTTAAAAGTAAAAAAAAATGACAAGAAAAAAATCAACGAAAGTGAAATTTAAAGTTGGTATGGCCTCGGTGGTTCCTCCAGGCGCCAGCCCTAGAAAGGGGAGAACCTGGAGTAGGGCGCTCCAGCGAAGCAATAGAAAAATAAGATTTGAAGCAAAGTTTATTACAATGACACAATAATTTACTTACAAGTTTTGAGCTACTAATGGCACCGCAGAGTCCTAAGCTATCTAAGGATGGTCTTCTTTGTGCCTCGGGGCCTGGTATCCGCCGCTCGGGGAATTCTGCCTTGGCCAAGAGTGACGGCGTAGGCTCTCGGAGCTTCGTATCGGCTTCGTGCCCAATGGCAGGACTTTAGGTACTCCCGACGGCTCACCGGTGTAAAGACAGTGTTTTTCCGACGGTTACTCGTCAGTTCTGACAGCAAAATAAACGGCCTGGTACTTATTTGGTGGCAGGCCCCTGAATCTTCTGCTTGCCGTCGGTCGAGCAGCGAGTCCCAGGCCCACCGGCCACTCCTAATTTTCCTGTAAAGATAAATGAACAGCAATACTGCCTCAGCAGTTTACAGCGGGCCTGAAGGACCTGGGTGCATTACAATTTTAAATACTAGGCTCAGCGGATACCCAAAAAGTAGAAAAAAAAATTCTTTGAACTCTGCTTTTACACAACTACTAGAAACAATACAAAGATTTACAAACGTTCTTAACTAGGGAAACTGCAGTAAACAGGACTAAGGAAAAAGAAAACGGCGACTTAAAAAAAATATTTCCGAGCTTCACCAAAAATTTTATACCCCAAAATTTAATTCCAAAAATTCAGCTCTGGTAAGTTACCAAAAAATTAACTAATTCCGGGTCTGAACGAGGGACGAAAATTTTTACAAAAAAAATCCTTAAACCCAAAAAACTAAACGTTACGCAATACACAAAAAATTTTGAATCCGAAATCAACCGGTACGCAAGCGGAACTCGTCCGAACCGGCGTCTAGTCACAAAAAAAATCCCCAGTCCGCACATTCACACCCACACTGGGAAAAGGAACTGGAAGGATGAATTCTCGAGGAACCCGTTACGCAGAATGACTATAAAAAATGGCTACAGCAAAACTTTGAAGGTGCCCTCGGGCACCGGAAATAACCGGAAGTTCCAAGGTAACGGAACTTGCTAAAATTTAAACTGAACTACTTAAAAGGAAAGAAAACAAAATTGAAGGAGCCGAGCTCCGGGGGACTGGAAGTCGAAGGTAAACGACCTCGGAAAATAATAAACTGAATTACTCACGTGGTACAACCTCAAAAAATTTATAAAAATTTTGACACAAAAAAAAAACTAATTTACTGACCAAGAATAAAATTAGGTGAATTTTGATGCAAAAAAAAACCCTAGCCGAAATTTATACTAGAACTCAAATAAAGATTTAATTATGGTCGTCGTGACCACGCCAAACTGGAGGACTTCGACGTACGTGCCATCTCTCAAAGTTGGAAAACTAAAAGTGCACTTTAAATAAACAATACCCAGTAATTTAGAACATACAGAGAGTGCAGAAACTACTACAAACATGAATCGAAAAGCTGTTAAAAGAACTGAAGCATAGCTCACAAATTTTATTCAGATGTGGTTGAACTGACCTTTGACCTCACGGCCAAAACTTTACTACAAATTTAAATAAAAGCAAGAAAAAAGGTCTAAAACTCACCACAAGACAAAACTACGGCTTCAGTAGCTTAAATTCAAACAATATTCGGAACTTTAAACTCAAATTACTACACCCAGACCTTGAGAGATGTCACCAGATCGAGAGTCGCCAGCCAAAAAAAACCAACTCGCAAAAACTCCTCTCGCCAGTCCAACTCCGCGCCTCTCGCGGCAAAAATGTCAACCCCTGGCCACTGTAAATGTTATAAATTTAAAATAAGACTATTCTGTACAGAGTGCCCGCATAGTTTAATCTTATATCACTAGGTACCAAATTCGAATCCAAACAAATATAAATAAAATTTCAGAACGAGGTTTTGGGAATCAGCAGGCGCGCCTCCCTCGGACAGCTGCGTACTAAAGAACCGTCAGATTTAAATTTGACCTTATAATGACATGAAAGTTTACTGAATGTTTGCAAGTGACAAACAACAGTTTTGTCACAATATATATATATATATATATATATATATATATATATATATATATATATATATATATATATATATATATATATATATAGTGTGTTCATTAAAAAGCGGGCCATAGGCATTTAACATGGGAAATCAGTTTTTCTTTGCGCAAAACTTCTTATTTAATTTTAAACAACAAATGTTTCAAATAAATGTTGTAGGGAATTAAATTATACACCTAAATCACTAAACAAATTTTATTTTTCATAGTACTTAATAAACTGTAAAATCCAATTTGAAATTTTATAAATATTGCTCATTTGTAGTCATAGCCATGGAATTTAAACAAAATTACAAAGAAATGCTTATCGTTTGAATTGTTAGAATTTCGAATTTGCAGGTTACAAAACAAAAATAAATAAAATCTATGCAGTAATTTAGATGTAAATTATAAAAATAGTTATTTATGATATGTGTTAAAAGTGACATTTTATTTTGTGAGGAGGAAGTTTGGAACACGACGCGAAGCGGAGTGATCCAAACCTTCGAACAAAATAATATCACTTTTAACACGTATATCATACACTATTTTTTATTTTAAATTTATATTTCTAACAATTTTTTGACATTCACTTTTAACACTAGTGTCAAAAGTAACAATGACCTGTCACTTTTAACACTAGTGTCACAAAATGACATTTTTAACGCTAAAAACAAACATTAAAAAGCCCACTTTTAATAGATTTGTAGAAAACATATTTTTAGGGATTTAGGGTAGAATATAATTATCTGTTATTCTTTTTTAAAAATCGATTTTTCGACAGTTCAAAGGATATGCATTTCTTTGTAATTATGTTTAAATTCCACGGCTATTACTACAAATGAGCAATATTTATAAAATTTCAAATTGGTTTTTACAAGTTACTAAGGATGCAAAATATTATCTGATCAGTAATTTAGGTGTAAAATTTAATTCTCTACGACATATATTTGAAATATTTTTGTCTTAAATTAAATGGGAAGTTTTGCGCAAGGAAAAACTTATTTCCCATGTTAAACGCCTATGGCCCGCTTTTTAATTCACACACACACACACACACACACACACACACACACACACACACACACACACACACACACACACACACACATATATATATATATATATATATATATATATATATATATATATATATATATATATATATATATATATATATATATATATATATAAACAATAATACTTGAAAAATTGTCGAGGGTTATCCTTGCCATGTATATTTGTGCATCCAAAGTAGAGATGCGCATTTTCGACCCGAACCCGAAACCCGAGCCGACCCGAACCACCGTCGGGTTTCGGGTCGCATTTGTATTCAAGATTTAAAGTTCGGGTTGGTTCCTGTTCGGGTCGGGCTGGTTCAGTTCGGGTCAGGTCGAGTTCGGGTCGGTTCAGTTCGGGGAAAGTACCGTTCGGGTCGGGTGGATTCAGTTTGGGTCGGGCTGGTGCAGTACGGGTCGGGTCGGGTTCGGCTCTTGTTAAGTTCGGGTCGCGTTGATTCATCTCAGGTTCATTCCTTACTGCTGCAGCCAGATTCATTCTTAAACAACTAAAACTTACCTTCACAGTTAAATTTATCATTAAAATTACAAACATAAGTCAAAAGAACTTGGCTTATATTTTTTTACTAATGGCTGTTTGCACAGATGGGCATAAGTAATTTATTTTAAAATTTTAATAAAACTTTAGTAATAGTAATAAGATTGTTTTTTCAATTTTATCATCTTTTTCAGTGAATTAACTTAGTATTAAACCTGACTAAATGCTGTAATTGTTATACAATTTAAATTATTTTAAATTATAATTTGAATATGTAATTGATATGATATCCAAAGAATAAGTAACTTCAAAGAAAAATACCGCCAGTTTATGGAGGTTAGTCACAATGCTTTCAAACGTTTAAATTTACTTTTAGGGAATTGGGGTCGGGTATGCGCTTTTATTGCCTGCTTTTACAAGGTTCAACAATTTTGTAAAAAATTCATGTAATTCAGCAACATCTCATATTGTAAAGATTGTAAGTAAAATCTATAAACAAAAAACATCAGTGTTTTTCAGTAACACAACATAATCCCACTACAGACACTTTCTTTTTGTCAACATGGTTTCGTGCAGAATAGATCTACCACCAGTGACTTATCTTATTTCACACATGTTGTTTCTTCTGCTTTAGACCTGAAAGGCCAAGTTGATTGTGTTTACACAGATTTCTCCAAAGCTTTTGACAGGATAGATCATGGTATTTTGATTGAAAAACTTCGTTCCTTCTTTTTTTCCTCCTCCTTAATTTCTCTTATTACCTCTTATCTATATGATCGTCAACTATTTGTAAAATTTCTCGGGTATAAATCTACCCTATTTACTACAACTTCCGGAGTACCTCAGGGTTATAACCTTGGTCCTCTTCTATTTATTTTATTTATAAATGACGTTACTAATATTTTACATTGTGATAAGCACATATTTGCTGACGATTTAAAGATTTTTAATCCTATATCTTGTATTAATGAATGTTAACTTTTACAAGAAGACTTACACAAATTATCCCAATGGTACTCCCTTAATAATTTATTTTTAAATCTTAACAAGTGTTATGTAATGTCAACACCAGAAAAAGTTTACATTTAAATTTGAATTATTTTATTGACAATATTATTTTATCGCGTTGTTCCGTAATTGATGAGCTTGGTGTAAAATTTGATAGTAAACTAACGTTTAATAATCACATTGATCGTATATACACATCTGCTATCAAAATGTTAGGTTTCATTATTTGCAATACGCGCTCCTTCCATGACACTTCTTCTATTATTTTCCTTTACTTTTCTTTTGTACGTTCGAAATTAGAATACAGCTCAACTATATGGAATCCTATTTATGAACATCATCAGGACCGCATTGTCAGTCTACAAAAAAGAGTTTCTTAAATTCCTATATTTCAAGCAATTTAAAAGATACCCGGACCTTCATATCAGTTACAAAGAATTACTTCAACAATTTAACTTCAACACCTTATATGAACGTCGTGAATTTCTTGCCTTAGTCTCATTTGTTGTCACACTCCTTTCTTTACTACTCGGACCTCTTATACGTTTTACCTACCTACACCACGTACAAATATCCGCTTTAAGTCTCCAATTCACCGTATGTGCCGTATTTACCAATCTAAATTCGCTAATGTTGATGTTTTTCTCCAAAAACCAAAGTGCTTCAAAACAGTTATCATGAAAGAAATGTAATATAAATGTATAACTTTTGTACTCTTATTATTTTATAATTGTTGTTTTACTATGTCTACTTTTCCTGCCCCATTTTTGGATGTATTTCTGTTGGGTAGTGTATATAATTAAATAAATACGGTGCCCATTTATCTTCGATGTAATCGAGCTATCGTACAACATTATAATTACGTTTTAATAAACATATTTGTAAGATAAATAATAAATAAAACAATCAATCCAATTTCATGAAGAAATTCCTATGTACAGAATTATTAATTATAAATTTACCCCAACTAATTTAGTGAATTATAACTAGTGAAATCTTCATTAGGAATTGGAATTATGAATTATAATTGAAATGATAGCAATGACTATAACGGGAAAGTGAACGAAATACAGGTGTTCCTTCAAAATTATTCACCATTGTACAGCATTTTCCGAAGGATTTTCTTAGCATCATACGCTTCTAGGAACAATAATTTGAAACCCCTCGCTCTCTTCTTAAAGGAAAAGTAAAATTAAGAGTTCTTTAAAAACGAATATCGATGTCAAATTATAAGGAATATTTATTCATTGTTTGATTAAAATATTTCGTCTAGATTGACGTTACTATACATATAATATAATTTTTTTTTGTTGTTTTCAATCTACTTAAGATACACATGTATACGTACATGTGTCTTAAAATGAGTCTACTCTATTTTACATACGAAACAATAAAAATATTTTATTCATGATCAACTATATCTGGATTAATTCACCTTATTGAATTTTTTTGTCTAAAAAGGGTTTATCTTTATTACTATTCAAGATATTGTAAATTATAACATTTTAACCGTGTACGATTTCGACGGCGTGGAATTTCGGCCGCGTGGGACTTCGACCAAACAAACAAACAACGAATTGTTTCACTTCAGGTCGGGTTGATTCAGTTCGGGTCGGGTTGATTCGGTTCGGGTCGCGTTGATTCAGTTCGGGTTGGGTTGGTTCAGTTCAGTTCGGGTTGGTTCAGTTCGGATCGGTTCGAGTTTGGTACCGTTCGGGTCGGGTTGGTTCAGTTTGGGTCTGGTCAGGTTGGTTCGATTCGAGTGAGGTACCGTTCGGGTTTGGTACCGTTCGGGTCGGGTTGGTTGAGTTCTGGTCGGGTTCGGATCTGGTTCAGTTCGAGTCGGGTCGGGTCGGTTTCGGGTCAGTTCAGATCATGTACCGGTCGGGTTGCGGTTGTTCATTGTCGGGTACCGTTTGGGTCGGGTTTCATTTTTACTAAAAATGCGCATCTCTAATCCAAAGGCACTACAAGAAGACGGCATATTGCCTTTTATTATGGAAATATCTCATTTGAAATATATATCCACTAAGAACACAATACAAACACCGCTTCATTCAAGAAAATTACCATATAATGCAATAATAGACCAATGAACGTTTGACGTTTTGGCTTTTCTTCAAATGGCGCCGTACTCCCACCACTTGCCTTACTTATTAAACGTGTATCAGCTATACAGTGTTTTATTAGAACATCTTTGGTATCACTTTACCAATCGACTGAGTTTAAGCATTGATATTCACTTGTGCCAAATATAAACTCCCCCAACGGTAGTTGCGGGACAATGTCACATCACGAATATGAGGTCCACGTGTTAGAGAACCGCACCACGGCGCAAAAGATAGAAATTACGTTACAAAAATGTAAAATCGCACAAAGGGTCGCAAAATCATAAAATCAGTTTAATACGTTTAGAAACTTAGTGTAAGAGCTTGTGGTTCGCATGCGTAGCAGAACTGAACGAAGCTAGCACGATACATGTCTGTACCAAACGACGGCCGACAAAAATTTCAACATAATAAAGGTATTATAATATTTTTTTCTGGACCGACTCAATTAAGTTCTGATGGGTCTCACAAATAGGGCTCCATATAACACCGCAGTATTCCAGTTTAGTCAGAATAAAAGAATAGTAAAGAGAGGGTATAGCAATGGTATCTCGGAAGGTACGAGTATTCCTTATTATGAAGCCTAGAAGGCGTATGGCCGCTTTGTAAATGTCTTGAATGTGACTAATACACATCAACCTGTCATCAAATTTCACGTCTAGGTCTTTTGTAACGGAAACTCTTGCTATGGAGATAATTTGTATTGATTAGTCAAAATTCAGTGGCGATAATTTTTTAGTGTATGACATAACATGACATTTTCTTAAAATTTAGCCTGAGATTATACAGAGTGCACCATTATGAAACTCTAATCAAATCATCTTGAAGCATTTGACAGTCAAGCGTTGATAAGATGGGATAAATTTTTTTTAGATCATCTGCAAATAGTAATTTGTCGCATTTAATGATAGTAATATCGTTTATGAATATTAAAAAAATAAAGGGGCTAAGATTTGAACCTTGGGGAACGCCGGAGGTAAGAGGATAACAGTGAAATGAGAGCGTCAGAAAGGGAGAAAGAATGAAGTTTGGGAATGAGGATATCATGGTCAATTCTGTCGAATGCCTTTGCAAAGTCTGTATAAATGGCGTGTACTTGTCCTCTGGCATCAAGAATTGAAGAAACTTCATGCGTATAATACATTAAATTAGTGGCTGTGGATCTTTTTTTAATAAAGCCGTGCTGACAGTTCGATAATTCATGTTTAATATTTCTATAAATTGTATTGTATATTATTTTTTCTAGAATTTTACTGAAGTTAGACAACATGGCTATAGGACGATAGTTTACAATATTATACGCATCTCCTGACTTAAGAATGGGCGTAATACGCGTTATTTTTCATATTTCGGGAAAAGTGCAGGTTTTGATGCATAGATAAAATAGGTGGAATAAGGCATTCGACAGGGGAGAAACACAGTCCTTAATTAACAGACTAGGAATTAGGTCAGGACCACAGGAAAGAGAAGGTTTTAGGGTTTTAATGGCGGACTCAATTTCGGCAGTAGAGATGTGATTTAGGACGACAGAATCTGGAGATAAAAAGTTGGTAAAAGAAGAAGGAGCAGAGGAAGAAAAAAAACAGATTGGAAAAATGTTGCGAATGCATTGGAAATATCAACAGGTGCATTGAGAGAGCAATCATTATAAATCATAATGTTAGGATAAGTAGATGATTTTCTCATTGAGTTAATAAAGCTCCAAAACCTTTTAGGGTTCGACTTAAGCGTAGACTGTGAGAATTCCATATAGTCAGCATAGGATTGCTTAATCATTGGCTTAGCCTCAAATCTTATGGATTAAGATTTCGTGAAATATTCCTGATTATGCGGAAACCTCACATGTAACTTCCTATGATTTTTAGCCTTAAATTTCTTTAAAATACTCTTATTACGCCAAATTGGATAAGTATTGTTGTAAATTAGTTTAAGTGGGACACATTCGTCAAAAAAAGAGTACAGCGTATTACAAAAAAACTCAAAGGCTAAGTTTATATCAGAGAAATGTAGGCTGCTCCAGTCAAAATTTTCAATCAAACAATACAGACGCACATAATTAGCTTTTTTATAAACGTATTGGGATTTTTTTACATATCTAGCATTTTTAACACATTTCAAATTAATTACAATGTTTAGCGCAGGATGGTGTAAAGGGTATTCCTTTTCAAAATGTAGAATGACGGAGCGAGTAACAGTGCAGCTAGTGTTAGATATTACTAAATCTAATAGCTTAGTTTAAGGTGCGTGAAGTTAGAGGTACTACTTTCAAATAACGATATGATTTATATGCTATAATTTAGTGCTAATTCATTGCTAATTATTGCCGTATAACACAAATTTATTGCTATTGTTGTTATGAAGATAATAAGTAATTTATAAGTGTACCTCCACGTTCACGCTGGAGGTACCACATTAATAAACCACAAAAACAAGTACGCAGTAATTTAGTGCTAATTTATTGCTAATTATTGCCGTATAACACAAATTTATTGCTATTGTTGTTATGAAGATAATAAGTAATTTATAAGTGTACCTCCAAGTTCACGCTGGAGGTACCACATTAATAAACCACAAAAACAAGTACGCAGTAATTTAGTGCTAATTTATTGCTAATTATTGCCGTATAACACAAATTTATTGCTATTGTTGTTATGAAGATAATAACTAATTTATAAGTGTACCTCCAAGTTCACGCTGGAGGTACCACATTAATAAACCACAAAAACAAGTACGCAGTAATTTAGTGCTAATTTATTGCTAATTATTGCCGTATAACACAAATTTATTGCTATTGTTGTTATGAAGATAATAACTAATTTATAAGTGTACCTCCAAGTTCACGCTGGAGGTACCACATTAATAAACCACAAAAACAAGTACGCAGTAATTTAGTGCTAATTTATTGCTAATTATTGCCGTATAACACAAATTTATTGCTATTGTTGTTATGAAGATAATAACTAATTTATAAGTGTACCTCTAAGTTCACGCTGGAGGTACCACATTAATAAACCACAAAAACTAGTACGTAGTAATTTAGTGCTAATTTATTGCTAATTATTGCCGTATAACACAAATTTATTGCTATTGTTGTTAAGAAGATAATAACTAATTTATAAGTGTGCCTCCAAGTTCACGATGGAAGTACCACATTAATAAACCACAAAAACTAGTACGTAGTAATTTAGTGCTAATTTATTGCTAATTATTGCCGTATAATATAAATTTATCTAACTAAATTATAAGTGTACCTCCAAATTCACGCTGGATGTACCACATTAATAAACCACAAAAACTTGTACGCAGTAACTTTAGTGCTAATTTATTGCTAATTATCGCCGTATAATACAAATATATTGCTATTGTAATTATGGAAATATTTAATATTTTATAAGTGTACTTTCATGTCGAGGTATTACATTATTAAATCATAAAACCTAGTACTATTACTAACTATTGCCGTACGGCATAAATTTATTGCTGTTTTGTAAAGAAAAGAATTACTAGTTTATAAATAGTAAAATTAAACTTGCTTCACAATTTCAATAAAATGACATCGTTCTACTTCCAATGGCTCATTTAAAAATACCTTGTAAATTAATCGGTAATAGTAATATATTTTTAAGCAAAAAGTAAAATAATTATTATTGGGACCCGCAGAATCCGTTGACGGCCTTGTAAGCGCAATTGTCATGGCGGCCAGTAGAACCTGTCAAGTTTGTTTGCATTTTGAATAAGCGCTTTCTGACCCAAAATTATAATAACATTTCAAATCAACACAATTTTTAAGTTTGTTTGGTCATATTCTTCAACTAGAAACATAGTTGAGGGACATCAATTCATTAATTCGTGATTATTTACTAACTCGATTTATGACAATTCTGACTTGGAAATGCAGTCTGTAAGGACAAAAATTTGTAAAATCAATGAAACTATAAATTTTATTTATAAAAACTGTCAATAATTCTCTTAAAACTACATACCAGCAAAATTGTAATATAATTATTTATGAGATGCACGGAACAGTGATATTTACAAGATTGAAGCTTTCCGATATATTTAAAGCTCTTTTCCATAATTTCAATCAATCAAGTTTTTCTTCTTTCCAAAAATTATGGAATATGTCTTGAATTTTTGTGGTACTCGTACACCCTTTAATACAGCACTTATCTATGTACATTATGTTTATTTTCTTTAATTCGCTTATTTTTCGAACATTTTCAAAATAAATTATAAAATTACAGCGTGAGAACTTCTTTTACTTTTTAACTAAACGATGGTTCTTGACGTTTATATATTTGACATGTCCTACTGGCCGCCATTAATTTAGTTCCCCAAAATACCGATGATGTTGCATACCATCCTGCGGGTCCCAATAGTCTACATGCGCGTAGACAATATACAAACGTAAAAACATCATTTTCTACGCGTAGACAATGACGTATTTTACACAGCATAGATTACAGGCACAACCCAAATGTCATTTCTTATTCACAAATTAGTTAAACAGAAATTTGTTAAAGCTATAAAACAAACAGTAATTTCTATTTATGAATGCACCTTCAGCGTGCGTCTTTCAAGTTTATCTCTTTAATAAATAGCACTGGCGGATCTATGGGGATAGTAAAGAGGGTAATTATCCCCCCTAAGAAAATTGAAAATATATTGTTTTTATTATGAAGTATTATTATTTTAAATGGGAATGCATACAAATTCCTAAATGTGCACATATCACTCTGTACATTTCTTGGCATATATCGCCCCTTGAGGTTATATTGCTCTATACATTTCTCGCCTTGTACTTTTGTCACTATGTACAAATCTATACCATGAAGTTGCTGCGTATCAAGGAATTCAAACTTGACGCGTTCACTACATCCCGAATTACACTTCAAAAACAAAATGTATTTTAATTTAAACATGTGTAACATTTGCATTATGTTTTAGGATAAGTTTACGTTTTCTGCACGATGGGTTTTTTTAAATGTTTGCCGATAGGGTTTCCAAGACACTAGGCTATATATTACCGAACGGTAAGTAAATAAAACAACAACCGAAGCTTACTTTCAAAATGACAACTAAAATTTTTTAATGTGTCAAAATAATTTTCAATTCTATTTTTTTAAAATTTTGTGCGTCGATCGTGCAAAAAATGTTATAAGCATGTTATAAATGACGATTAAATGTTAGCGCTGAAAATTAGAATATTAAAACACATTTATCACCCAAACCGGTATATACAGTATTAACACAAAAATAATAACAAATCTAGATGACTGTCGCCTGGCCGAACCCGGTCACGCGGAATCCTCCTTCACGCCGTGATTATTTCTGTAAAAGAATTAACACATGAGAAATGCTCAGTGAGGAGGCAACCATTTACATAAGGTTCAGGCATTCACACACCGTACACACATGTTGGCAACTACGGGCAGTACCGCTAGTTACTAAAGAACCTCTGCCGCTTCGGTGGTGATCCGGAGACATTCCTCTTAACCAACTGGATCAGATCACTACAGCCCTAACTGCTGCTGCCGTTGGCGACACCAGATGTGGGTCACTACAGCCTACCCTGCTGCTACGCTGGCGACCCTCGGGTTCACACGAGCGGCCACTACGGAACCACTGCCGCTTCGGTGGTGATCCGGAGACATTCCTCTTAACCAACTGGATCAGATCACTACAGCCCTAACTGCTGCTACCGTTGGCGACACCAGATGTGGGTCACTACAGCCTACCCTGCTGCTACCGTTGGCGACCCTCGGGTTCACACGAGCGGCCACTACGGAACCACTGCCGCTTCGGTGGTGATCCGGAGACATTCCTCTTAACCAACTGGATCAGATCACTACAGCCCTAACTGCTGCTACCGTTGGCGACACCAGATGCGGGTCACTACAGCCTACCCTGCTGCTACCGTTGGCGACCCTCGGGTTCACACGATGCGGCCACTACAGTACCCAGTACTGCTCACATGCACACTCACAATCATACACATGCTAGATTAACTCTCTCACCTGAATCACTATAATATCGATGTTCTCACACTGAAATCTAGAAATAAACTGAAATAAAATACGTGAATACCAGTATTATTAAATGTAGCTCTTATCCAACAGCATCGGTTACGTACCTAAATAGCTAATTAGAGACAAAACATAATAAATTTAATAAAAATAATCTTACGCAAAATAATATCTGTGACAAGCATTACGAATGTTAAAGAATTACCGATCTCAGACAAAAATAGAGTCGTCGCTATGCTCCTCCTTCAAACAATTGTCTATAATCGGTGAACTGTCCTTACCGTTCTTAATACTTAACTATTATTAAAAGGAATAAAAGTGTACTTCGAGATGAAATAACGCGCTAAGTTCGAATTCAATGATGTGCAACAACTTCATGGTATAGATTTGTACACAGTCACGAAGTACAAGGCGGGAAATGCACAGGGCTATATGACCTCAAGTGACATAAATTGAGATCAGTTTGAAATACATCATAATTTCAAATTGATCTCAACTTTTCGCTCGTAAATGTACCTATAACTGTGAAATGATTAATTTATAAAATTAAATAATTTAATATTATTTAAACTTAACATTTCATTATTATACATTATTTTTTGCTTCTTAGTATATTACGGTGGTCATATTAAATAAAACATTTGTGATTTTTTTTGAAAATTTCATAATTACCCCCCCTAAACTCTTAGACTAGATCCGCCCCTGATAAATAGAATACATTGACAAGCTTTGTGCCGAATTAAACTGATGCATGACGCTAATACGCGCGCACTTCTAGTGTAAAATTTTACAAAACAATGAAAGAAAATAACTATTCAATCACTTAAAATATGTATTTTATATAATTTCTTTATTTCAAAATAATAAAACCTAGTCGTAGAATGAAAAGTGCAAACATTATTGAATTTAATTAAATTATAAGTATAATATAATAACTCTACGAAACGTTATGTTGTGTTATATACAGTTTTACCAACTGTTACCAAATGGTTTTTGTTTTGTAATATTGTGTTATGGTGCTTCTGCTTAGAAGTGTAGTCGAATAATTATTATTAAATTTCATTAAATTGTTTACTATCAAACAAAATAATGTAAATCTTACGCAAACAAGAACGCTTTTATTGTATTTTCCATTATTGCCAACCTAACAACCGTGGAGGCGTAGGCCACTGTTGTCACAGGTACGGACTGTAGATTCGAGATTAAAATTTAATGGCGGTAAATTTGAATGTATATAGTTACATAAAAAAATATGTAAATAGTTACGAGTATTTATGGTACAGTGTGTCATGATGCACATTAGTCATTCGAAAAACTAAAATAGCACATAAATTGATTAGAGGTTGACATTTAAGTAATGCTGGAATTGATCTTCTTCACTTATCCACCGAAAGAATATTCAGACGACAACAAATATTGGTTGAGATACCGGCATCATGTAGTAATACCATGCCTACCAACAACTATAATAATTTAAGAAATTAAAAAAAAAACAATTAGTTCAGGGTTGATAACTATACTCTTTTGGGTAATTCTACCATTAAATTTTTTATGTCTTACTAGTACCTACATTATAGTTTATTACTGTTATGGATAAGGGACAAGCTATCTGGTAATATAATGCCCTAGGGAGACAATTCAAAAATTTTATTGTATGCATTACTGGCATTATTTGTTGTTTACAGCCATAGGCGTAGGTACGGTGGGACAGAGTGGAGCGCTTGTAACCCCCCCCCCACCCATTGTCACAGGGAATAATCGGTCAGACTTTCGCATTGCATGATGTCTATTTTAAGAAAATTATATCTTAGTAGACTTATTTTTAAATATTTATATTGTATGATTTATAAAAGATAATTTCTAATAAATAAATGTTTCAATATTTGACTCAGTTGCTACGTCCCTCCCTTGTCAAAATTCGGGCTACGCCCTTGATTACAGCCCTCTGGCGATTAACAAGTCCACGGACCAGAGCCAGAGACCCTCGGACTTGTAAACTTATTGCACTCTAACGGTCTAAACTGCCAGATAATTTTTTCTTATTAGTTATTACTTATACTTATTATAAGGCAATAATTAACAATAAATAATTTGCTAATGATGGAGATAATTGTGTCGCAGCGTTTTCTCAGGATGCGCAAATAATTAGGCGGTGTAAAGTTAATAAAAAAAATAGTAATATTATATTTGTTTAAAACTAATATGTTTTAAATGAGAGAAATTAGAAATTATCAACTCCTTGAGGTAGCAACCCGCTGCCCTTGGGAATAGAACGGTTAACCCGCCCTGACTCTATTTAAATAAGTCAATAAATAAATGGAAATAACTGTTTCTGTTACTTGGAAAAGTTAGTTATATGTTTTTACGTGTTTAAGTTTAATTTTAGTATTGTTTGAAATAGCTGTAGTATCTTAAACTAATTATTAATATTAATATTATTGCATCTGGCTTCACGCGAGTGCGCGCGCACCCCCACGCCAAGTGCAGCTGCTACAGCATTGACCGGCTGCGACCAACTCAGAGTGTTTCTGGCTTGCAAACGGTAAACACGTATCGCGTCGTCGTCCGCGAGAGTGGTTTTTCCACCATTTTGCATAAAACTTTCTGATTTTCATATGGTCAGTAAAGTAATTGGTTGTTTAATTATCGTACGCGTAGCTTGATTAGCCTAACACGACTAATTCAAGGAGTATCGTTCGGTTTTCATTTAATTTGGTACTTTATAGTCCGCGAATACTTTCCGGCGCCAATTTATGCAGCTAATAGACACATCTCAGGAATCAATTGTAAAATCGAACTGTACAATTTGATTTCTCACGGGAATTCGTGTTGTTAGGGATTTGATTCATATTTCCTTGGGTGAATTCATTATTATTTCTTTGTAAACCTGTTTACACACGTCCACGTTCGAGTGACGTCATTCACAGCGCATCTGCTGTTATTGTCGACTAGGTACATTCAATGCAACAAGTTTGCATTCTAGTTGGTTGTTATTAAGTTCATTTAGAGTTCTTAATATTGTTTAACTACATTTGTTTGTTCATACACTTATGAAATGATTTAGTTAATTCAACAAATATCGTATTTGTTCTATCTTTGGTTTATTATTGTTTATGTCACTTATATTCAATACGCTATAACATATCTCTCAGAATTGGATTTCAGTTGTTTGTCATTTTGTTGCAATTATATTTAGCACGTTTGTTAGTTCGTAAAACTATCTGGTCCTTCGTTGGTTGTTAATTAGTACGTTTCACAAATTAATATTATCCCGTATATTGGCCAAGTCCAGTGATGTGAACCAGCTATCGAAGGTTGTAATTATTTTGGTTTACATATAGTTTTGTTTTATTCATTGAATTTAACATCAAACACATTGTTGGTGCTTCTAGACCGGATTCGCTGATTTAGAGACATCACATTTTGGGCTTGCAAGCAGGATCAAAACATTTCGGTTCTTCTAGACCGGATTCGCTGGTTTAGGGTTTGAACATTTGGTCCTTCGAGCCATTAGGTCCTTATTACTTAGTCCTTCGCACCGGAGGGACGCAACATTTGGTCTTCGTCGAGCCGGATTTGGCGGTATTCGGAGATAATTATTGTTTCTAGTTACATTTGATCGCTTCGAGCCGGATTTGGCGGTATTCGGAGATAATTATTGTTTCTAGTTACTTTGTTATTAGTAATTGCATTTAATAACACACAGTAAAATGGCTAAACTACTGCACGAACAATTAGAGGTTGTGACAGAACATATTCGTCGTCTATCAGTCTATTCTTCAGAGACTGATGAAAAAAGTAAAGTGAAATTTGAAGTAACTTTTCCGTCTCTCGCAGCTTGGGAACAAGAATTCAATCGTACTTATTGTGAATATTCTTCAAAGTTAAAACAAACCAAACATCCCGACGAGGATATATTGGCAGAAATTTCCCGAGTTAAGAAATTGTTTAATGAAATAAAAGAACTCATTTGCGACATACGTGTCAATTACAAGCTTAAGTTCAATGGAGACACCGGATCACAGGCAGGGTCCGACAGAGCTAAATCAGAATCACATTCGATTCAATCAGCACAATCTTTGCGATATATGCAACCCAGCTTGCCTAAATTGAATCTCCCAACATTCGATGGGGAGAAAACAACGTTTATGAATTTTTACGATTTATTCACACAGTTGGTGATAAATCGGGACAGTTTGTCAGATATTGAACGACTTCAATATCTCAAGTTATCTTTAAAAGGAGAAGCCGCCAGGCTTATTACAAATATCCCCGTCAAAGCTGATAGTTTTGATATTGCATGGAACGCCATCACAGATGAATATTATCGTCCTAGGTTGTTGAGGTCGGTACATCTGAATGCACTCCAAGATGTGCAAAAGGTCAAGCAGGCAGACGCTCCTACACTAAAATCATTGTTGAACACAGCACGCGAAAACATCGCTGCTCTGAAAAATTTAGAGGTTGATGTTGACTCATGTGGAGTCATTTTGGAAAACATGATTTGTCGTAAGCTAGATTCGTCTACTAGACGACAGTGGGAACTAACTTTGGATTCTGACTCCAAGCCCACTCATGTAGAGTTAATTGCGTTCTTGACTAAGCAAGTTTCAAGCTTAGAGGTTGAACCAGACAAACCTGTCAAAACTCACGAGCCAATCAAAAGGCACAAGCCAGCATCCCGAGCGATGACATTGGCAACTAATACGAATTGTCCGTATTGCAGAAAATCTCTCTACATCAGTCAGTGTGAAGGGTTTATAGCTCTTAAACCTAAAGGAAGACATGATGCTGCAATTAAACACAAGTTGTGCATCAACTGTCTTAGAATGGGTAACATACGCCCGAACTGTCCTAGTACAGCCACATGCAGAATGTGTAACAAACCTCACCATACGCTGCTGCATTTTGGTGAAAGGTCGAACAAGTCGTTATCACCCAAGCGTGATAAAAAATTTGAGCAAAACAATCGTCCGTCATCTCCCAAGAGTGACGCAAACTCTCAAGCCAATAGTAGTAATTCTGAAACTACTACGTCAATGTCTGCTAGGACTTATTCACTAAGTCAACACAGAAAACATACTTCGGTATTACTACCCACTGCAAAACTGCATATATTTGACAGTGCAGGAAAGGTACATGTTGTCCGTGCCTTATTGGATACAGGATCGCAGAAATCCTACATCACAAGTCGTTGTGTCCACAATTTAAATCTGTCTATTGAAGCGTGTCAAACAAAGATTATGTCAATCAGTGACACCCACGTCAAAGACACTAGTGGTATTATACATACCAAAATCAAACCATGTCGTAGAGAAACTCCAGTTCTCGATTTGAGTTGCACTGTAATCGACAACATTACAGGCAGAATCCCAGATTATCCAATATCTCGGGATACCTTTAAACAATTTGGGAATATCCAACTTTCGGATCCCGAATGCTATAAATCTCAACGAATAGACATGCTGTTAGGAGCTGACATTTGGGGTCAGGTCATTCGTAACGGAGTTAAGAAAGGAGTCGATGGCACACTTACCGCCATCAAAACAATCTTTGGTTGGGTGGTTATGGGAGAATATACCAGCAAGCAAACAAGCAATGCTGTGGTGTCGTATCATACATACACACAAGAATTTTGGGACTTGGAAAACGTTCCAACTTCATCGGTTGTCACTAAACCCGAGGATAAAATTGTAGAGGACCATTTTGTCAATACTACCCAAAGAGATTCCGAGGGAAAATACACGGTTTCTTTACCTTTTAAACAGTACCCACCAGTACTAGGCAATTCATACAAGAAAGCTTTGTCCATTTGTCACGCACAGCTGACTCGCTTGAGTAAAGACCCAGAGTTACTCAAGGCTTATGATGCAATATTCGAAGAATATTTGCAAAAGGGTTACGTCACGAGACTTGATGTGCAACCCAATTTGAATGATCAGGATTCGTACTATATTCCACACCATGAAGTGGTTAAACCTGATAGTGCGACGACACCGGTACGCATTGTGTTCAATGCTTCAAAGCCTTCGTCTAATGGTAAGTCGATTAATGACTACTTGTATCCTGGTCCGGTACTACAGAAGAGTATCTTCACTCTTCATTTGCGAAATAGATTTTATCCTATTTTAATTACGGGAGACTTAAAACAGATGTTCCTACAAATTAGAGTTGTACGCGAGCATCAACGATTTCTAAGGTTCATTTGGAAACCAGCGGATGCCACACATCCTATTGTGTACCAATTCAACACTATCTGCTTTGGTTTGAATTGTTCGCCGTTCTTGGCGTTGCGTACAGTTGAGCAGTTGGCTCAAGACGAAAAGAATCAATATCCCTTAGCAGCTAAAGTCCTGCAAAATGATGTCTATATGGACGATGTTGTGACTGGAGCTGAAGATATTCAGTCAGCACTAACACTGCGCCGTGAACTCACGGATATATTCGAAAAGGGAGGATTCACCCTCCGAAAATGGGCCAGTAATTCTCAAACAATACTGGATGAACTACCAGACAATGCACGCGCAGTGAAAGATGTCCACTTCAATGACGACGAGTCAGTGAAATTGTTAGGGGTCAAATGGGTTTGCAAGTCCGACTGCTACGAGTATACGGTCTCAAAACCCGAAGATTTGTGCACCAAAAGAAACCTTTTGTCCTGCATTGCAAGGATCTATGATCCATTAGGCATTATGTCCCCATTGGTGATGTTTCTTAAACTCATCATGCAAGAGCGTTGGAAATCAAAGGTAGAATGGGATGAAGAACCTCCCGCTCATGTTGTCTCGGAGTGGAACTTGTTTCTGAAAGAGATCGATTGTATATCCAACTATTCGATACCAAGGTTAGCCTGTTTGGGTTCTAAATTCGATCTTATCGGATTTGCGGATGCCTCCGAGCGAGGCTACTGTGCCGTTGTCTATGTTAGAAGTTATCCAAACGATAAACCAGTGGTGCAATTGCTCTGTGCAAAGACGCGTGTAGCGCCTTTGAAAAAA
This sequence comes from Harpalus rubripes, assembly GCA_963082715.1. Classification (NCBI taxonomy): domain Eukaryota; kingdom Metazoa; phylum Arthropoda; class Insecta; order Coleoptera; family Carabidae; genus Harpalus; species Harpalus rubripes. Next base: position 19,625,413 of record OY720455.1, read on the forward strand.
ATTACTATACCTCGTTTGGAATTATGTGCGGCGCATCTTCTCGCCAAACTTCTCGAGAACATTCTCGAAAATATTCCAAAACAACCGGAGGCTGTACATTGCTTCTCGGACTCTATGATAGTTCTTGCCTGGTTGCGCAAGGAATCACACACTCTGAAAACATTTGTGGGTAATCGAGTCGCTCAAATACAGACAAATTTTCCGAGTGAACACTGGCGTCATGTAACGTCGGAACACAATGCGGCCGACGTAGGTTCTAGAGGTCTCAGTTCTCTAAGTTTCAAGACATGTACTCTCTGGATAAGTGGACCAGAGTGGTTACAACAACCTTACTCGTGTTGGCCACAAAGTGAAGTGGTTCAACTTGACGAAGATCAAACCAACTCTGCTCAGGCAGAGATTGCCAAAGCCTAAGTTTGTCTTTAGGGAGACCCTAAGGTGGCCGGTATGTTTAAAACTAATGTTTTAAATGAGAGAAATTAGAAATTATCAACTCCTTGAGGTAGCAACCCGCTGCCCTTGGGAATAGAACGGTTAACCCGCCCTGACTCTATTTAAATAAGTCAATAAATAAATGGAAATAACTGTTTCTGTTACTTGGAAAAATTAGTTATATGTTTTTACGTGTTTAAGTTTAATTTTAGTATTGTTTGAAATAGCTGTAGTATCTTAAACTAATTATTAATATTAATATTATTGCATCTGGCTTCACGCAAGTGCGCGCGCACCCCCACGCCAAGTGCAGCTGCTACAGCATTGACCGGCTGCGACCAACTCAGAGTGTCTCTGGCTTGCAAACGGTAAACACGTATCGCGTCGTCGTCCGCGAGAGTGGTTTTTCCACCATTTTGCATAAAACTTTCTGATTTTCATATGGTCAGTAAAGTAATTGGTTGTTTAATTATCGTACGCGTAGCTTGATTAGCCTAACACGACTAATTCAAGGAGTATCGTTCGGTTTTCATTTAATTTGGTACTTTATAGTCCGCGAATACTTTCCGGCGCCAATTTATGCAGCTAATAGACACATCTCAGGAATCAATTGTAAAATCGAACTGTACAATTTGATTTCTCACGGGAATTCGTGTTGTTAGGGATTTGATTCATATTTCCTTGGGTGAATTCATTATTATTTCTTTGTAAACCTGTTTACACACGTCCACGTTCGAGTGACGTCATTCACAGAGCATCTGCTGTTATTGTCGACTAGGTACATTCAATGCAACAAGTTTGCATTCTAGTTGGTTGTTATTAAGTTCATTTAGAGTTCTTAATATTGTTTAACTACATTTGTTTGTTCATACACTTATGAAATGATTTAGTTAATTCAACAAATATCGTATTTGTTCTATCTTTGGTTTATTATTGTTTATGTCACTTATATTCAATACGCTATCACATATCTCTCAGAATTGGATTTCAGTTGTTTGTCATTTTGTTGCAATTATATTTAGCACGTTTGTTAGTTCGTAAAACTATCTGGTCCTTCGTTGGTTGTTAATTAGTACGTTTCACAAATTAATATTATCCCGTATATTGGCCAAGTCCAGTAATGTGAACCAGCTATCGAAGGTTGTAATTATTTTGGTTTACATATAGTTTTGTTTTATTCATTGAATTTAACATCAAACACATTGTTGGTGCTTCTAGACCGGATTCGCTGATTTAGAGACATCACATTTTGGGCTTGCAAGCAGGATCAAAACATTTCGGTTCTTCTAGACCGGATTCGCTGGTTTAGGGTTTGAACATTTGGTCCTTCGAGCCATTAGGTCCTTATTACTTAGTCCTTCGCACCGGAGGGACGCAACAATATTACACTAATTATTTACAGATACAGAACAATACATAACATATAACAAAAAGATTTACACACGAACCAGTGAATAATTATTGCAACAATACCAAAAGAGTAAATATCTTGTCCTGTTGATGTGTGACATCCCCAACAGAGGTAGGGAACCAATCTTATCAGACTGAACCGAAGATTGGAATCAGAGTGAACCTAGCAGCCGATTCGAATGAAAAATATTTTGGACAACCCTACTACGGACGAAACATGCACAATGCAGAGATGAAGACAGTAATATAAGAACATAACATACTGAATATTATTTAACAAATATTAACATGTAAATATATATAAAAAAAAAATAGAACAAAGTATACATTCAATGTTTACATAAATAAATAATAGAAAATAACAATTTAAAATATTAAACAACATAAATATCAATTATAGTGAAACACAAAAGTAAAATGCTCTGTATCACTATAATAAACGTGGGAGAACCATATTAACCAAAGTTATTATTGCAAAGTCCCGGAATACAAAAAAGTAAAAATTATTAAAATATTCGAGGTATAACGGTTAATAATATAATATTAAACTCAGAAGCAACGATAATTATTCTTGTTTCAAGTTTTTATTTAAAAAAAAATTACTAGAAGCTATGACAAAACCATATTACTACCAGTCATTATTACATACCCTCTGAATACAAAAATGTATTTTTTTTATATATTCCCGGGATGAGGGTTAATAATATAAGTTTAAACTGGGGAGCAGCAAAAATTTGTCTTGTTACAAAGTTTTTATTTAAAAAAATACTAGAAGCTGTGACAGAACCATTACTACCAGTTATTACTACACAACCCCTGAATACAAAAATATAAAAATTATTGAAATATTCAGGGGATGAGGGTTAATAATATAAGTTTAAAATCAGAAGCAGCAAAAATTTGTTTTGTTTCAAAGTTGTTTTTTTTATAAAAATTACTAGAACCTGTGACAGAACCATATTACTACCAGTTATTACTACACACCCTCTGAATACAAAAATGTAAATATTATTGAAATATTCTGAAATTGAGGGGATGACTTTAAACTTATATTATTAACCCTCATCCCCTGAATATTTCAATAGTTTTTACATTTTTGTATTCACGGGATGTGTAGTAATAACTGGTAGTAATATGGCCCTGTCACAGCTTCTAGTAATTTTTTTTAATAAAAACTTTGGAACAAGACAATTTTTTGCTGTTTCTGATTTTAAACTTATATTATTAACTCTCATCCCCTGAATATTTCAATAATTTTTATATTTTTGTATTTACGGAGTGTGTAGTAATAACTGGTAGTAATATGGTTCTGTCACAGTTTCTAGTATTTTTTTTTTTAATAAAAACTATGAAACCAGACAAATTCTCGCTGCTCCAGAGTTTAAACTTATATTAATAACGCTCATTCCTGAATATTAAAAAAAAATACATTTTTGTATTCAGGGAGTGTGTAGTAATGACTGGTAGTAATATGGTTTTGTCACAGCATCTAGTAATTTTTTTAAATAAAACTTTGAAACAAGAATAATTCTCGTTGCTTCCGAGTTTAATCTTATATTATTAACCGTTATCCCCCAAATATTTTAATAATTTTTACATTTTTGTATTCAGGGGTTCACAATAATAACTGTGGTTAATATGGTTTTCCCACGGCCTTTATTATAGTGATAAAGAGCATTTTAGTTTTGAGTCTCACTATATTTGATCTTTATGTTGTTTAATATTTTAAATTATTTTCTATTATTTATTTATGAAAACATTGAATATATACTTTGCTCTATATTTTTTTAAAATATTTACATGTTAATATTTGTTAAATAATATTCAGTATGTTATGTTCTTATATTACTGTCTTCATCTCCGCATTGTGCATGTTTCGACCGTGGTAGGGTTGTCCAAAATATGTTTCATTCGAATCGGCTGCTAGGTTCACTCAGATTCCAATCTTTCATGAAGAGTTGGTTCAAATTCTCAAATCACTATTGCTGGGTGGTATTTGATGACGCTGGTGGGATTTTTCCAGAGACTGGTGGCCTGCGTGCGAGACAGGGCTGTACGTGCGTTAAACGTCCAGTACCCTGAATTCGGGATATTTAAGGACATAGCCTTGATGATGAACATTCCTGGACCTAGATATTCTCTGCTACTGGGTTTATTAAAATGGCAACAAAATTCAGTCTCTTGGTACAATATTCTATTTGCTGTACATTGTGTAGGGGAGAATTTTTTAAAATCTATTTAACTAATAAATGTTTAATGGCTCTGTCCTAAACATAATTAATTACCTCCACAACAACAATAGTAATAAATTTGTATTATACGGCAATAATTAGCAATAAATTAACACTAAATTACTGCATATTATTTTTTGTGGTTTATTAATGTGGTACCACCAGCGTGAACTTGGACCTACACTTATAAATTAGTTATTATCTTCATAACAACAATAGCTATAAATTTGTGTTATACGGCAATAATTAGCAATAAATTAGCACTAAATTACTGCGTACTAGTTTTTGTGGTTTATTAATTTGGTACCTCCAGCGTGAACTTATAAATTAGTTATTATCTTCATAACAACAATAGCAATAAATTTGTGTTATACGGCAATAATTAGCAATAAATTAGCACTAAATTACTGCGTACTAGTTTTTGTGGTTTATTAATGTGGTACCTCCAGCGTGAACTTGGAGGTACACTTATAAATTAGTTATTATCTTCATAACAACAATAGCAATAAATTTGTGTTATACGGCAATAATTAGCAATAAATTAGCACTAAATTACTGCGTACTTGTTTTTGTTGTTTATTAATGTGGTACCTCCAGCGTGAACTTGGAGGTACACTTATAAATTAGTTATTATCTTCATAACAACAATAGCAATAAATTTGTGTTATAAGGCAATAATTAGCAATAAATTAGCACTAAATTATAGCATATCAATCATATCGTTATTTGAAAGTGGTACCTCTAACTTCACGCACCTCTTAGTTTAGTTACATTGTTAAATTGGCCTGCATCAAAATATACAAGTAAGCTGTTTAAGTTATAAATCTTGGGTGAATCTACGTTATTAGTTAGTTCCGGTATGTTAAAATTTTGTGTAGTTTATTAAATTTAGTACAATTTATGCGGCAATATTTTACACTGTGATTACCCAAAAATTTAGGACAGATTGGAACAGTTATTGAACACGGGTAACAACGGCAGAAGAGGTCTGAGGAGGTGAGGTCGATGCAGGGACTTTGTTGGTGATACAATCAGAAATGTGCTGTTGGATATCGGTCTTAAGTGTGTACACAGTAGAAGAGATGATATTATACATATCATTCTTTATTTTGGACAACAATTTCTCCGCTATGGAGTTTTCCAGGTTCCTTATTTTTTGTTGTATATCATCGAAAAGTGTCTTAATATCTATTTCTTTGTTACGGTCAACTATAATGCAACTGGATTTGCAAGTAGGACACCAGAAGTATATGGTTTTGGATTTGCTAAGAATCTGTTCTTTATCATCCGATAGGATGACGCACACTGGATGGAACCACTACCCACACGTGCCTTCGCAGCCAATGGGATTGTCCGCTTTCTATTTACACTTAGCACACTTGTTCATTGTTGGTAATTGAAGGGCATATCAAGGGAGGAGATCAATGACACAAAGTGAAACACGTAAGAAGCTGTACAGAATGGTAAGTCAAGGCCTACCAGCACAGTCAAAGTTAAGTAGTAAAACTCGGTTTAAGTAACGAAAACGAGGTCACAATTGAGTTCTAAGCACAACTATTTTAAAACACTGTGGCACTCAATTCAAACTGCACAAAATGGTAATAAAATTGTCTCAACTTAAATGAAAGAACATGCTAAAAACTCGAAAGAAGATGGAGCGAAAACTATACACCCGCACACGTGCAACAACAATCCTATTATAATTTTGTGCTATTTATTGTTGTATTGCCCAAATTTTGTGCTCACCTCCTTCAATTGTTATAAACAAAATAAAATTGAATACGCCAACTTCACGCTTGCGTATTCATAGTTAAAAAAAATATAATTTTATTAGCTATAAATTTATGCTCATTTTGTGCTATTTATTGTTGTATTACCTAACTTTTGTGCTCATCTCCTTCAATTGTTAGAAACAAAATAAAATGAATACGCGAACTTCACGCTTGCGTATTCATAGTGGAAAATTAATTTTTTTTAATAGCTACAATTTTGTGCTTTTATTGCTGTATTGCTCAAATTTTGTGCTCATCTCCTTAAATTTTTATAGACAAAATAAAATGAATACGCCAACTTCACGCTTGCGTATTTATGGTGAAAAAAATTTTTTTATAGCTATAATTTTGTGCTCATTTTGTGCTATTTATTGCTGTATTGTTCTGAATGAAACCATTATTATATTCTATGTGATAGATACAATTCATTTTATGACTTTCTTGCTCAATACTTTTTATTTACAATTTACACACTATAACATGTCAAGGGCGATCTGATAAAAAGTATTTTTTATATTTGTATTTGATTGATTTTTGTGCAAAATTTTCTAACGAAATAAATTATTTAAATTAAACGATTATTTCTCAATAGAATTCTTACCTGTATTTCCAAAATAAACTAAAACTACACAACTGTTAGTTTGTTTGAAGGTTAGTAACACAAAGCGACAGAAACGTTATGCTCTATACGCATGCGCAGTATCAAAACTGAATTTAAAATGTTTACATGAGTAGTTTTGAAACTAGTTGTCAAGTCCAACCTATGAATTTTAGTTTTGGTTTGTGATAATTGAAAACCGTTTTGACACTGTATACATGCAGTTTTCAAAACTAAAAACATTTTAAAAACGGTTTCAAAACTGCATGTAAACTCAGTAAGTACTAGCTTGGTTTTCAAGCTTTCTAGTGACTAGAAAAATATAAATATAGGGATTTGTACAGGACAAAGGACAATTCTATTGGGAGGCATGGTAATAAAGTTATGTATTTTAAATTATGCACTTTTTAGTTCATCAGAGGGGAATTTTTCTATTGATATCAATATTGTATTACTATTACATAACATTTTTTTCAAAAAGAGTAGCTTTGAATTTTTGTTAATGTACAATAATAATAATAAAATGGTCTCCTAATAAGACAACAAGAAGAGTTATATATATATATATATATATATATATATATATATATATATATACAGGGTGTTCATTAAAAAGCGGGCCATAGGCGTTTAACATGGGAAATCAGTTTTTCCTTGCGCAAAACTTCCCATTAAATTTTAAACAAAAAGGTTTCAAATAAATGTTGTGGAGAATTAAATTCTACACCAGCACCACTAATCAGATTTTGTTTTGCATGTTTAGTAACCCGTAAAATCCAATTTGAAATTTTATAAATATTGCTCATTTGTAGTGATAGCCATGAAACTTAAACAAAATTACAAAGAAATGCATATCGTTTGAATTGTCAGAATTTCGATTTTGCAGGTTACAAAATAAAAATAAATAAAATCTAAACAATAATTTGAATGTAGATTATAAAAACAAAATATTTTTAAGGACTTAGGATAGAGTATAATTACCAGTAATTTTTATTTGAAAATCAAATTTCTGACAGTTCAAACGATATGCATTTCTTTGTAATTTTGTTTAAATTACATGGCTATCACTACAAATGAGCAATATTTATAGAATTTCAATTTGGATTTTACAGGTTACTAAGCATGCAAAATAAATTCTGTTTAGTGATGCTGGTGTATAATTTAATTATCTACAACTTTTATTTGAAACACTTTTGTCTAAAATTAATTGGGAGCTTTTGCGCAAGAAAAGAAAAAAAAATAGCTCATATAAAAGTTTTATTATTTTACATACACTATTTGATGGCAGATGTAGATATTTTCTATAAAGTCAGGTTTACAAGATACGACTATCAACTTTTATTTTTTTAATGGCAACCTATAATTATTTTAATAAAATAGAAACCGCCATTTTTTTCTCTTTTCAACGATGTATTATTTTTTATTAATGTATTTGACAAATTTCGAAAAAAATGATATAATTTAGAAATATTAGAAATAATTTTTAAGCAAATATTATAGGTGGCTATGTGAAAATAAACAAAACCTAACAATGTAAAACAATTAAATTAATGTCAAAAAAGTATATATTTGTTGGTTACTTAATTTAACTTATTTTGTAAACAAAAAAAAAAACATAGCCACCTATAATATTTGTTTAAAAATTATTTCTAATATTTCTAAATTATATCATTTTTCTCGAAATTTTTCAAATACATTAATAAAAAATAATACATCGTTGAAAAGAGAAAAAAATGGCGGTTTCTATTTTATTAAAATAATTATAGGTTGCCATTTAAAAAATAAAAGTTGATAGTCGTATCTTGTAATCCCGACTTTATAAAAAATATCTACATCTGCCATCAAATAGTATATGTAAAATAATAAAACTTTTATATGAGCCGTTTTTTTCTATTACTTATAATAAAAAAGTTAATATATATATATATATATATATATATATATATATATATATTACCATTTAAAAATATACAACTTTGTTCTTTCTCTACCCCTCCCGCGAAATATATTAGTGCTTGTGTGATCAATTGAAACAAATTTGTTAGAATACTGTGAGGAAGTTGACTCCGTCTACACGGACTTCTGTAAAGCTTTTGACAAAATCCATCATGACTTACTGATCTCCAGACTTTCTGAAGTTGGTGTAACGGAAAAATCATTGAAATGGTTTGCCTCATATTTAACTAATAGAAAACAGCGTGTTGTTGTGAACGGATTTTCCTCAGATGATGCTCCTGTAACGTCCGGTGTATCACAGGGATCTCATCTCGGACCCCTACTTTTCACTATATTTATTAATGATATCTCATCTTGTTTCAAATCTTCCAAATTCATTATGTACGCTGATGATTTAAAAATTGATCGTAAAATCCAAAATATGCATGACTGCCAAGAACTACAGAACGATTTGAATGCATTTGTTCAATTTTGTGAAGAGCGCAAACTATTACTTAATATTTTAAAATGTAGCTATATCAAATTTACCAGAAAAACAATTAACTTCAAATACAATTATCATCTTAATGAAAATGTAATACAAACAGTTTTCAGCATTAGGGACTTGGGAGTAATTTTGGACAGTAAATTGATGTTTGATAAACATGTAGACGAAATTGTTAAAAAGGCATTTAAAATGTTTGGCTTCCTTATTAGAGCGAGTTCTAACTTCAAACATCCATCAACTTTGCTGTCCTTAGTAAGAAGTCATTTAGAGTTTGGTTCTGTATGCTGGAATCCATGGTATTCAGTTTACATTTCCAGAATTGAAAGCATACAAAATATTTTCATAAAATATCTGCAATACAGATTTCCAAGATACAGAGCAAAGTTACTAAGTTTAAAAAATAGGAGAAAACTGAAAGATATTATATTTCCGTACAAATTATTTAATAATAGGACGGATTCGCCGTACCTATTATCAAAATTTAGTCTTATGGTTTGTAACCATGATTCTAGATGTATGAACCTATTTAGCATTCCACGGTGTAGAACTAACTCAGCTCTTAATTCAGCTGTAATTAGACTTAGTAATATGCAAAACAAAATACAAACAAAACTTAATTTACCAGACATGTTCTCCTCATCTTTGCTTACTTTTAAACGTATTTTATCATTATACTTGCAATAAATTTATACTTCACTTGTTTATATTTCGGTAATATTCAATATGTTAAATGTAATTTAGGTATCAACAATTTTTCTATTTAATATTGTAGCTTTTGTACTCATTTCAATGTATATATAGAGATTCTCTTTTATTGGGATATTTTGTCCTGTTGAGAATCCAAAATAGAAATAAATAAATAAATTAAAAATCAATCAATAAATAAATAAATAAACGTTAGTCTTTCCCAAAGACAAGGGACATGCGTAGAGACCAATATTCGCACCCTCGAGTCCAACTCGAAAATGAAGGGGTGCTACGAAGTGGCTAGTCGTCTGTTTTTGGTACACTTTGCACATTACATTTTAGGTTGCATAGTACACCCTCTTCTATTCTGTTGATTTTTCCCTTCTCTATTGGCGTGAGATCTGAATAGTGCTGTCATCCTCTTTAAGTTTAGAGGGTTAAAAAGAGATGGAATATGACATTTGTAATTTTTAACAATCAATTGACAACTAAAATAAATATTAGTATTACAAAATTGATGGATAATAGATAATATAACACTCACATACCAAATAAAAAATAACACTGATATATCACAAAAGTTAACCTTTAAGCTGTCAAAAAGTAAAATTGAAATATAAACAAAATATCAAATCTTTATGTAAATTTAAATCAGCTTCAACAATAAGCCAATCATGAACGCAGATATATAAGCCCTACATCGCGCAATGCTCCTGTCACAAGGAAACGTAAAAAATAGGTGTTCAGTTTCTCCAAAACATGCTCGTTTGATAGCATTATACAATGCTTGGCAGTAAGTTACTGTGATAGCAAGAAACTGGAAGAAAAACTAAACCAAAATGAGAATTACAAGAGATATTAAAGTTGGCAATTAAAATGGGAAACAAAATATCACTAACTGAAGCTTATACTACTCGGGCAAGTATACTAATTTCTGCTTTCGGTTGATCTAATTCTGGAAATTTACTGACTAGAATTGACTGTACAACAACAATTAATGAAATGATTTAAAAATTAAATTTAATATCATATAATGAAATGATAAAATACTTAGAATGTCATAAATGTACACAGCAAAATTATCATATTGTTCCAACAAATTCTAATGTACTTAAAATTGGAGTTAAAAATTTAGAATGAACAATTATTAAAAAAACAAAGTAATTTTGAATAATACACCCTGTATAGAAAATGATTGCAATGGAATATTGTCTCGACACGTAAATTATTGTGATGTTTTATTCATTGATTATTTTTCTGAAACCACTAATTCCGTAGTACTAAAAGGCATTCCCAATGTACTAAATTTGAACAAAACCTCAAATTTTTTCAGAGCTACGATTGGATTTGAAGAACCTGTCTTTACTCGTACAATAGGTCATTTTATTTCTTATTGTTATAGAAATAACTTGCCGTGAGATATATACAACGAACGTCAGATAAATGATAAAATATCGCATCGAAATAAAAGCATAAATGATATAAATTATATTGAATGTCATTTTTTGATGCGATATTGTTCATTTATCCGACAGATAAATTATCCAGCACTTTATCCGAAGATGGAAATACCGGCCCTAAATATATCAGACCAGTTAATGTTCATGAGATAGTTATTTATATCAACATAATCAGCGGATTTAAATTTATACATTTTTCTTGACGTACATTCTAAATAAGGTGTGATATGTGTGTGAAAAAGAATATCTAAAGGAGGATGATGCTGCTCATCTATTTTACTTAGTGTTGTATTACATTCAGAAACTGTAATTTCGTCATTATTTGACAATATTAAATCTAGAATTCTACTATTTTAGTTTTTGACGTGATTAAATTAAAGTAGACCACAGTAGGATATGACATCAATAAAATCACTGTCTTGTTTATTATTTGAAGAGGTGGGCATTAAGTATAGCGAGCTGATTTCTGCATTCCATTTTAAATGTGGTAGATTAAAATCCACACAAAAGAAATGTATTGTTACTGTCCTTATTGTTGTCAATAATTTTGGATAAATTGTTTAAAAAAGTATTTAAAGCAGCACTATCACCGGGTGGGAGATAAACACAACAAATATATAAAGTAATGTTAGTGAGTTTAACACTTATCCAAACATCTTCCGCCTGGGACTGCCACTCGTTCAGTGAAGAATAGGTCAAACTGCTATGGACACCGATAAGAACACCTCCTCCATCCGATTTTGTGGAATTCAACGCAGATCTGTCTCTCCTTATTACATTGAAGTCACTAGGGAATAGTTCACTATCACAAATGTTACAGTTTAAATTAGTTTCTGTGAGACAAAAAATATCATAACCACTCTCACATATATTTAAATATAGATCGTTTGTTTTTGTTCTTAAACCACGCACATTCTGATAATAACTTGATAGAGCCATGACGATTCGGGAAGTTTAAATGAGTAAGTGTTTTCTAAGTTAAAATTTGAGTAAGTCTTCTTCACGATTTATATAAATAATATGGGAAGTATCATCCTTCCGGGCAAATATTTTGCAATTTCTCGTCCAGATATATTTAAATGCTTTATTAATAAGAATATCGCGGGTTTTTTTTTATATAAAGCATTATTTTAGGGTGAAAGGTGATCTGTTATAAATATTCTGTTATCTTCTCCAGGGAATAACAGTTTACTTGTTAAATTTTTACTTTGTTTGGAAGCAGCAAGAAATTCATCCTTTATAATCCGCGAATTAAATTTAGCAATTATTAAAGGCGGTTTAAATAACGAAAAAGAGCATATAGTTTGAAATGTCATAATGTGGCGGAATCGAATAGCCCGCCCTATTACTATCCTAACCAAAAAAATATTTAATATATACATTGAGTTATTTATATATTTTCAAAGAGTAAACCGGGACGCTACTAAACAATAAAACATTTACCAAATGCTGTAATACAAAAAGTTTTATTTTCATAGTTCATACATACATCTTTGTTTGCTTCTATTGTTATTAATTATTATTATAAAATTATGTATAACTTTCAACAAGATTTGTCTTAATTACTAATAATATATCAAATAACTTTCATTCTACTTTTTTATGAAGATAACAGTATTTTGACTTAGTGAAAATAGCCTCTCCATTGATGCAGTAGTCCTCGGCAAACAATGCAACTTGATAAGTAAATGGATTTTTTTAAAGGAGTTTAATTGTTTTGAAAATGTACAAATACTTTCTTCCATTTATTTTCAGGTTATTTTATCATTTTTAAATATTCTTTTATTTTCCAAATATGATTTTAATATTGCATATTCACATTTAATAATCACCAAACATTAGAAAATATTTCTCTGGTAAAACGTCGTGTAGATATAAATAAACAAATATAATTAATAATTTAGTAGACATTATAAAACCCTGACAGGACGCCGGGCAGTCTGTGAAATCCGGGCCAAATCAGGACAGATAGTCACCCTAATTACATAGGTTAAAATGTGAAAATAATAATCATATTAGCTACTCAAGTGTATAATTTAAAAACATAATGAAATAAAAAAGTGGTGTAGGTACAGAATTTAATTATCTGTAACTTTTATTTGCATTTCTGACTCTTGAAACGATATGCATATTTTTGTAATTTTGTTTAAATTCCATGCCCACCACTACAAATGAGCAATATTTATAAAATTTCAAATTCAGTTTTACAGGTTAGTAAATGTGCAAAATAAAATATGTTTTGCGATTTAAGCGCAGAATTTAATTAACTACAATTTATATTTATAACATTTTTTTCAAAAATTAATTGGTAACTTTTGCGCATTGAAAAACTAATTTACAATGTTAAATGCCTATGACCCGCTTTTTGTAATTTAGTTGAATTTGTAAAATTTAAAATAATAAGTAACTAGTATATTTATAAAGAAAAATAATATTTATAAAATAAATACATCATCATAAGGTACAGCATCAAATATTCCCTGTATGAACAATGCTACGACTTTAGCGCAAATTAATAAAAAATCTTCGTTTATAATGTGATCTTTTAAAACATTCCATTGTTCATCTGTTAAGCCGTTTGCTCCATTATTGGCTTGAATATTCAAATCAACTGAAATGACTTCTTCTCTGGATAGAATAATTTTTGCGTAGTCAATGCCATTTATATTTTGTAATGCGAATTGGTAGGTCATTAAAAATTTTCCCTTGGCTGAAAAATACAAGAATTGCATCTATATTTTAAAAAGTTTCTTTATTGTGGATATTATTACCGAAATTTAAATTAACGTGACCCTGTTTTTGATCTGTCTTAGAAGGTGTTTCTACTTGAGCTATATAATCTCCTTCCCAAATTATCATAGGGTTTTCGAAATAAAATTTAATTAATTTGTTTTTCAAGTCAATACTAAAATATGAAATAAATTATATTAAAAACAGCTATATATATTATGTGTTAAAAGTGTCATTTTTTATGATCGTATAATGATGACATTCATAAGTATAAAATCAAACGTTATAAAGCCTATTTCTATTAGTGTCTGTAGATAATCGATATTTATACACCAATTGAGTTAAGATAATGCTTATTCATGAAAAGAACGTTTAGGCTACGGGCCCGAAGCGTGAGTGAGTTAAATCCTTTGATTAAATAAACATTTGCACCTCACGTAGTTAATAGAATATTTTATTTAATTTTCCCGAGTAAAATTACAATATTTAATTGTGAGAAAATAAAAAACTAGTCAATTGGTAAGCTATGCATAACAATCGTCGTTGATAGACGTCAAGTAGTTTTTTTACTCGTATAAATTATATATATATATATATATATATGGGTGCCAGATTTTAAAATAATTTATATTAGAGCACAAAATGTACATAAAAATATAGGAGATTTGGTGAATATATAGGATATATTATAATTTTCAAACTTTTTTATTAAAGTATTATTATTTTATAATAATACACTAAAAAAATCTGATGTGGCCAGCACATTACCTTCCGTCAGTTCTATGTATTTTGTATAAATGTCATACAGAAAGCTCCTTGCAAAAGATTCTATTTGTTGTACATTACCTTAAGGCAGTTGTATGTATTTTATACAAATTCCATACAGAAAGCAAAAAATTCTATATTTCCAGTAGTAAAATTATAACACCTTCATACTGTCAACTGCACTTGACACTGACACCTTTCAATCAGAATTTTCTTAATATAGCAGCTGTTTCCAGAGTTATAACATAGCTGACTAATATATATGATATTTAATTTCTTTATAATTTTTTAACTCTATATCCATCTAATATGAAGTATAAAATGCATTCAAATCGTATAGAGAATAAAATATGCTTTAATAATCTAATCAGCTCTTCACATGGATGTAACGAAGAGGAATACGAAAGAATTATAATTTTTGGAATTGTAGTATTAGAGTTATCGCATTAGAAAATTTTGTCACACACAGACACACACACACACACACACACACACATACATACACACACACACACACATACAGACATCATCGTAAAAATAGTAAAATCGTATTCTAGGGACCCTAAAACGTGCTTATTCATCAAAAACTCACCACCGAATTTTTTGACCAAAGACAATACCTTCCTTACCTAAAGGTGACGGAAGGTAAAAATGCAACATATTGGCAAAAATATAATTAGTTTTTATACTTTTCGTGGCTTTGAGCTTTTTTCAATAAATATTTATTTCTCTTAACAGAATCATAAAATTCATTGTAATTCATTTCAAAATTTACAGTCATTAGTATTTCTGATCTTATTCAGCTTATTGAATTATTGAAAATATAGGAGAATTTATCTTGTTTACAGAATATAAGAGATTTCAACAAATTATAGGAGACTCCTATTAAATATGTACAGGACGTCTAGCAATCCTAATTATAAACAAGCTTTATTTCATTTGTGTCGTGAAAAATAATGAAAATGGCTGATCTCTCTGATAAATACTGTGGTGAAAGCGTTATTTTGGTGTCTAATGTTATTTTAAATGCATTATTTGTTGGAGAGTGAGTTAAAATTCTGTGGCAGTGACTTAATTTTCTTTATATAAAGAGTATATAAAGAGTTTCTTTTACGTAGCCATAGAGAGAAGACTTTATATACATGTGTGAAAATAATGCATTTTTCTCTATTGCTGTTAAGGAAGGTAAAAAATATTTAACTCTATTCTTCTCAGACCTGACTACTAAAATTACTTCGGCATTAGTTAATTTTTCAGTTAGTTTCACATTACACTTATTACACTGCTTATAAAATTGAATAAATAACATGAAGGCGCAATTAGTTATACTTACTGCGGACTGACAATTTTCGTACTCACTGCTCCATGTACATTTACTTTAACTAGAGATAATTTCAATCCGGGTGCGTTGAAATCAATATCTTTATATTTTAAAGGCATTAAAGAAGGTAAACCATACTCTGCATCCCCTGAAAATATATTTCATTTAAGATCCGATGTTATTTAAGTGTCTGTTAATTTATCTATAAATTAAAAAGACTAATATCCGGTTCCACAACGCTAAATTAAATTATTTAAGTGACTGTTAGAAACTTAATAACGTTTTTCTTGCATTCCACTAACCTTTGTTAAACATTAATATACAATTATTAAACATACTTTTAAAATAATTGACACATTCTCCGCAATTAGTTTGATGTTGAACTGTCAAAAACTTAAGACAACAAAGACTGAGTACTAGTGAGGAAGATGTGGAACACATTTCAAGAAAAATATAGGATCGGTAGAATCATTTCAAATGTTTAACGACGCCGAGTTTAAACAGCGGTTCAGGTTTGCAAAAGGTACAGTAATGGAATTCCTCCACATGTTTGGCCACGAACTGGAGGCACCTACTATCAAAAATAAACCTTTATCTGCAATTAATGAATTGTTAATCAGTCTACGCTTTTCTGCTACTGAATCCTGTCAACAACTATGTAACGAATGGTTATTCGTCACCAATTTGAAACTAGGGGTAAAATGATAATATACACGAAGAAAGATTAAAGATGAATTATTTTGCAGACGCAATTTATTTGCGACTTCTCGAGTCTAATAACTTCCATATGAAAATGGACGATAATTTCTATTTGATAATTTCTTGGTAATTTCTCGGAATTTCCTGGTAATTTATGGTAAATTTAAAATATATGGTAATATATAATTTTAAATTACACGGTAATATCCCTGTATAACTAAACGTTTTTTTAGATACATGTTCCAATCCAAATAATGTGCCTTGCACACGGATCTCGTCTACTATAAAGATACATCGACGATGTCCATTGAAACCGATACAAGTCTCCTCATTAAGAGAGCATTTTGAAGATATACCTATCGTTCTTCGAAAGAAAAAATGGTTGTGACATTGAAACAACAGAAATCATATGATACACATTGTAACGTGGAACGCCCGCCGTCGCCGCCACTGTAAGCGAGTGTCTATTTATAGCAGTGACGTAATCGCGCTAGTAGCCGGGCGACGGAAGAAAACAGGTCTCGACGTGTTCAATTACATCCGGTCGCCTGAACCTTTTGTGTTCATTATTATTATGCGATCGAACATTCTAGACCTTTTCTAGAAGGTAATGGCAGCTGTATATAAGAGACGCAGCTATGCTCGGGAGTTAGTTACATACAGTCATAGAAATAGTTACATGGAGTGTTAGAGAGTAAAGTGTTAGTGGGAAGCACAGCAGTATCTTACGTGAGCGTATGCAGTTGGTGTTGAGTAGGTACTCAAAGGAATGCGTGTAAATTTATAAAAAAGGAAAACTGGGTTTTTTCAAGTTTAGTACAGCGACTGTATTTGGTTCATCAGAACGTAATTCTATGTTGGCGAACGTCATTGAAGTCTCGTATAACTACTAGAAAAAGCTCTTTAAAAAACAGCTCTTTCTTATTTTACTTACCTGCGACATAATAATAAAGTGCATTTCCTGACTGATGTTCGTCGAAATACATTAATTGCGCATCATAAAAATATGTTGTGTTTTTGACACTGGAGGGACAACGTTGCTGCACTAAACTTAATGAAAAATACACGTTATTGTTTTTTATATAAATTTTTCCCCAATCCGTTTCATTGGTCATAAAATAATGATGCATGGATTTTGTAGGTAATTAAATTCTCGAGATTGATTATAAATACTTTTATGGTAAAATGAATTGTTACGGAGTAATTGCGATGTAAAGTGGAAAGAAAATCTAAATTTTGCCAAGTATGCAATTATAGCCTTTTTGAGAGCTTCATAGCTCCGTTGCTATTAATCGTATAAAAAACTTCAAATACAATATCTACATGAAATTTTGTCCTCTGCTAGTGGACACATAACATCTTTGCACTAAAATGCACCAGAAAGAAGTTATAGGCAAAAAACTAAAAAAGTGCTGATTTTCGGTGGTTAAAATTTTCAAAATAGATGCTTCGCGGTAATCTATATATTCTATGTATGCTCCATTCTTTAACTATAGAGCTGAGTACAACAACTAAGACTATATATTGAAATTTGATGATAATGATTTATTCATACTTAGGAAAAAGAGGAAAAGCTCAATATTTTTCTCAATGCTACTTTTGCCTTGTTGAGAGCGGCACGGTTTCTCCACTATTAGTTTCTCAAAACACATATGTCAAAGGTTTACAAAATTGAGTCTTAGAATATGTCTAATATTCGTCAAATAACTCTTTCTGAGCTGAAGAGATGTAGAAAGAATTCATGGGCAAATAAAAGAAGGAAGTGCTGATTTTTAAAAAGAGTTTTTTAGTAGTCGCACCAGACTGCACTGACATTCGTTAACACATAATTACTCTAATTTTGCATCTTTACAGATTATTCTGTTTAAAATAATACTTTTATAATTAGATATAATGAACCAAATACAGTTGCTGCACTAAACTTGAAAAAAAATACACATTTTCGTTTTTCTTTTCTGCAAATTTACCCCTCCTTCCTCCTTTGTTTTGGTAAAAAAATAGGTAATTAAATTTGATCTTCAAAATTGATTACAAGGACTTCTACGGTAAAATGAAGTGTTACGGAGTTATTGCGATTTAGAATGGAAACAAACTCAAAATATAGCGGAGTACACAATTTTAGCTTTATTAAGGGGCTTCGCAGTTCCATGTGGACTTATAAATTTGACGTCACCCGCGGCGGATCGACGGCGGACCTCCCTCCACACAATTTAGAAAAAGACAACAAATTTTTAGAAAAGGCGAGGTGATATACCATGGCCGAGTCAATCACATGCTCTCCCATTCAGCACTTCGCCACGTTGATCCTACAAGTTGTTTGTTATTTAGTCAGCAAACTTTGGTTATGTTATTTTGTGTATTGCCTGTTATTAATTATCTCTTCTACTAAAGTGTAGTGATCCTTGAATTTGAAATATCACTAAAAAAACAAGTTCACAAATAAATAATGTGTTTTAACACAAGATGATGTACCGGGGGCACGATTTGTGTTTAAAAACATTGAAAACCATTCAGTCTTATAGCTGAAAAGATGGTTAGAATGCCGGGGTTGAAGAAAAGTGGAAATGGACATGAATTAATTGCTAGGTATGCACTGAGTAGATCATATACTTAAATAATTATGTAAAAATGTGGTCAGTCTGGCATGTTTACGTTTCCTTTCAAAGCAGTTAACAGTTGTGATCACGTGCTGGATCACATGATAAATGTCAAACTGTAGTGCTCAATCTTGCTCACTACATAACTACTTATTAATTACTTTTTTACTCACTAGATGGCGTCCAAAAAGTTTTAATAATTGTATAAGTCCCCATTGCTATTTATCGTCCAAAAAATTCAAATAAAAATTTTTCAGAAAGTTTTGTCCTCTCCGAGTCGTCAAATAACTTTTTTTGCGCTAAAATGCACCAGAAAGAAGTTATAGGTAAAAAAACTGAAAAAAGTGCCGATTTTCGGTGGTTTCCACAAGATGACGAAGGGAGCGGAGGGGGGTATTGTGGGTATGTGAATTTTTTACTAACCAACCATCCTATACAACAAATCCTGAGCTACCTGACCTTTTGTAGGGTAAAATCCCTTCGTTCACTGTACTAGTTGGTTGTTTCGTTGCACAGTTTTAACGTATAAGGTACAAATCGAGGTTCGAAAATCATTTGCATATACAGTTTGCGAACTCGTTGTGTTACCTGAAAACTCATCTCGAACCTCTTGTTGTATAACTATTGAACATAGCTGCTACCAGAAAATTAAGTAGTAAACATGATGATACATTTATAATAAATAATTCTTACCTTTTACAATTTGTACTATGGCTCTGTTTGCACTCTTCGCGAAACATTCATTTAAGTTTGGATCATCTCTTTTACATGCTTCAATATATTTTGCTGGAAAAATTATAAAATAGCTATGCAAGAAAATAATAATAATAAAAAAAAACATCTTACGAAGAGGTTTTTGACTTGTAGACAATGTTGCAAATATAAACAAAACAATAATTTGGAGTTCCATATTCTGGGATTATAAAGTGTTCCAATTTACAACTGCTTTGTGGAAAGCGGAAGATTATTTTATACATATGTACGAGTACACGTATATTTATAAAAGATTAAAATATTTAAAAATAATAAAAACAATATATCTCAACACGGTGTTAAAAAGCAAGTATAACACATTTATAGGACATTCAGAAGAAGTCAAAATAAGTCGAAAAGTTTTATATAATATTTGTCCGATCTTCAATAGGTTCCGAGATATAAGGCAGTGAAAAATGAGTTTTTACGAGATTTCTCTCTGCTGTTTCGAAAACTATAGGAGTTATAACTTCGATTAAATAAAACTTCTTGTTTACATCTTAGATGTGTTTTTGTTTTTCAAAAATAATCAAATAATTATTGTACGAAGTAAAATGTGGCGACCTTGACCAATATTTAAATTTCACATAACTTCTTAACTATTATAAATTGAGAAAAATGTTTTATACTAAATTTGATTGTATTTTTATAATCTATTTACTGGAATAGACAAAATTTTATGCGATCACTATCTATGTCAGTTTTTCTTCGCTTCTAATACAAAATTACCTCTTTCTCCAAACCAGTTAATTTTTAGACACATATTGTATAAAACTTTTCGACTTATTTCGACTTCTCTGTCCAGTAAATGTGACAAATATGTTTTTTAACACCCTATATGAATGAACAGGATGCTAACGATAAAACATGTAGTTTTCAGATACAATGTAACTTTAGTAAAAAAGAAATTCATGGAATTGTTTAAAAAGGCACGGACATTTATGCTACGAGTGATAAATAAAAAATATTGTTGAGGACAAATCAAAGGACGTTAAGTTATATAACGAGCGGCTACTAGAACACGAATCCTGTTTGTATCTGTTACAGACAAAGGGTTAATAAGTATTCCTAGAAAATTTTAAATATTTATATAAAAAAATGAAAATATTTATTTTCTAAATTTGTATTCAAATCTACTATTACAGCACGTTGATAATTTTATTATCACATTAAAATGAAGTAGGCTATTATTAAAATAAGTAAAACTGTCAGTGACATTTCAAGTTAGTTGTAATATTGTTGCAAATTTTCTGTAAGTTCTGTCCGCTTATCTCGAGATATCTTTTAATCATGCCCCGTTACTTAAGTAAATTTTTTACGAATATTTTGTCTAAATACAAATGAAAATGTTGGTACAACCGGCTTTTTAGGGCCGGTGTCATAAGAGTTCACTTAAATTTACTGCCAAAGTAAATTTAATTATCTGGACATATTCGAATCAATTTCTATCTTCTTATGTCATTAGAATCATTGCTGTCAAAATATCGCGTAATTTTTTTTGTTCAATTTATTTAATTCACTGTGAAAGTAAAATTTATCATAGATTATTTTTTTTATAAAACCGGGTATAACTGAAATTTTAAGTGTTAGATGTGCTAGTATGCACAATTAATTCATTATTATTGTTATTAAAATTTTAGTGTCGGCCAGTGACACTAAAATTGTACACCTCAAGAACCATGAAATTGATATAACGAGTTACGAAAAAAAAAATCTGATTGTAAATCGATGTCAAAATGTACATATACACCTTCAAAGTTTTTTTAACCCTTTCTTAACATCCTGTACATATAAACATAGATAAGTATATTTACGCCTATTCACAATGAGACTTTTATACAAACTTGACGTTATGTAATAGTTATTGTATATGACTAATTAGATTAGATTTTAGATTAGAATAGACATTTGTTTGCTGTAATACATTTGGTACAACAAAACTGAGGAATATCGACGAATGACGGATATAAATATAGGATAAATTGTAAGATTAACTGACTTACCTGTAAGGAAGGTTCATCGTAATTATCCGAGCTTGTCCTCTGTGTAGTGTCGCGTTATGTTATACCCGTCGGTACATTTGTTAACTTTGAAATCAAAAAATACCCGACGTAACACCTCATCACAGCTCATTTAGATACTCATTTCGGTATTTGTGATACGCATTTCGCACTTGGGTTCTTCGGGTGAGGTGGGGGTTTTGTAGTTATATCGGAGGACAAGCTCGGAAAATTACGATCAACCTTCCTTACTGGTAATTACAATTATCCTTCTCTTGTCCTCCGATATAATTACTATGTAGATGTTTAGAGTGATAGTTGCGTAATCGTGTTGAATCTTCTTGTATTTAAAACAGTTTTGTACATTATGATATACATAGTCTATACAAGCACTAACCCGATTTCAATAGCCCGCGGGCCGGTGGTTGGCCATCCCTGGCCTATACGTAACAATAGCCTATTATGAATCCCAAAAATTTAAAATAATTCTCTATACTTATTTGAAAAAGTTGACTATTAGGTAATTACAAGTTTATTAAAAAAATTATTAAATATTTAGAATTCGGTGTTCAACCTGTCGATTTTTAAACTACCTCTATATTAATACCTGTTCTATTACCACAGAGGTGGAATCGTGTCTTATACTGTGGTCTGGGAAAATATTAGTAACTATAAGGCTCTTTTTTAATACTAGCTTTATCCATCTACTAGTAGTTTGAGAACATACTGGATGATTCAGTTTTGGTATGTTAGAATGAAATATATTTGGTCATTTGAACGATATTCAGATGTGATACGTATATAGAGAATAATCGTTGACATACATACATACATACATACATACATACATAAAATCATGCATTTCCCACTTAGTGGGTTAGCACAAACCCTAAACGATAATAATAATAACATCAACCACAAAAATAATCACTCTCTCTTTTAACAACATTCTTACTAACCTTACATCGTCCAACAAATAATCCTCACTCTTAACATATTAAAGTGACCGATTTTCGGTAGCGAAATACCGCAACCGAACCACAATAATAATTACTTTCGCCACACATTCCTGTCTAAGCACACTTCTTTCGCCTCGGCCACATTCATAATCGCATTCATACATGCTCTTTTTCTCTTCCCACTCGGAAACTTTCTCTCTTTTAGCACCTTATCAATCACATCCATCCACTTACATACTGGGCGGCCACGCAATCTAACACCCTCAATTTCACCAAGGTATATACGCTTTACAAGCCGTTCACTCTTCATTCTCTCCGCATGACCAAACTATCTCAACTGGCTCATTCCTAGTCTCTTAACAACATTCTTCCTAACCATACATTCTTCATACACCACATTATTCCTCACGCGATCCCGTCATACATATCCACATACACCACGTAAATACCTCATTTCCACGGCAGTCACTCTCTTTTTATGCTTTACCGTCTGTAAGGTATTTGATATTATTAATATCAAGCAACTTAGGAAACAGTTGTGGATGTTGTCAAGCACTAGAAATAAAGTTTAAAAATACAAATGTCATTCATGTTCGTATTGTATAATTTATTAATCAAATAAATATAAATATATTACATGGCGCTGCGAACAAAGGTCCTACAACTATTAAGGGTCCATCGTTAAGAGATAAAATTTGATAATGGAACATATTAAAATTCCAGAAGAACAGTCATTCGAAGGTGACATTGGAAATAATTTTAGAAGATGGAAAGCTAGAGTTCTTATTTACATGTCAGCCTCGGATATAGAAGATGGTAAAGATATATCTGAACTAAGAAAAGTTTTATTATTACTCCATTCAATAGGACAAGAATGTCAAAAAATATTTGAAACATTAGAAATTAGTGAAAGAGACAAAAAAGATTGGAAAAAAGTATTAACATTATTTGAAAATTATTTTAAACCAAAATCCAATGAAACAATAAATAGACACATTTTTGATACTAGAAATCAAACAGAAGAAGAAGCCACAGATAATTTAGAAACCGATTTGAAAAAATTAAGTAGAGATTGTAATTTTAGAGATTTAAAAAATAGTCTTATACGGGATCGTATTGTATGTGGCATAAGACATAAAAAGTACGTTCTATCGGTGTCAGAAATTTTCCTACTACTTCTCGTAGTAGCTGAATGGTTGTTCTCTTGCGTCAAAAAAATCTGAATATTCCTACTAATCATTCCAACTTCAGAGTTGGAAGCGTTGGTAGGAAGATGTATGGAGTGGGGATAAATTCAAATAGCCGACTGTCGCGCGCGCATTGCTGTCAAGGACTGTCAAGTTTGTAATGTTTGTATAGGTTAGGTTGTACTAACAAAATAAATACCTTTGCCTTCTACCTGTGTTATTACCTTTTAAAATGGTAGACAACAATAAAAAAATATTATTGTTTAATATTCAGGGTATGTAGATATTCTAATAGGAACATTTCTGACACCGATAGAACGTACCTAAAGTAATGGACAGATTACTTCGTGAAGCAAGTCTTACAATGGAAAAATGTATCGAAATATGCAAGGCATCTGAGTTAGCAAAGACTAATTCGAAATAAATTATAACTGAAAATGAAGTTTGTAAAATAAAAGAAATTAATAAAAATAAGAAAATGGCGAAGACTTATGATAAAAAATTATGCAGTAAATGTGGATATTACCATAAAGTGCAAATATGTCCAGCTTACGGACGTCAATGTAATATTTGCAAAAAATACAATCATTTTGCAACAAAATGTAGAGCAAAAGAGATGCACGTAATAAATGAAGACAAAAAAGAAGAAGAAAAACAGAAAGAATAATATTACAAGAATATCAAATAAACAAGATCAACGAATGGGTCCAGAAATTAAAAGTAAAGGATCATTCAAAAAAGATACTGGCGCAAAAGTAAATATAATAGACAGAAAAACTGCTATAAAAGTAGGAGCAGAAGTAAACCGTACTAGAGTGAGACTAAAATGTTATGATGGGAGTCCTATTGAAGTATCAGAAGAAACGACAGTTTCAGTAAGAGTAGGTACTACAACTCACCAAATTAATTTTAAAGTTGTAGATTTGGACAACGTACCCTGCATTATTGACATACCTGGAATCGAAGCATTAAAATTAGTTAAAATATCTAAAATAGAAGAAAAATCGAAACATCTTCAGGAGAAAATTAAATCTCTATTAAACGAAAACAACAATTTATTTGACGGAATTGGCGAAATAGATTATACTTATAAAACAAAATTAAATGATGATATAGTTCCAGTTATAGAAGCACCCAGAAAAATTCCTATATATATATATATATATATATATTGGCAACACTGTGATAATCACAAGAACATTGTTTTTGACAGTTCAAAATTTATTTATATTATTTTAGTATAATTTTAATACAAAATATATAATTATAATAATATCAACTATACGCTATAAACTGTGTTTCAACAGTGGAGTGATTTTTTTAGGATACTAAAACTGATAGTCTAATAAAACTACTTTACTTTCAAACTACCACGTGTCCACATTAAAATGGAAGCAAAACTAAACGAAATACTGCAAAAAGTAAACATCCTCGAAGATATTAAACGAGATGTCTCAAAAACTATCGTCGAAGTAAATAACATCAGTAAAATCCTAAACAGTAATTCCGAATCAATAAAGCTGTTAAACAGTAAATTTGATCTGCAAGAAAACCGTATAGAAGCTTTGGAAAAACGCTTAAAAAGGAAAAATTTAATCCTGGTCGGCCTTGCAGAAAACGAAACAGGCAATCCAAGCAACAATGACCTCGATACCCTGATTATTAGATTTCTAAACGAACATTTGAATACAAATATTTCTGCGGACGAAATAGAGAACGTCTACAGACTAGGGAAAAAAAGCGTAAGATGCAGACCTGTTCTTATTGAATTCTGTTCGTTGAAAACTAGAAATATGATTTTCTCAAAAAGAAAATATTTGAAAGAAGCAAGATGTTACCTAAACGAAGATTTAACGAAACAAGAGCAAGAGGCACACAAAGAACTTGTATCTAAAATGAAACAGCTAAACAAGGAAGGTACAAAGGCTCATATATACCGCAAAAAACTGATCATCGATACACATTCAAAAAGAGGTCGTCAGTCTTCAGATGAAAACACCCCAGGGTCAGAAAGATTAAACAAAAATCTTAAACTTGTCCCAGCAGCAGCAGGCAACCGCAACAACTTGCAAGCAGCCACAGCTGAAGACTCTTTTTTAGGCAAACTACAATTCAACTAGCGTCACACCATGAAATTAAAAATGTAAATAAAAATTATGGAGAACTAACAAATGATTTAGGGTTATGTATAGTTTTCTGGAACATACACGGGATTAATAATTTATATAACTTAGAAAGAGAAACAACTAATATTATTTTGAAAGGTAATGTGATTTGTTTATGTGAAACTTGGCTTCAAACTGATTTACTCAATTTACCTACGTCCTTGTCTAAATACAATGTTGTTTGTTCTAGTAAAGCAGTTAAGGAAAAAAGTGTTGGACGTCCTAGTGGTGGTCTCTCTGTTCTTGTGAAGAAAAATCAATTTCCTGATGTAAAAATAGTAGAAAACACTAACTTATGGGTAACTATAGAGTTAAATATTCGAGACCTCAAATATATCATATTCTTTACTTATTTAAAACCATCTCTACCTTTATACTGTATTGATCTTTTGATTGACTCACTAACTAATATTATAGACGTGTATAATTCTCATGAAATTATTGTGGCAGGGGACTTTAACGCCCACATTGGCCAACTGAATCAAATCCAAGACGAAACTTTTCTGTCGACAAATGTGACCGAGTCCAGACTGTCTTTACACCCAAACGATAACGCAAGGGGTAAAAAATTAGTAGAATCAATGGAGCAACTAGGTTTTTATACACTCAATGGGCGAACTAATCTAGACATACCAGGTAAATTCACTTACATAGCGCAAACAGGTAAAAGTACCATAGATTTAGCCTGGTTAAACATTAATTCATTTGATAATGTCGAATCATTTGAAGTATTGCATACAGTAGAAAATTCGAGTCATGGTATTTGCACAATACAATTTAAAAACTATAAAAACTCAAGAGACCTTGTTGTTGCTAATAATTATAATAACCCGAAATATGAAATAACTTTTAAATTTGACAACAGTAAAATATTAGAATATCAATTCAAACTTGATCAACTAAATAATGTCTATTTTCATAGCAATAATGCAGATGAACTTTCTAAAAACTTAGAATTATCAATCAAAGAAACAGCCAGTAATTGTGGAATGTTGAAAATAAAAGAAACTAAAAAATATCACGAGTACAACAAACCCTGGTTTAACAGGGAATGTTCTTTACTAAAACAAAAATGCAAACGTAGTTTAAGAAAACTGCACAACAAATATTCTGAAACTAATTATACTTGTTACATTAATGAAAAGAAAAACTATGTAACCGCGATTAAAACGAACAAAAATAATTATTATAAAGAAATAAAAAACAGCCTATCAAACATTAGCAACAACCAGGAATTTTGGCGCATAGTCAGACTTTTGAAACATAAAGCACCCTCAATAAACGAAATTAACATTAAGGATTGGGAAATTTTTTACTCAAATCTATTTGCTAACGACACAAGGGCTCATATCCACTTATTTGATAGTTTACACCCTTATTTTGATACTCCTTTTACATTAAATGAACTACAAATGAGTTTACGAAAATCGAAATTAAATAAAGCTCCAGGGGTAGATTCCCTATCTAATGAATTTTACAAATATCTCACACCAGAGTGGGAGCATTATCTACTAAACCTTTTTAATACCATACATACTACTGAAGAAATACCACAAACATGGCGTAATATCTATGTTACCCTTATTTTTAAAAAAGGTTCTACCACCGATCCTTTAAATTATAGAGGAATAGCGGTTCTATCAGCTTCATGTAAATTATTCACTCAAATAATTTACGAAAGGCTACAAACGTGGTACGAATTAAATGATATATTTAACGAAGGTCAGGTAGGGTTTAGAAGAAATCGTGGAACGAGAGACAATATTTTTACGTTAGCTTCAACAGTCCAGCTAAGTTTACGCTTAAAAAGTAATAATATCTTCGCTATTTTTGTGGACTTTCGTCGTGCATTTGACAGTGTCAACCAGAAAATTCTCTGGCAAAAACTTTACGACTCGGGAATATCCACCAAAATAATACGAATATTACAAAATCTTTATAACAATGTTTCAGTACAGCTAAAAATAAATTCCCAATATTCTAAACCCATACCGGTAACCCAAGGTGTCTTACAGGGTGAAATACTCTCACCATTATTGTTTGCAACATTCATGAATGACATTTGGGAATATTTTGACCAGGCTGGTGTTAAAGGTATTAATGTAAACGGAACTGACAAAGTAACTATTCTCGCATATGCTGATGACCTTGTGATACTTTGTAGTTCGCCAGTTGATGTAAGAAAAAATCTTGAAATTCTAAGTCAATATTGCTCAAATAACTGTTTAGAGGTTAATACAAATAAAACAAAAATTTTGCATTTTTTCAAAGGACGCCCAAAAAAAATTATAAACCCATTCATTTATAACAGCACACCCATTGAAATTGTTAAAACATATAACTATTTAGGAACTTTGTTTGCGTCATCGGGAAAATTTAATAACGCGGCGAAAGCCAACTATAATAAATCTGTTATTGCACTGCAAAAAGTTAAACATATATTAATGAAAGGAAGATCCGAAGGGTGGGCAGAAAAAATTAAACTAATTAATTCCGTAGTACATGCTACATCGTTATACTCGGTGGAAATTTGGGGGCCCCAACAACTAGACATGCTTGAAAAGGCTCAAATTTACTGCTTAAAAACTATTTTAAGATTACCAAAAAATACCCCCAACTATTTCATTAGGCTGGAAACAGGCGTGGCACATTTGGCGACGGAAACTTGGAGGAGAATTCTGAACTGGTGGGCAACTATTCTGAAAATGCCAGATATGAGGCTTCCGAAAATATTATATCAAAGACAGTTACGTTTGGATAGCTATGAATATAATAAATATGAATTTAACTGGTGCTCTCAAGTCAGAGTTTTTCTCGAAGAACAAGGTTTTCATTCGGTATGGCAAGACCAATGTTTAACGAAAAGTAAACTTGATGAGATTATCTCTAGTTACAACAACTCATTAAAACAGAGAGACTTCAACAGGCGCCAACTATCAACTTATAGCTCGTTTTATAAAATATTAAAAGACGATACAGATACTGAGCAGTATTTACACATTAAGCTACCTATAATCAAACATCAAATAATATGCCAAATTAGACTGTCATGTGATAAATGTTTAAGAATATTTTACAAGAATATAAAATATGAAATTAATTGTACAGAATTATGTACACTATGTAATCTTAATAAGAATGAAAGTATTTTTCATTTCTACATGGAATGTCCCATTTACTCAAGCATACGAAATGTAGTTTTAATGAAACACTTCCCCAATAGAGACTTAAACCTAGAAAACTTTAACTTCTTACTAAAAAAATTAAATATAGAGATCATTAATAGTATTTTCAGCTATACAATAAGCGCTTTTAAGCTACGCAGTTTTTGTCGTAATGAATGATTTGTTGGTTCTACATTAATGTCAGTAAAAATGTTTATGTTTCAATGTACCTATATCTACTTAATGTATATAATTAAAATATATAATATGTTGTCAACTCTTTTGTATGGGCCGAATGCCCGATAGCAAAATAAATAAATAAATAAAAAAAATATATATATATATATATATATATATATATATATATATATATATATACATACGAGTATATATAGAAGCAAAAGTAAAAGAGGAATTAGACAAAATGGAAAAAATGAACAATGAAAATCGTATTTGTCTCGACTCTCAAAATTGAAGATTTCGACGCCCTACATTAAAAGACATCATCTCGTATGCCAAATGCTAAATTATTATCAATGTAGGATGCAAACAAGGGTTTCTACCAAATAAAACTTGCAGGAGAAAGTCAAATATTAACTACTTTCAATACTGGTAAATTTGGTCGGTATTGCTACAGAAGAATGCCTTTTGGTAAATGTTCAGCCCCTGAAGTATTTCAGCGTTTGTTTCAAGTGATCTTTGGTGATCTTCAAGGTTTAGAAATCTACATTGACGACATTATAATATGGAGTGAAAGTGAAGGAGAGCATTTGGACCGATTGAAAGCATTATTCAAGAGAACTAAAAAAGCAAATGTCAGGTTTAATAAAGATAAATGTAAATTTGCTACACGTCAAGTTAAATACATGGGTCATATATTTAGTGACCAAGATCTTAAACCTGATCAAAATAAACTTAAAGCAATTTTAGACATGTCAAGTCCTACATCGAAAAAATAACTTCAATAAATTTTAGTACTAGTAACTTATGTAAGTAAATTTGTACCTAATTTGTCTAGTATTGCTAATAATTTAAGAAATTTGTTAAAACATAACATGGACAAAAAACTTTTACCTTGATTTTATAAATTTAAAAAAATGCCAACAGCTCCAGCTTTTAAATTTATGACGTTAACAAGGTGTATCTTAATCAGTAGATAGTAGTAGTACTGGACTAGGAGCAACTTTATTACAAAAAAAAAAACAGCCAGTGGCTTATGCATCTAAATCTCTAACTGACAGCCAAAAGTCATAGGCACAAATTAAGAAAGAATTGCTGGCCATAAGTTTTGGTTGTGAAAAATTTAGTCAGTATATATTTGGTAAAAGAGTCATTGTTCAGTCGGATCATAAACCACTGGAAATAATTTTCAAAAAACCTTTAAGTAAAACACCATTACGTTTACAAAGATTAAGGTTTCGCTTACATGCTTTTGACACTGTACTTACATATAGACCAGGAGAACAGCTTTCTGTTGCTAATTGTTTGTAGAGACAAATTGCTGTTAATAAAAATAATGACAAAATATTAGAAAATATTGATCAAAATGTACATACTTATGTTTGTTTTCTAATAGAAAATTTGTTGGAATCCAAATCATTTATTGCCAGATGAAGTTAAATACTACAAATCAATAAAAGACAAACTATTTGTAGCAAATGGTTTACTTTTGAAAAATAATGCTGTTGTTGTACCAAAGATATTAAGAAAAGAAATGTTAAAATTAATACATTATAACCATTTAGGTATACAAAAATGCAAGAATAGAGCAAGACGTGGAGTCTATTGGCCATATATGATAAAGCAAATAGAAGATATTGCGAAAAATTGCTCAATTTGTTTGAAGTATCAAAAACAATCTTCATATGAACCGTTATTATTAAGAGAAGTACCTAATCAATGATGGAAGATTATTGGTTCTGATATTTTTTACTTCAAACAAAAGCCATTTTATTAATTGTTGATTATTTCTCTAAATTTATAGAATTAAAAAAGTTA
The DNA here is from genome assembly GCA_963082715.1 of Harpalus rubripes. Lineage (NCBI taxonomy): Eukaryota > Metazoa > Arthropoda > Insecta > Coleoptera > Carabidae > Harpalus > Harpalus rubripes. The sequence continues at coordinate 19,656,784 of OY720455.1, forward strand.
AATGCTGAAAATTCTGTAAAAGTTATAGCATCATTAAAATCAAATTTTGCAAGATATGGCATATCAGACCTTTTATATACTAATAATGGACTACAGCTTTGTACTTATAAATTTAAAGAATTCACAAAAATTTGGAATTTTCAACATAAAACTTCAAGCCCCTTATTACGCACGTTTAAACGGCATGGTTGAAAGGCATGTTCAAATACTTAAAAATTTGTTAAGAAAGTCACAACATGCTAAAACTGATTCATTTTTAGCGTTATTAGACTACAGAAATAGTCTTTTAGTTTATATAAATAAATCACCAAATGAAGTGATGTTTGGACGTAACGTAAGAGTTTTATTACCAACACCCAAAGATTTTAATAATAAATATAATAATAATCGTTTAACGAAATATAAATTAGAAGAAAAGCAATATCAGTATAGATTTTACCATGATTAAAAAACAGGAGTAAAGGTAAATAATTTAAAGACAATGAATTAGTTTTTGTTGAAGATCCTTTAAACAATATGACACTTGCCAAAGTAATAAGTAAAAGTGAAATGTCAAGATCATATAAAATTATGTTACCTTCTGGTGTTGTAACTAATAGAAATAGACATAATTTATACAAAGCACATACTGATGTACAGACTAAGTAATTTTTAATAATGTTGCTTAAAAGAAGGGATCTGTAAGGTATTTGATATAATTTACATCAAGCAACTTAGGAAACAGTTGTGTTTGTTGTCAAGTACTAGAAATAGAGTTTAAAAATGCAAATGTCATTCATGTTCGTATTGTATAATTTATTAATTTAAACAAATATAAATATATGACACCTGGGAGTCTATCCTAATTCATATAGCGTGAGGCTATCATAGCCCAATTCCGCTATCCGACTCTGAATCCATCTGTTGACCAGTAGTGGAATTTATATTAACATACAGCATTATATTTTTTGCATTTGGAAGTTACCAACGTATTATCGGAAACAGTGTATTAACATGCCTAAGTCAACCAATGATAAGCCGATGCATTCGCGACGTATGTAACGCAATGGCGAGGTATTGTTTAAAGAAATGGATTAAGTTCCCGAAGAATAATAATGCCTAACTAGAACATAAGCAGAGGTAAATCATCTATTTTATTATGACGTATACCATATTTAAATATATTTTTATAGATTTTAACTACACCATCGTATGCGACATATTATTGGCGATGTGGATGGAACGCATGTCGAAATTGTTCCACCACGGCAAAATGAACATATTATATAAATAGAAAAGGCTATCATAGCCTAAATGTTCAAATAGTAAAAATAAAGTTTTAATGCTTATTATAAGTGTTAGTACAAAGTACATCATTTTCAGATATGTGATTCAGATTTAAAAATTATAAATATAGTAACCAAATGGCCGGGTAGCGCACATGCCGCATTTATATATCGTAGTAGTAGAATTGGATACGCAATGCGAGCTAATTATGAGAACGGCGGCCATGAGAGCAGAATAATGGGGAAAAAGGATAAACAATACATTTTTGTGTAAAAGTATAAATTCTTTTCGTTATCTTCAAATAAGGAGATTCTGGTTACCCGTGTTTACCGTGGTTATTAATGCCGTTACCAAATTTAGTTAGTGTAGCAGAGCAGCGTTTCAACAACAGATTTAAAAGAGCCAGGAACACTGTTGAACGCTGCATAGGAGTTTTTAAAGCAAGATAGAGATGCTTATTGAAAGATCGCACTCTACATTATGAACCGAGAAATGCAGCAAGAATAATTGCAATGACATGTGCAATATTGCACAACATTGCAATTAATTACCGCGTCGATAATCCACAGTCAGTTTGGGATAAAATAGATTTGGAGCAACCTCAAATTCAAGCAGCTAATGATGCTTCCATAGACGCTGCTTAGAGACGATTGGGACAAAATTATCGTCGGGAATATATACGACGATTTTTTTGAAAATACTTGTTTTTTATTTTTTTTATGTATAAATGCGATTATGAATATGGCTGAGGCGAAAGGAGTGCGCTTGGAGAAGAATGTGTGGCGAAGGATGATTGTTTCGTAACTATTATTGTGGTCCGGATGCGGTATTTCGCCACCGAACATCAGTCACTATAAATAAATATATCATCATGGCTTATTACCCATTTCCAGGCGCCAGGTCACTATAATATGTTAAGAGTGAGGATCATTTGTTGTACGATGTCCGGTAAGTAAGAATATTGTTGAAAGAGTGATTATTTTTGTGGTTGTTGCTATTATTATTCTTCTTCGGGTTTGTGCTAACCCACTAAGTGGGACATGCATGATTGTATGTACGTATCTATATATGTATGTAAATTTATTTGAGTTTGTTTACGACGATATTTTTGGAAATAAATATGTTTTTTAAACTTATTTGAATTTATTTTTAAGAACATCTATTAATTTCTGCATCAATAAATTACTTCTCTTCTTTTCTTCAAGGAGCTCTTTTAATGTTTTATTTATTTCGTTTATGTTATCATTTTGCTTTTTTATCGCGTCTTGAAATTCTTGCATGGCAGATTGTGCAGCTGATACTTATTTTTTTTATCCCTGTAATGCATATTATGATTAATTTTATGAAATAATTAAGTATAATTAGAAACATACCTCTCTGAGGTGTCGGATCTTCTCTAGATTTAAAAATTTCTCTTTCTTCACTCTCTGTATCTGATGAGTTGATGGACGTCTATAATAATATAAATAATAATATAAATGAAGTCGGATTTGTGAAAAAGGCACGATCATCCACAGTCAAACTATAGTGAAAGCTATCAAATTCAAATTGGGTGTTCCATGTACTGCCAACTGCCATGCAACGCGCTTGTATAATACCAACATATAAAAAAATTCCTGTAAATAGCCATCTCGCTAAATATGACATCTGTCATTATAGTGGATAGCACATGTGGCTATCTGACTTGAATCCATCTGTTGACTAGTAGTGGAACTTATATAGCGGATAGCACATGTGGCTATGCGACTTGAATCCATTTGTGGCTATGAATTAGAATAGACCCCCAGGCCCGGGACACGCAAATGGCGGATACTGGTGGAGCAATTTTAGTTTTGCTTCCGTACAAGAGGTGGCGATATCAGTATCATTAGTATGTCAATTTTTTTCACTTGACGCTTGACGCGAATTTTGTGATTTGTCATTTTGAATTATAGAACGATTCGATTAAAAAGTATTGTCTTTATCGTCTTGTTCAGTTATTCTGTATGAAAAATCTTATTAATATTTAAGATGACACGATTAAGGTGTTGTGTACTGAATTGTTCTGCTACCGGTAAGTGAAAATATATTCTTATATAAGTAATTGTATTTGTATACCAGTAAAATATATTACAAAATCGTATTCTAGGAATGACACAGCATAGATTTCGCAATACTTGTTCTAGAACACATCGAGATTTATTTGTCAAGCGGTTGGAAGTATTAAACATGATAGAACTTCGAATTTTAGATCCGCAGGTCGTATACAGTAATAAGCGTCTTTGCTTTGCCCATTTTGAGGCAAAGCATAAAAGCCCACAAAATCGACGTCTCCTCGTGCTTGTAGTTCCATTGCTGAATTAACCTGGTGAGTGTAATTGATTTACATTTCTTTATCTAAGTTGTGTATCTTTGTGGTTTTTAAGTTATTAGAGTAGATATTCTAGTTTTCATAAAGTATAATAATACGAAGAATGCGTTTAGATGTTATTATATACTCACCTTCCAGTTTTCATTATTTTAAATTTTACAGGAATAGTTCACTATTTAAATTCAAATACCGCACCTGACGCAAACGAACCTAATACCGAATAAGGTTTTCCAGCAAACATGGAAGATCCAATTCCATCTACATCAATTACCGAATTTGTTGTAAACATACCTAATACAAATGTACGAGACGTTACTCCTGATATGCAGCCGGGTAATTATTTACGCATTTAGATATTGTTTTAAATAAAAAGGTACGGATCTTTTAAATTTAGAAACATATTTATTTTTAGATAATTTGACGCAATCGCTACTTAGGTCAGTGGCAGTTAAAAGGACCCGATAAGGAAGGAAGCTCTATTCTAAGCGCTAAGTATTGGAACAGGCAGTCCGATCAAAAAAGAAAAACAACTCATTTAAACAACGTTTGGAAGCAGCGTCACCTTACGCTCACGGACTCTTAATCCCAGATAGCACAAATCTTCTCAGAATATTCTGAGAAAGTCCTACATATGTCTTCTATATTCCAAATATCTCAGGAATGTCCTAAGAATATTACGAATATATTGGTATATTACTGTAATATTCAAGATAGAATATTCTATGATTATTTATTTTAATATGATCAGGATATTCTTATATTATTCCAGAATATATGGGAATATTTCAAGTATATATCATTGAGAATATTCTCCGCATAATATATTGAAATCAACGTTGGAGGGAGTATTTATTTTGGAGCTATTTTTGCGTTCTTAATGCGAAATAGGCTTAATATTTATATATAATTATTGTGTTATATTTCACATTATTTACGTTAATAGTGTTTTATCTATCACCATGCTGACTTGTTCTTCAGTTTTGGTTTGAAATAGTGGTGCTAAACTAAGTAAAGCTGTTAGATTTACAATAATTTGTGTGCGTTTTTAAGCAATACCCAACTATAAAAATTTTATTTTTCATTTTCACGGTAATTTTATAAATATTAGTGTAACTACAACAAATAATTATTCTACTATTTCTTTCATGTTTATTTCCTCATATTTGCATTTTTTCTACAGTACGGTTTATTTGTATCATTCGTCGTTGCTAAGGCAACAATACATGCATACTCACTCCTAAACGTTAGTAACTTTTGTTTATTAATCAGCTCAAATTAGAAGGGTTTCAATAATTTGGGATAAGAAAAAAGTACATAAGTACATTATATTTACATATTATATGCTGCATACACTGCATCGCAATTTGGCATTTATATTATTTGCTTATTAGATTTTTGTAAACATTACCCAAACATATAAATTTTAGTATTTATTATCACGGTAATTTTAAAAATATTTGTGTAACTACTATAAATAATTATTCTACTATTTTTTTAATGTTTATTTCATCATAATATTTGAATTGGTTCGATTTGTTTGTATCGATATTGACATCATGGCGCTTAATGGTAAACATGTGAATAATGAAATTAGTGAAGAAAATCAAAAATCTACTTGCAAATTTTGCAAAAAATTCGCTGTGAACAACATTATACAGTGCGAAATATGTGATAGTGTTTTCCACAAATCGTGTTGTGATAAAAAAGGTCTAACAATAATTAATTTTTCAACTAAGTGCTGTAATGACGACAAGTTCGTGGACGCGAAGGATTCGCCAACAGTAAGTGAGATAAATAATGAACTTCAAAAAGAAATTGCATATTTAAATCAAATAATAATACACAAAGACATAATTATAAATGACATAATTAAAGATAAAATTATAATTATTGATCTTTTACAAACACAGATAAATGAATTTGACAAAGTAGAGCCATCTACGCGAACAAAGGAAAAAAATAAAATTACTAAACAAAATAAAATCGTAAAATTTATTTATTTATTTATTTATTTGTTAATCACTCAACAGGAACAGATGTTCCCAATTACAGAGGATTATTGACAAAAATAAACAAAAATACAGTGTAGTTACAAGAAAACTTTGAAATAATGAAGTGACAATATTATAAATAGAAATAACTCAATTTAATTGCTAAAGATCAGACAAGAAATAGTTCATAATTTGTTTTCCAAATTTGGACTGAGTATCATAGAAAATGTCAAGATTGTTAATGTATATGGACACAGTGTTGAATGTAGCACACAACTGTCTAATTGGAGATCGAAGTTCATAGTTTGTTCTAGGGGTGCTGTATATGAAGGTTAATTTACGCCGAGAACCTAAGCGAGGTACTCCAAAATTTAGGCAAGCTAGCGAATGAGCATCATCAATTAGATTATTAACAAGTTTATACAGATATAAATTACCAAATAAAACTAACACTGAGACAACACTTCAGACGACAGCGAACACAAGGTCGTCTTTAGAAAAAACAAACAAAATGGACACTGTTGAAACCAAATCGGATGTAAACAATAAACCACCACATAGTGATGAAGATTTAGGCAGTGATACCAATGATCATGAATGGGAAAGCAAGGATAAAGGGTCTAGAAGAAATGGTGGCTTAAGAAAAGCAGCAATAATTGGAAATTCCAGAAACATAAGTCACATATCAGTGGCGCCTAGAAAAGCATTTATTTTTATTTCCAGATTAAAACCAGGTACAAAAGCAGAGGATATAATTACACATTTAAAACAGGATATTCCGGAGATTCAATGTGAACAGATGAGATCAAAGTTTCCGGACCACTATTCATCTTTTAAAGTCACAGTTAATATAGACAACTATGGAAAAGTTCTTAGTGCTGATAAATGGCCACAGGGTACTTATTTAAATAGGTTTTTTCAAAAAACAGTGAAACAAACTTCAAACGTGTAGCATTTGTTGAATCAGAGGATACATCAAAAATACTGTTTTTAAATTGTCAAATACTGACTTTTGATAAGGTGAATCTGATCTCAAGTGAATATATTCTAAAAGAAAATAGTGATTTAAAATTTATTTATCTCTCTGAAACTGGCTGCAATACTAACTCTGTAAATGCTTATAAGTTTCCAGATTTTAATTGTGTTTCCAGCTTTTACCGTACAAGTAATAAAGGAGGCGGTGTTAGTATCTGGGCCCATAAAAATCTCGAAGTAATTCCCTTAGAGCTTGAAAAGTTTTGTACCGAAAAATGTTTCGAAATTTGTGGTGTGAAATGGCGTCCAAATCCTAATGCCACATATATTCTATTAAATTTTTACAGAACACCGGGATATCTTAGTATTGAAAATTGTAGTAGGTTGTTAATGAATTTTAATAATGTTTTAGATTCTATTATAAAAAAGGAATATAGTGTTTTCATAGGAGGTGACTTTAATGTTGATCCGATCAGAGATGCTGATATATATACCAAAATTAGTGGTCTACTGCTAAAATTTAACTGTAAAAATATAGTAAATTCAAATACAAGAAACAATTACAAACTAGACCACTTATTCACAAATTTAAATACTTCATGTATAGTTAAAACTAACTTTATTTCGGATCATAAGTCAGTTTTAGGAAACCTGGTACTTCGAAATGAAACTCATTTTCAAAAACCGATTAGAACATTTAATAAAGATAATATAAATAATTTTATAAGTGATATTAAAAATGAAATTTAGGAAAATATTTACTTAAGTTCAAATATGAATGATGCCTATGATAATTTTCATAACACTTTTTCATTTTACTTTGAGAAACATTTTACATCACAGTCTAAGAAAATAAACTATAATACAAAGCAGTGGGTTACAATTGAAATTAGAAATTCTAGAAACAAACTATATACTTTATTTCAGATGCAAAAGGCAAATGAGCAACTAAAAAACATCTACAAAGAGGAGAAGCGGAAACACTTACGTCTAATTAAAGATACTAAAAAGAAATTTTATCAAGATATTATCTTTTCGTCAAAAGACAATATCTCAAAGAATGTTTGGAGAGTTATTAAAGACAACACGAAAAATAAAGCATCAATTTCAAATATTAATATTAAAACGAACAGCAAGGTAATCAGTGACCCTTTAGAGATTGCTAATAATTTCAACACTTTCTTTAGTACAGCACCTTTGAATATAATTGACCAAATATCTAATCACAGAAGTTCTCGCACTCCAGTGACAATAAGTTCGCAGTCAAATAGTTTGTTTTTACAGCCATATTGTGAAGATGAGCTAATAAAGTTAGTGCAAAATAAAATAAAAAATAAATACTCCTGTGGGCCAGATAATTTTCCAAATTTTTTAATAAAGTCTATTTTCGACTTAATTGTACAACCAGTTCTATATTTAATTAATCTTTCATTTGAATCGGGAATATTTCCGGAGACATTGAAAGTGAATAAAATAATTCCTATTCATAAGAAAGATGATCGCTCGAATTTAAACAATTATAGACCAGTGTCGCTAACATCCATTTTCTCAAAAATATTTGAATATGCATTTCTAAATAGATTAGAATCATTTCTGAATAATAATAATATAATTCATAAAGCTCAGTTTGGTTTTAGGCCTAATAAATCGACTTTGGATGCAATTCAAAGCTCGGCTAAAGTTATTACAAATTATTTGGATAAAAACGAACAACCAGTTTGTATTTTCTGTGATCTGTCCAAAGCATTTGACTGCGTTAGTCATCCTAAACTGCTCGATAAACTTTTTTGTTACGGAATTAGAGGTGTCCCTCTAGAATGGATAAAATCCTTTTTAGAAAATCGGAAGCAATTTGTCTCTATTCGCAGTCTGGATAATAATATCATAAGTACTACAAATTCTACAACCATACTCAGTAATAGGGGAGTACCTCAAGGTTGTGTTATCTCACCTACGCTTTTCGTTTTATATATTAACGATTTACCAACGATTTTTGGGGATGAATGTTATATAACGTTGAACGCGGATGATACATCTTTAATAATTTCAGATAAAAGTGATGATATTCTGCAAGAAAAATGCGAAAATTGTTTAAATGCATTATCGACATGGTTTTGTGATAATGATCTCTATTTCAACTTAAGTAAAACTCATTATTTACGATTTCATTTCTTTCAATGTAGCAAAATTTTAGACTTGAATATTGCTATTGATGGGTATGATATAAATAGAACTGATAATGGTAAATTTCTAGGTTATAAGTTTGATGATAATCTAAATGGAAAATACCATATCAATGAGCTTGTCTCAAAACTTAATTCGATATGTTACCAATTTTGGCATCTGAGCAGCGTTCTCACGAAACAACAGCTAATTATTTTTTACCACGCACAAGTAGAATCTAGACTTAGATATGCAATATGTATATGGGGTGCTTCATCATCTTCATACAATGTCTTCATCGTTCAGAAACGTATAATAAGGACAATCGCAGGTGTTGCCCGCAGAACCTCCTGTAGGATGCTCTTCTCTCAATTCCGCATTTTGACTCTTTGCTCTATTTATATTTTTGAAATTTGCATATTTATTTTTAACAACTTAAAGAGTTTTAAATATAATTCAGACATACACCTTTGCAATACAAGACAAAAAAAAACTCTTGCATATTCCAAGGAGTAAGCACAAATCGTTGGATGCAATAGATATCACTAAAGGTCTGCATATTTTTAATAAACTTCCTCAAAAAATTAGAACTGAAAGTAATAAAAATTCCTTCAAAAAATTACTAAAAAAATTTCTTTTAGAAAATACATTTTATTCTATAAATGAATTTCTTTCAAACTGACTACACCGGTCGGATCAAAATTAATAGATCTGTAACGACGATGAAGTCGGTATTCGTTACTTTATTGTATAAATAAATATAAATATAAATTTGTATAATATATAATATAATAAATAGTGGAGTCAGAGAATGACATGTCATTTTTATAAAAATATATAACAACTGAATATATAAATATACATAACAACAATAAATAAAAAGAATGTGTCGGTGAGCAACGTAGCGGCTACTTGATACAGCCGCTACATTACTCCCCGCCCAAAAAAAAAAGCACAGGTACAGGTCTCAACCATTTTGTTGTAGTATTTATTGTTGATGTTGTTGTCGTTGTCGTTGTTGTTATTGTTGTTGTTGCTGCTGTTGTTGTTGTTGCTGCTGTTGATGTAGTTGCGGTTGTGTTATGTGTTCTTGAAAATTTATCTGGACTTTTTGGGGTCATAGACATGTTCATGAGGAACATGCCTATCAGAAAAAAAGATTTCCCACGGTCGTGGCAAGTGAGTCTGCCGACCGGGGAAATGGTTGCTTGCTTCCAAGGGAGGAGGAAAGAAGAAAAAGCGAAGAGAGAGGTGCCAGAAAATTTTCAAGAAGTGTTTTGTGATTGATGACGTTTGTAATGCGTGACGTTTAATTATGTTGTTTGTGATAAAATAGTGTAAAAATGGCTGAGCTGTACCTGTTAGTTTCTTTCTTCCACTGATGTCTAATGGTGGTCGAAAGATTCTATACAGTGGTTGTAGACGCTGCAATGTGAACACCTTGGCGGCCGGTAAAACTTGCAAGTGATACACCATTTCATGCGAACCGTAATGCCGTTGATCTCCACGTTCCTGTAGAGCGGGGCCCGGTAGTCGCCCTCCCGGTCTTCGTCGGGTGGGGCGTTCGGCACGAAACGTTGCTTGTCGAGGAGCGTTGTTCAATTTTCGGGGTCACCAATGTAACGACGATGAAGTCGGTATTCGTTACTTTATTGTATAAATAAATATAAATATAAATTTGTATAATATATAATATAATAAATAGTGGAGTCAGAGAATGACATGTCATTTTTATAAAAATATATAACAACTGAATATATAAATATACATAACAACAATAAATAAAAAGAATGTGTCGGTGAGCAACGTAGCGGCTACTTGATACAGCCGCTACAGATCTCTCTGATTTTATGTAAATATTTATGTATTTGTAAATCTGACGTATTCCATACATGTATGTAACTTGTCTAAGGAATAAATAAAATTATTATTATTATTATTATTATTATTATTATTATTATTATTATTATTATTATTATTATCGTTCGTTGTTGCTATGGTAACATCCATTGTTTGTAGTCTGTAGCTTCTGCATCTCATATCTCATCTGAAGCTCGCCCGAGCCACAGCGTTTGTTGATTACTCAGCACAAATCACAAATTTAGACACTAACACTCTGAGTACTCAGTAATAATTTAAGATAAAAAAAACAGTACATTGCGTTTATATATATACTGTATAAACTGCATAACTGTTTGTATAATTTGTTGATTAGGTATTCTATACCATGTCCAAATATAGAAAAAAAAACTGTTTATGTCTGCAAGATGGCATAGGATTGAATGAACAAGAGAAATTGAAGTAAGTAATTTTACTATTTTACTATATTTATAGCCTTTGGCAACTTTATTATGACAATAATTGAATGCACTAATTTTTATATCCTTATTTTAGACTAGCGACCATCTTGGCTTCACCCGAGAGCAAAAACTTAATGCCCATCAAAATTAGCGACATAATCTTGAGAAATTAATTTTTCAAGAAGGTGAAGTAAACTATCTGTAATTATATACAAATTCGTATTAACATATTTTTCAATTTTAGATATAAAAACACGTGTGTAGATCGTGACACTACTACTTCAATATGTATGTATATTTATTAGCCACAAAAACGTTGAACTTAGATGTCTACCCCCGGGAGTTCCATGGAAAAGTAAAAAAAAATACACTTTTTTATATAAGTGCACGAAACACGAATGTAATTTTTATTTTTAATGAATATATGTATATCTATAAATGTGTAGACTATTCATTATCTCCCATATAATATCCTAGAATATTCCAGTGAATACATTATGTAGGAATGAGGAATATGTTTGTTTATTTCCCAGAATATGCATGAAATATTCCATAAGATATTGTGCGGATCATCAGGGAATATTTTTTTTCGAGACATCAACATATTCCTGGAATATTCTCTATATATTCCAGAACATAAATAGGTAATTCCTGGAATATTCAAATATTCTTAGAAAATATTCATAGCATATTCATGTCATATTTTTGTGCTACCTGGGATGCTATCGTGGAGAGAGCACCACAGTGGTCATTTTTGTACTATTCGAAAATTTGAAATAAATCCGAAACACAACCGGTCACCCAATGCATATAGACACGCGAGCCCATATTTATTTTTACTTAAATTAAATTAAATACATTATAAACTTTGGTGGGTTGTGTTAATGTAATAGAACCACAAATTTTGCTGAAATAATAATTTTATTTTACTTTCTTACTTTTTTCTTTAAATCTGATAAAGATAAAAATATGATACACAACGATAAAATTTGATAACTGACTCGCGAATAATAATTCTACTCGTCGACCAAATAAAATTGTATTATCTCGTAAAATAATAACTAATAGTATAGTATGCTTTTTAAATTAAATTATACTTTTATAATTTAAAAATGTAATAATTTTTATTGATTTGATGTAATCTTTGTAAGATTGATTTGTAGTTGAAGTAGATTTTTCATAAAATACTAAGCAATGATACAGTATTTTGTAAAAAAAATGCTTTAACTGTATATCATACACACTAGAAGTAATCAATAAACCGAAAATACCAATATTAATTGTAGATAATGATTATACCGACCGAGTTTTATATTTAATGAATGCTTCCATACACCAAACGGCGCCAATGATGTGGTTCCGATGCTTAACACGTACGTTTCTTATCTAAAATAATATATATGGTCTGTGTATGACACCGTCCATGCCCAACATTGACGCAGTATACAAATTTGGTATTTCGCGGAAAAATGGAAAAACAACAAAATTGTTGTCTAATAGGGCCTGATGTCTTTATTCGTTCACTAATTCGTATTTCTATTTTATCTTGTATTCTGGTAGTAAAGTTTAGATTTATTGATAATAGAGTCTGAACCCTATGTGCACTGGTAAGAGCCATTTAGGTAACAAGTTTGATAGTGTGGTCCTCTATGGAACTCGATTCTATGTAACTTTATATTTTCGATTTACTGATCTTGTAATGTAAATGTCTCTAATTAGTCTTTTAGTTGCAAATTTACCTTCACTTTTTACCGATAGTATTAGATTGAAAGCTGCTCGATAAGAGTAGAAACTCTCTACATGGACTGAGTTGGTTATAAAATTTATATTATTTTCTAAACAATATGAATATGGTTCTAAATTTTCTGGGCAACAAAATTTCCTGTATTTTTTTGTGACAGCACTTATAATGTTCCTTCGGACAACGACGACAGAATTAAAGGCATAACAGCTTGAGGAATGTTTTATTTATAAATACTCTCCGGGTAATATCCCTGACAATAGGGCAAGTTCCTTGGACAACGGATGCGTGTCTCTGAAACGTACTAAGACTAAGTACTTTTTGATTCAACAAAATTTTGATTCTTTGTCAGCAAGCTTTAGAATAATGGATACCAATTATTAAAATACCGATCGCCTTTTTAAGTATTATTATTTTTAACTAACTAATTATTGAAAAAAGGCAATAAATGCGTAAAAGTAATACGCGTAATTAACTGTAAAGGCATCTACTGAGAAGGAGTCTGGAGTGCGTAATTTTTACATTTTGTGTTAATTATTCTGGCATATAGGTCAATTTTCAGTTTCCCGAATTTTGTAACTATACATGGTGTCTAGGGTAACTATTCCAACATGGAAATCTCGAGAAAGTTAACAGATACAAAGCTGGTTAAATTAAAGAAAAGTTGCCCCTTTAGAAGACCATGTTAATGGTGTTTCGTTATTTGCGGAAAAAGTTCACTCGCATATACACAAAAATGTAAATTTTCTCTTTTTTATTTTTTTATTTTGCAAATAGGTACTTTCAAGTGTCAAATAATACTGGATTTTGGTTTGCACATCATTAGCGCACTTTTTATATTTTTTCGACTGGCGATGCTCAACTTTTTTTACATTGTTGGTTTTCGAGTTATGATGTGAAAGTTTTAATTTTTATATAGACGCCATATTGGAAAATGACACCACTGAAAAAAGATTTTTTTGCATTCCAACGACTTATAACATGCCTATGTTCACTTGTTTCAAACTGCAAAAATACAACAATTATTAATTTTGTGGATTGAAAACACTGGTTGTTGCCATGTGATAAAGGCTGCTAAAAAAAAATCCAGACAATTTATGTGATAATTTCGTTCCGCGTGTCAAATTAAATCTATGACTGGGTACTTCCCAGCCAGAGATTGAGTCACTAGAAAAAAATTCAAATGTAAACCTGTTGTTTTGTCAAACAAAGCAAGTGAAAAATGACTGCTCACCAATGATGATGATTTTTGGGATAGTTTGGAATGGTCATTTTTCTGTTAAGTTTTGCTGATAGTGTGGAGCTAAGAGATATTTTCCTGTTTCCAAACCTCAGAAACTTTAGTTCTTGTGTTGGATTAAATTTACATTTTACTCTGTTAAAAAAGAATCACAGTGATTCAAGGAGTTTTACTGTGATACACGTTGATACTAAATTCTAGTTTTTTTTTTTTATTAGTATGTATGATATATGAATTAACCTAAATGGTAAACAACTCACTTCATATCTCTGATTTTTGATACTAAATCTAAGGTATTTTCTAAATTTACTTTCTATTAATAGTAAAAACAAGCGTGTTTGAAAACTATATTTGCTAGGTAACAGTTCAGTAATAGTTTATATACTATTTTAGTATCATGTAATTTAAAAAAAAGATGTAATATGAACATATTTAGTTCTATTAAATTTTAAAAGGAAGCTTAATTTTCCATTAGCTCTTTTCGCTAAAAAATAACTTCATATGAATTCATTTGGAGTACCTCACTCAAAAATAGTACCTATAAAGAATGTCAGAAACAGCCTGTTCATGTTTTAAGGTGACTGTTTCCAATAACTACTCTTGGTATAAAATCTTGAAAGGAAAAACTTTGAAAAGTATAGCGATTCCGTTTACCCATAATAAGACAACTTTGTCTAGTTTAAGAGCCTGCCAATTAAACCAGTAATTAGGTAGGGGACTAGCATAGTTTCTCATGTATTTCTTATTCTTTTATTGCCCTGTGTTTAAAGCCCCCCCCTTCTCTCTTGAACATGCGTTCATCGGATCGAAAAGGGTAAGTCACATGACTACCAGATCCTTGCCATAACAAAGTAGCTAGTACTTATTAGAACTACAAAATTAGTTTTATTCTCAGTCTATTTAATTCCTCCTCCAACGCAGCGTAGCGGTAACCTGAAGGTAAAAAGGACCTTCTTTTACACAATATCATTATAATTTCACTTTATTTACAAACACGACACAAAACCACTTGTTGAACGTCCGTATTTTACGGGTACAAATAACGGAATGAGTACCTAAATGAGCTCTGATAAGGTCGTGTGTTTTACTTCATTACATTGCTTTCAAATGCACCGACAAGTATGATATAACGCGACACTACATAGTAATTATATCGAAAGACGGACAAGCGAAAGAAAATAAATATACTCCTTGTATGCAAACGTTTCGGTTTTTGTTAAACCATCCTTAGTGATAGATGGAAGAAACACAATGTTACAATGATAATATTGCAAATGTCCAACACACACTTATTCACAAATATGTAATACTTACCATCAGTTAGTTACATAAATTCTTATAAATGAAGTTACACATGTGACAATGGTATTTCAAGCAAAATTTCAATGTTCATTCTGCTGCAGTGTAAGTACAATGCAAGACAGTTAAACATTAAAAATATACAATGTTACCAGACTATATTGATCATAACAACAAAAAGTTTGTTGGTGTGAATATTGGCGTTAATTTTTAAACAGTGTAAAACTAAATATGGAAATGGACCTCGATCCAAGCACTTATTAAACAGAGAAACAAGCTGTTCAACCACGAAGTCAATAATATCATTACTAATATTGGAAACATCCATGCATCTAGATCTCTTTAGAAATTTAATTACATTGTAAACTTCATTAACCTCAGTATGTTCAAATGAAGATTTGACAGAAAATTGGTTAGTCATACTTGTAATAAGACCTTCATCTTTAAAATTAACCTCAGAAATGTTTTTGATAATATTGGATGCTACATTGAATTGACATTCGTGGTATTTCATTCAAAATTAATTAGTTTCTAGCTATTTTTTCTTAATATGTTATTTGAATTATTAATAAAATTACTGTATGAACGAGCTTTAGCCATTTTTATTTTATTTCTATATTCATTACGTTTTTTAGTTAACCTGAGAAAATAGCGTTATTTATGATACCGAAATAAATTCTGTCCTTAAATTGCAAACTTCACAAAAGTGAAAAAATATCACCTATCAGCTGTCAGTTCTCAAATAAAATCGACAGAATTAAGTAATTATTTAACAATGTTTTTGATTATTTTTATTATTAAGGTATGGTATACTTTTACTGTGCACTTCTCCTTTTTTCGTATTATAAAAAGAAGGAAAACTTAGTTTAAAAATTAAAGATAAATATAAAATTTAATTTATCAAATTAATTGTAAAGAATGTGATGGTGTGTATATTGGACAAAGTCAACAATATATTAAGATTCTTAAGAATAATAAAAAAAATAATTGTATGAATTTAAATGTAGAAAAACCGCATTATTAGTTATAGTATAAATTCTCAACAACATTCTGATTTTGAAAATGTTAAAACGTAACTTTTTAGAAATTATTTATATTTACAATAATAGTGGGAGTATAAATTATTATAGAACATATACTAAAATATCTTAATAAAAATTTTCAAAATATTTTAGCTTACAATAAATAACTAACTTGATATACTGTTGAAAGTTTGCGCCAATATCCACACCAACAGATATTTTGTTGTGGAAAAGTAATTTCTTGACTGGATTTGGACATGGAGTAAAATAATTCTGGGATGCAGTCATGTAATTATTTTTATTATTTTCTTCGACGTCTCGATCCTACCAGGATCATCCTCAGAAACTACAGAAATTTATAAATAACAATTTTTCAGTGAAATAAAAATAAACATTTGTTTTAACCTATGAATATATGGACACTTACGAAATAATTATTTTTTACAATAAAAGATGTATAAAATTTTGCCGTCAATGGCGTTCATAATTTGAAAAATTATATGTCAGGAATAAAATGCACACTCACTGAAGCACATGAACATAATAGCAAGTATCAGCAAAAACCATTTATTAGATATTTTGTTGTTAAACCAAGACAGACTGGTAGCATTTTATATTTTTAATTTATTAACTTTCTGCTGCAAACTGATGTAAAAATATATTTTTTTAATAACATTTTCGCATGTGTAACCTCACAAATTGAACAATGAGCTACTGATGGCAAGCAATTACAAATTTATAATTATCTGTTTGGCATATAAATTGTATTGTAACACTCTTCTTGTTTGACTATTATAGAACTGATATTGGTTTAATAAAAAACCGAAAAGTTTGCACGTAAGGAGTATTATTGATTTACTATCCTTCATTTTAACCATCATCCGTCAATATTCTTTAAATTAATAATTTATTAATATTTCCTCCAAAATCGATCGAGTTCACATACCTCAATGTCATTGAAAAAAATATAACTTTTATATCCCTTTTCTATGCTCACATATTTTTTATTTACTACTAACAGAATAATGTGCCGTTGCCATTCATGCAAATTCACACATTTATTTATTAATTAAAGTCACAAATAAAGATAAGTTAGAGAATTGTTGTGCTAACTCTGCTCACAAATAGAAAAATAAGTCCATTTTTAAGAATATTTTAGCGTGTAATACTGTGTTAGTAAATGAGTATGTAAACTTGTACCGCTGTATATATTGTTTTTTACTACATTTTTGTACTCATTTCATATTAATTAGAAAAAACATACTTAGGCATTGGTAGATAAATTTGACATTTATGATATAATTTGTTTTTGTTTATAATATTTATTTGCTTCGTAATATATTATTTTGTTGTTGAAATTGAAATAATTTAGGAATTTTCAGTTTCAATATAAGATAAGCATATGCGGCCTTGAAGTTCCTTAGCTATATATTACAACAATCATGTTGCATAATAATTAATTAGGACGTTTCGTGCGACAACTGCACATCATTAGTAAGATTATATTCGAAGTTTACATAAATATTACATACTGTAAGATTACAGTGTTGTAATTTTAACGTTTCTATAACACTCATGCTCGTATGCACCAACACTCAATAAAGCTTAAGGATTCAATAATTTAAGTTAATGAACAAAATACAATTCACCAACCTTACTTAGCCTTATTGATTCAATAAATATGTAAATAAGTTACGGTTTCAAATTACATTCAATAACTATGTTATTGAATAAGTAGAGCACTGTCACCTGTCAAATGATACATTATAGAATTAACGTATAAAGGGTGTTACAAGGACAATAACGCCGGAGGTCAACAGTGTACTTTTCGAGAGCCTGTGGCCCGAGATATGTACGTTGACCGAAGGCATTATTGTCCGTTTAACTCCCGTGATGCTTTCAACGTTTAACGTCCGACTATAATTTTTAATATTCTACGGATTACGGATGAGAAAGTTTTAATAAAATTTGCGGAGTAGGTAGGCTATGCATCCTTTTGCTTGTTTCTTAGGCTTTTGTCCCACTATCAATATCAATTTATTCACAACATTACCATAACAACAACACATAACACGCTCTAGGGTGTTATTTGGTATATAATAACCCTGAAAGAAGGGTTGTTATAATAATAATAACATACCAGTCGGACGTTAAAAATATTTTATGTTCCTTTTTTATTACATTTCTAAAAGGTATTATACAAAATGAGGTCTCGTGGCCGCATGCCTGAGCGTCTAGTCGCGAAATTGGGGAACCGGGCTCGATCCCGACCGACGCCAAATATTTTGAATTTTAAATTGCACAAAATTGACCCCTGTGGTGCACTCTCCACGTCAGCAACGAGTATTATTATAGAACGATTCGATTCAACAAGTATTGTCTTTATCGTCTTGCTCAGTTATTCTGTATGAAAAATCTTATTAATATTTAAGATGACACGATTAAGGTGTTGTGTACTGAATTGTTCTGCTACCGGTAAGTGAAAATATATTCTTATATAAGTAATTGTATTTGTATACTAGTAAAATATATTACAAAATAGTATTCTAGGAATGACACAGCATGGATTTCGCAGTACTAGTTCTAGAACACATCGAGATTTATTTGTCAAGCGGTTGGAAGTATTAAACATGATAGAATTTCGAATTTTAGATCCGCAGGTCGTATACAGTAATAAGCGTCCTTGCTTTGCCCATTTTGAGGCAAAACATAATAGCCCACAAAATCGACGTCTCCACGTGCTTGTAGTTCCATTGCTGAATTAACCTGGTGAGTGTAATTGATTTACATTTCTTTATCTAATTTGTGTATCTTTGAGGTTTTTAAGTTATTAGAGTAGATATTCTAGTTTTCATAAAGTATAATAATACGAAGAATGCGTTTAGATGTTATTATATACTCACCTTCCAATTTTCATTATTTTAATTTTTACAGGAATAGTTCACTATTTAAATTCAAATACTGCACCTGACGCAAATGAACCTAATACCGAATAAGGTTTTCCAGCAAACATAGAAGATCCAATTCCATCTACATCAATTACCGAATTTGTTGTAAACATACCTAATACAAATGTACGAGACGTTACTCCTGATATGCAGCCAGGTAATTATTTACGTATTTAGATATTGTTTTAAATAAAAAGATACGGATCTTTTAAATTTAGAAACATATTTATTTTTAAATAATTTGACGCAATCGCTACTTAGGCCAGTGGCAGTTAAAAGGACCCGATAAGGAAGGAAGCTCTATTCCAAGCGCTAAGTATTGGAACAGGCAGTCCGATCAAAAAAGAAAAACAACTCATTTAAACAACGTTTGGAAGCAGCGTCACCTTACACTCACGGACTCTTAATGCTATCATGGAGAGAGCACCAAAGTGGTCATTTTTGTACTATTCGAAAATTTGAAATAAATCCGAAACACAACCGGTCACCTAATGCATATAGACACGCGATCCCATATTTATTTTTATTTAAATTAAATTAAATACATTATAAACTTTGGTGGGTTGTGTTAATGTAGTACAACCACAAATTTTGGTGAAATATTAAATTTATTTTACTTTGTTACCTTTTTCTTTAAATCTGATAAAGATAAAAATATGATACACAACGATAAAATTTGATAACTGACTCGCGAATAATAATTCTGCTCGTCGACCAAATAAAATTGTATTATCTCGTAAAAAATAACGAATAGTATAGTATCCTTTTTAAATTAAATTATACTTTTATAATTTAAAAATGTAATAATTTTTATTCATTTGATGTAATCTTTGTAAGATTGATTTGTAGTTGAAGTAGATTTTTCATAAAATACTAAGCAATGATACAGTATTTTGTAAAAAAAATTGTTGTCTAATAGGGCCTGATGTCTTTATTCGTTCACTAATTCGTATTTCTATTTTATCTTGTATTCTTGTAGTAAAGTTTAGATTTATTGATAATAGAGTCTGAACCCTATGTGCACTGGTAAGAGCCATTTAGGTAACTAGTTTGATAGTGTGGTCCTCTGTGGAACTCGATTCTATGTAACTTTATATTTTCGATTTACTGATCTTGTAATGTAAATGTCTCTAATTAGTCTTTTAATTGCAAATTCACCTTCGCTTTTTACCGATAGTATTAGATTGAAAGCTGCTCGATAAGAAAATCGTGTGTAGTAGAAACTCTCCACATGGACTGAGTTGGTTATAAAATTTATATTATTTTCTAGACAATATGAATATGGTTCTAAATTTTCTGGGCAACAAAATTTCCTGTATTTTTTGTGACAGCACCCATAATGTTCCTTCGGACAACGACGACAGAATTAAAGGCATAACAGCTTGAGGAATGTTTTTATTTATAAATACTCTCCGGGTAATATCCCTGATAATAGGGCAAGTTCCTTAGACAACGGATGCGTGTCTCTGAAACGTGCTAAGGCTTTTTTATGCAACAAAATTTTGATTCTCTGTGAGCAATCTTTGGAATAATGGATACCAATTATTAAAATACCGATCGCTTTTTTAAGTATTATTATTTTTAACTAACTAATTATTGAAAAAAGGCAATAAATGCGTAAAAGTAATACGCGTAATTAACTGTAAAGGCATCTACTGAGAAGCAGTCTGGAGTGCGTAATTTTTATATTTTGTGTTAATTATTCTGGCATATAGGTCAATTTTCAGTTTCCCGAATTTTGTAACTATACATGGTGTCTAGGGTAACTATTCCAACATGGGAATCTCGAGAAATATAAGAGATACGAAGCCGGTTAAATTAAAGAAAAGTTGACAATTTATAAGACCATGTTAAAGGTGTTTCGTTATTTGCGGAAAAAGTTCACTTGTATATACACAAAAATGTAAATTTTGCTGTTTTTTATTTTGCAAATAGGTACTTTCAAGTGTCAAATAATACTGGATTTTGGTTTGCACATCATTAGGGCATTTTTTATATTTTCGACTGGCGATGCTCAACTTTTTTTACATTGTTGGTTTTCGAGTTATGATGTGAAAGTTTTAATTTTTATATAGACGCCATATTGGAAAATGACACCACTGAAAAAAGATTTTTTTGCATTCCAACGACGTATAACATGCCTATGTTCATTTGTTTCAAACTGCAAAAATACAACAATTATTAATTTTGTGGATTGAAAACACTGGTTGTTGCCATGTGATAAAGGCTGCTAAAAAAATCCAGACAATTTATGTGGTAATTTCATTCCGCGTGTTAAATTAAATCTATGACTGGGAACTCCCCAGCCAGAGATTGAGGCACTAGAAAAAAATTCAAATGTAAACCTGTCGTTTCGTCAAACAAAGTAAGTGAAAAATGACTGCTCACCAATGATGATGATTTTTGGAATAGTTTGGAATGGTCATTTTTCTGTTAAGTTTTGCTGATAGTGTGGAGCTAAGAGAAATTTTCCTGTTTCCATATCTCAGAAACTTTAGTTCTTGCGTTAGATTAAATTTACATTTTTCTCTGTTAAAAAAGAATCACAGTGATTCAAGAAGTTTTACTGTGATATACAATGATATTAAATTTTTTTCTCATGTTTAGTATGCACGATATATGTATTTAATATAAATGGTAAACAAATAACTTCATATCTCTGATTTTTGAAACTAAATCTAAGGTATTTTCTAAATTTACTTTCTATTAATAGTAAAAACAAGCGTGTTTGAAAACTAGATTTGCTAGGTAACAGCTCAGTAATAGTTTATATACTATTTTAGTATCATCTAATTTAATAAAAAGATGTAATATGAACATATTTAGTTCTATTAAATTTTAAAAGGAAGCTTAATTTTCCATTCGCTTTTTTTGCTAAAAAATAACTTCATATGAATTCATTTGGAGTACCTCACTCAAAAATAGTACCTATAAAGAATAAGTCAGAAACAGCCTGTTCATGTTTTAAGTTGACTGTTTCCAATAACTGCTCTTGGTATAAAATCTTGAAAGGAAAAACTTTGAAAAGTATAGCGATTCCGTTTACCCAGAATAAGACAACTTTGTCTTGTTTAAGAGCCTGCCAATTAAACCAGTAATTAGGTAGGGGATTAGCATAGTTTTTAACGCCCACCTCCTCTCTTTTAGCTTGGTGGAATTCCAATGCCTCTGTTCGTTTACACGGTTCTGAATGAAGGACTGTTCGTTTTTACATTTTCATAAAGATTTTTGTTGAACAAATAATCGTCCATATTTGTGGTTTTTCGCCACTTTACTGCACTCTGTATTTTGGTAAGTTGAGAATATGTATTTTCTGTAGAGCGAGAATGCGTTACGTACATTTGCGGCATTATCCAAAAACTGAGAAGCGTCTGCCAATTTTGAGAAAAAATCTGCTACACCAGTTAGAGTTAGATCGTTTGTAAGCATGTTGCTCATTAACAACCAAAGCTAAAAGCTCTTAGTAATATATTTTTGTAAGGATAGCAGAAAATTGTATTGTTTTACCACTGTTTCCGGTATGCAGGCTTGAATTTCACCATTTAGTTTAGGTGGGTGCAGGGCTTAATAAATGACTACTAACGGGTACTTCTCAGCCATTTCTTTCTTTAAATCATTGTTTATTCTTACAACAAATTCATCATGTATGTTTACGCTTTGGCCTTGATTGATAGGTAGGATTTTTCCCCAACAAAGAAGTATATCTTCGCTTAAGACTTTAGCTACAGAGAAAAAGACATGCCCCTGGAATCATGTACCTGTGTAAGTTCTCGTTACCGCGCACCGGACGAGCATGTATAATCTCCTTGTGGTGAAACTATATGAGTAAAATATAAAGTTCTAGTGACTAACTAGCTGAATCAAGGAAGGTTTTATGTTTACATAACAAATGTAACACTGAACGTATGTAACATTGTTATTAATAGGAATAAGCCAACACTAAACCTGGACTATGGAAGGGAAAGTACTTACCTAAATTACTAAAAATTGGATAAACACATGTTTATCAGGAACGCAGCGGTAAGTCACTTGACTATTTGGTTCAGATTAGTGTAATTATTTGCCATAATGAACACATGTCTATCGAGTCTAAGGGTGTAAGTTCCCTGATTTCCAGATCCAAATGTTACATAGCAGAAAAAAGGATGAACTTGAGTTCATCGGATCGAAAAGGGCAATTCACATGACTACCAGATCCTTGCCATTACAAAGTAGCTAGTACTTATTAGAACTACAAAATTAGTTTTATTCTCAATCTATTTAATTCCTCCTTCAACGCAGCGTAGCGGTAACCTGAAGGTAAAGAGGACCTTCTTTTACACAATATTATTATAATTTCACTTTATTTATAAACACGACACACAACCACTTGTTGAACGTCCGTATTTGACGGGTACAAATAACGGAATGAGTACCTAAATGAGCTATGATAAGGTGTTACGTCGTGTATTTTACTTCATTACATTGCTTTCAAATGTAATGACCGACAAGTATGATATAACGCGACACTACATAGTAATTATATCTGAGGACAAGCGAAAGAAAATAAATATACTCTTGTATGCAAACGTTTCGGTTTTTGTTAAACCATCTTCAGTGATAGATGGAAGAAACACAATGTTACAATAATAAAATAATATTGCAAATGTCCAACAGACACTTATTCACAAATATATAATACTTACCATCAGGAGATAGTTACAAAAATTCTTATAAATGAAGTTACACATGTGACAACGGTATTTCAAGCAAAATTTCAATGTTCATTCTGCTGCAGTGTAAGTACAACTGCGAGACATAATGCAGACAGTTAAACATTAAAAATATACAATGTTAGCAGACTATATTGATTATAACAACAAAAAGTTTGTTGTTGTGTATATTGGCGTTAATTTTTAAACAGTGTAAAACTAAATATGGAAATGGACCTCGATCCAAGCACTTATTAAACAGAGAAACAAGTTGTTCAACCACAAAGTCAATAATATCATTACTAATACTGAAAACATCCATGCATCTAGATCTCTTTAGAAATTTAATTACATTGTAAACTTCATTAACCTCAGCATGTTCAAATGAAGATTTGACAGAAAATTGGTTAGTCATACTTGTAATAATACCTTCATCTTTAAAATTAACCTCAGAAATGTTTTTGATAATATTAGATGTTACATTGAATTGGCATTCGTGGTATTTCTTTCAAAATTAATTAGTTTCTAGTTATTTTTTCTTAATATGTTATTTGAATTATTAATAAAATTACTGTATGAACGAGCTTTAGCCATTTTTATTTTATTTCTATATTCATTACGTTTTTTAGTTAACTTGGATTCAGTTATCATGTTATTATGTAATGTGTAACAAATAACTCACAAAATAGGTCATATAGACTATTCAATACGAGAACTAGCAAAGCAGTTTTTGGACGTGTGATGTACAAATTTTTTGTTCTCATTGCTTTCCATAAATATATAATAGTTCAATCCACGTGAGAAAATAGCGTTATTTAAGATACCGAAATAAATTCTGTCCTTAAATTGCAAACTTCACAAAAGTGAAAAAATATCACCTATCAGCTGTCAGTTCTCAAATAAAATCGACAGAATTAAATAATTATTTAACAATGTTTTTGATGTTTTTTTATTATTAAGGTATGGTATATTTTTACTGTGCACTTTTCCTTTTTTCGTATTATAAAAAAGAAGGAAATATGTACAGAAAACTTAGTTTAAAAATTAAAGATAAATATAAAATTTAATTTATCAAATTGATTGTAAAGAATGTGATGGTGTGTATATTGGACAAAGTCAACAATATATTAAGATTTTTAAGAATAATAAAAAAATAATTATACGAATTTAAATTTGGAAAAAACCGCATTATTAGTTATAGTATAAATTCTCAACACCATTTTGATTTTGAAAATGTTAAAACGTAACTTTTTAGAAATTATTTATATTTATAATAATAGTGGGAGTATAAATTATTATAGAACATATACTAAAATATCTTAATAAAAATTTTCAAAATATTTTAGCTTACAATAAATAACTAACTTGATATACTGTTCAAAGTTTGCGCCAATATCCACACCAACAGATATTTTGTTGTGGAAAAGTAATTTCTTGACTAGATTTGGATATGGAATAAAATAATTCTGGGATGCAGTCACGTAATTTTTATTATTATTTTCTTCGATGTTTCGATCCTACCAGGATCATCCTCAGGCACTACAGAAATTTATAAATAACAATTTTTCAGTGAAATAAAAATAAACATTTGTTTTAACCTATGAATATATAGACACTTACGAAATAATTATTTTTTTACAATAAAAGGTGTATAAAATTTTGCCGTCAATGGCGTTCATAATTTGAAAAATTATATGTCAGGAATAAAATGCACACTCACTGAAGCACATGAACATAATAGCAAGTATCAGCAAAAACCATTTATTAGATATTTTGTTGTTAAACCAAGACAGACTGGTAGCATTTTATATTTTTAATTTATTAACTTTCTGCATGCTCTTACAGTTGTAATTACACTGTAGCAAACTGATGTAAAAATATATTTTTTTAATAACATTGTTGCATGTGTAACATCACAAATTGAACAATGAGCTACTGATGGCAAGCAATTACAAATTTATAATTATCTGTTTGGCATATAAATTGTATTGTAACACTCTTCTTGTTTGACTATTATAGAACTGATATTGGTTTAATAAAAAACCGAAAAGTTTTCACGCAAGGAGTATTATTGATTTACTATCCTTTATTTTAACCATCATCCGTCAATATTCTTTAAATTAATAATTTATTAATATTTCCTCCAAAATCGATCGAGTTTACATACCTCAATGTCATTGAAAAATATATAACTTTTATATCCCTTTTCTATGCTCACATATTTTTTATTTACTACTAACAGAATAATGTACCGTTGCCATTCATGCAAATTCACACATTTATTTATTAATTAAAATCACAAATAAAGGTAAGTTAGAGAATTGTTGGGCTAACACTGCTCACAAATAGAAAAATAAGTCGAATTTTTAAAAATATTTTAACGTATAATACTGTTAGTAAATGAGTATGTAAACTTTTACTACATTTTTTAGTACTCATTCCATATTAATTAGAAAAAACATACTTTGGCATTGGTAGATAAATTTGACAGTTATGATATAATTTGTTTTTGTTTATAATATTTATTTGCTTCGTAATATATTATTTTGTTGTTGAAATTGAAATAATTTAGGAATTTTCAGTTTCAATATAAGATAAGCATATGCGGCCTTGAAGTTCCTTAGCTATATATTACAACAATCATGTTGCATAATAATTAATTAGGACGTTTCGTTACATACTGTAAGATTACAGTTTTGTAATTTTAACGTTTCTATAACATTCATGCTCACATGCACCGACACTCAATAAAGCTTAAGGATTCAATAATTTAAGTTAATGAACAAAATACAATTCACCAACCTTACTTAGCCTTATTGATTCAATAAATATGTAAATAAGTTACGGTTTCAAATTTCATTCAATAACTATGTTATTGAATCAGTAGAGCACTGTCACCTGTCATATGATACATTATAGTAATTAACGTATAAAGGGTGTTATAAGGACAATAACGCCTGAGGTCAACAGTGTACTTTTCGAGGGCCTGTGGCCCGAGATATGTACGTTGACCGAAGGCATTATTGTCCGTTTAACTCCCGTGGTGCGTTCAACGTTTAAGGTCCGACTATAATTTTTAATATTCTACGGATTACGGATGAGAAAGTTTTAATAAAATTTGCGGAGTAGGTAGGCTATGCATCCTTTTGCTTGTTTTTTAGGCTTTTTCCCACTATCAATATCAATTTATTGACAACATTACCATAACAACAACACATAACACGCTCTAGGGTGTTATTTGGTATATAACAACCCTGAAAGCAGGGTTGTTATGATAATAACATACAAGTTGGGCGTTAAAAATATTTTATGTTCCTTTTTTATTACATTTCTAAAAGGTGAGGTCTCGTGGCTGCGTGCCTGAGTGTCTAGTCGCAATCCCGACCGACGCCAAATATTTCGAATTTTAAATGGCACAAAATTGACCCCTGTGGTGCACTCTCCACGCCAGCAACGATTGCCCGTGAGGTGATGCCTGGTAAACGCCCGCACGGTACAAATATGTCATCATCATTACCGATATCTGCGTATAAAGCAGATTGGCACACCTACAATGGGTAATATGCCGTGATGATATTTTTTTTTATTATTATACGAAAATGCAATATAACATTTCAAAGCAGAGATATAGGTGTCTAAATATTTTTTATTTTGTAGTATGAATTTTTTGATTCCAAACTTCTGGGTTCATCAGATTCTTCAAATTATGAAGATGATTTGGAATTTGGATTTTCTAGAATACGTAGTTTTCGGCTACGAATATACCCTTTAAAGATTTTGACGAAACTGATTTTAAAATACATTTCTTTTATCAAATACTTTAGTATCGATATAATTATTAAAAATTGTTAACAGCATACAACCAGCATATCAGAAAATGAAGCCAGTTTCACCGGTTAATCAGTTATTGAGATACTATGCTACAGGTAACATACAGTTGAGAATTGGGGACTATTTTAATGTAGCCCAATCAACAACCTGTGGCGTTACTTAATCGTTTAATTTGTGCGCTGAGCCGTGATTTTATAAAATACCGACAGACCATCGATCGCAACAAATAATGTGGAAAACTTTTATAAAATTGCTGAATTTCACGGAGTGATTGGTGCTTTAGATCGACTCAAATCTCTAAGTGGTGAACAAGCAGAAATATTCAGATATAGTAAGGAATATTTTAGTATTAATGTCCAAGTTGTATGTGATGCTGATTTAGTTATAAAAAATAAATTTATCAAGTTAATTAATTATAAAATATTTATTTGTATTGTTGTTTGACACTGACAGGTAACAATTTTGTTACCAACAAACTAAAAAAATGTTCAAAAATGATTATTCAATTAATAAGTTTTTGATTAGAAAATGAACAAATAAAATCAATAGTGAATATCACCAAATTTTATTAAATCAATTATATTTATTCGTTAGTTACTGAATTATTTATAGAGTGTTGGTTCATACGGGCATGAGCCTATTACTTATTGGGAATGCTGCAAGAAATATGTTTGCTGCTTGGCAGCTGACGATGTTTTGTATTATTTTGCTGCAAGATTGACATATTTAGATATTTACGTAAATAAAAAAAACCTACTGTGGCGGTACATTATTTCACACATTATATTCTTTAACTGACAATAGTACATATTCTATACGAGTGGGCTGGGAAATGACATTTGAAGCTATACACATAACAAATGATAAAATGCATTTACAAAAGAAAAGAAGTACCCAAATGCTTGAAAATATAAAAGCATTTACTCTATCGATATTCGTTAAAGTGTGATAAACACATATATACTGTATCCCACAACTATAAGCAATGGACAACTTTCTGGCGTAGGCACGTAAAATGATTTAAAATATCGTTTTTTTTTTTACTTTCCAGAAGAAGATGAAGAAGAAGTGTCTCTAATACGAAGACTACATTGTGACAGTGACTCAGCTGTCTCATATCTTTGTGAAAATAATACTCATAAAATCTTATTAATTAGGCCTGCAGCGCACACCCATTTTAACTCCCTAACCGATGAGATTGAGGTAACGGGTTCAAACCAATTGCAATCGATAGTAGATGTAAGAATGCATCTACAGTTGATTTTCAAATGGAATTTACACTTTACCTCGCCATATTTTAGCTAATTATATATATATATATATATATATATATATATATATATATAGATATATATATATATATATATATATATATATATATATATATATATATATATATCGATTTGAATATTTAACACAATTTAGATTAAGTGAGTCTTGATATACTAACCTTTATCCGAGCTCTTAATATCAATTACGAACAAGCTGCGCCGAAACCAAGGAAAAGCTTGATAAGTATTGTGGGGACTCCGCTCTATCAATTTCAATGGTTAAGAAGTGGTTTACCGAGTTCCGTTGTGTTCGTACCAGCACAAGTGAAGCCGAACGTTTAGGTCGCCCAAAAGAAGTCGTCACGCCAGAAATCGTAGATAAAATTCATGGAATGATATTGGACGATCGGAGAATGAAAGTGAGTGAGGTGGCTGAGGCCGTAGGCATCTCAACTGAACGGATGCATCACGTTTTGCATGAATATTTCGACATGAGAAAGGTATCCGCGCGCTGGGTGCCGCGATTACTGACACTCGACCATAAGCGCAACCGTGTGACCATTTCAAAGAAGTGTTTGGCGATGTTCAACCGTAATCCGAAACAGTTTTTGCGTCGTTTCGTTACCGTAGACGAAACTTGGATCCATCACACCACACCAGAGACCAAGGAACAATCAACACAGTGGGTTTCTTCGGGTGAACGTGCACCAAAGAAGACCAAGGTGGGTCTTTCGGCCAACAAGGTTATGGCCACAGTTTTTCGGATGCACGCGGTGTCACTCACATCGATTACCTTGAAAAGGGTAAAACGATCACCGGCGCTTATTATACCGAGCTTTTGGACCGATTTGATATTGATTTGAAGCAGAAACGTCCGCATTTAGCGAAGAAAAAAGTACTCTTCCATCAAGACAATGCACGGGTGCACACGTGTGTAGTCGCCATGGGAAAAATTCATAAATTGGGCTACGAACTGCTACCCCATCCAGCATATTCTCCAGATTTAGCTCCCTGCGACTATTTTCTGTTTCCAAACCTGAAGAAATGGCTGGGCGGTAAGAGATTTGGGTCGAATGAAGAAGTCATCACTGAAACAAACGCCTACTTTGAGAGCCTTGAGAAAAGCTATTTTTTGGAAGGAATAAAAAAATTGGAAAAAAGTTGGACTAAATGTATCGAGCTAGAAAGAGATAATGTAGAGAAATAAAACGCTTATTTGCCTAAAAAAATATTTTTTTATTCAAAAAGTCACGGACTTATCAAACAACCTTCGTATATATAAATATATATATATATATATATATATATATATATATATATATATATATATATATATATATATATATATATATATATATATATATATATATAACTAGTCTTTGTATATCTGCTTTTTCTATACATATCAATTTTCGTTTTCTTCTTGTATGGGTTGTGGAAAACATTTTGAGGAATATTTACGTAGTGGGCAAAATTTAATTTTTGGGAAAAGCAAGTGCACGATGCAGCTTGACTGCATGAAGTAGATTTCGCAATACAATTGCAAATATATTCCTGTAGTAATTCTAGACCCTTCGAACATTACTGGTATAATGACATTTCCTTCGCATCTCCAATCACAAGTTGTTAAATCAAGAGCTTCAATTATTGATTTGTGTGCATCATACCAAACGTAAGTTTGCCAATGGCACCTTTTTAAATGTTGCAAACCCTCAGGTTGTGATGGTGGAAGGCTGTCAACTGCGATTATTTTGGAGGTCGAAAGCATAACACGGAACTGATTAATATTTCTGTGATAATCCTTTTTCCAAATTTCTCAACAACATCAATTCTTCATCGTTTAATTTCCGCGCTGCTTTAAACGCTTTCGTTTTTCCGAAGTTGTAAAACGACGAGATAGTATCGCATCCTGTTAGTGCATGTATCGATGGAAGTGCAAAACTCAATTCTTTTCTCAATTCTCCAATGACGCTGTTAATTGTTATATATCGTCTTAAATCTTTTTTTGTCGTTATTGTTCTAGTTTGAAACCATACCCGAATATTGGATCGAATTTTTGTACTATGAGCAATCGCGAGAATAAAAACGTCCGTATCAGACGATTTAATTTCAATATTTGCTTTAGAGTAATTTTCAAATATATAACATACATGTGTTATAATTGATGTATCTGCTTCAATATGGTTGGTGGATAAAATTGGGAATTCTTGCGAACCATTCTCGGTTATTAACTTTGTTGTATAATACCTGTTTCATACCCACCGGCTAAGTATAAGAATGACTAATTGGCAAGTGAATATTCATTTCAATGTATTTACAAATAAATAATACCAGTGATTTTTTATTTACATCACTTCCAAGTATCTTGACCCATTCAGGAAGTGGGCGGTTAGCAGTAATATCGTAATGATAGGAGTTTTTACCATACCTGAGCACTCTTTCTTGATTTTTCGGATTCAAAACGCTGTCATACGATCAAATATGTAATGGACTTCTGTATAGCTTTCTATCAACTGTCGTATTTTATCAATGAAATATCGACCAATATCTTCAAAAAACTTCATATTCTTCGTGTTCAAGCTCTGAATTTCCGCCATCTACTATGCATATCGACGGTTTAGATAAATTTGATTTCGCATTTATAGACACAACGTTTTTTTTTTTTCAATAACATGCAATAAGTTTGATTTAGAAAAAAGAATCTCACAAATTCGTTGGAATTTATTTAAAAATTCGCCATTTTGTTTCTAATTGATATTAAGAGTTCATAAAGCTTAATATTTTATAATTCACTTAGTCTTAAATGTGTTAAAATTTCTAATCGATATATATATATATATATATATATATATATATATATATATATATATATATATATATATATATATATAAAATTAGCTAAGATATGACGAGGTAAAGTGTAAATTCCGTTTAAACAGCGCACCGAAAACAAATGAATTTTTATGGTTTTTATATGTATCGGCATTGTCCAAACTTCGGTCAAAATCAACTGTACATGCAATTTTTGATCTACTATCGATTGCAATTGGTTTGAACCGGTTACGTCAACTTCATCGCTTTTTTCATTTCTAGAGCAATTTTCGGATATGAGCTGCTGCAGGCCTAAGTGAGGTATTTATACCTATTAGTTAATTCTTAAAATATTATATAACTCGAAGCCGTATTGCTCTGACAACGTCCCTTTCGTGTGTTGCCATATGATACATGACGTGACGGGTATGACAATGTATGTATTCATTTGAATGTTTGAAATATTGAGATTTGCAATATGAAATGTGTTTGTGATTGTGTTTCATACTCCATTTGAACTCGGTAATGATTATTATAGTGTTTACTGCTACACCGGAACATAGGACTTTAATATGTAAAATCATGCTTTCGTAATTTCCTGCTGCCTTAGTTATTCTAGGTAAAAATACTTCAAATAAATATTGTAGAGAATAAAATTATACATCAAAATCTTGTATGCAAATGTCGAAAATCACCCCAGAAATGGCGATAGCCTAGCCATGGAATTGAAAATACATAAATTTAACAAATGTTAGCGATTTATCTGTCAAGTTGGGTGAATTTAATTTTATTATTTGAAATTTCTGTTTATCAGAAATACTATATTAGTAGTAAAGTAGAAAGTGATCTTTTTGTGTTCACCCCAGCTATTGCGGCCGACGCGCTAGCCGAAGCCAGGAAAGCTGGATATAACACAAAAAGGGCATTCTACTCCGAATGACATATACTATATATATCTCTCGCTACCCTTGCCAAGGGAGGTATAGGGATCGTGCTAAAAATCGCATATCGAGATTTTGGTAAATGAGCACGTTTTAAGGTCCCTAGAATCTAATTTAAATATTTTCACTATGATGTCTGTGTATGTGTACGTATGTGTGGATCCTCCGCTCTAACTCAAATACTATCATTCAGAAAACTTTGAAACCTTGTATTTCGACCTTTTTCTTATATAAAAAGAGCCCATTCGGTTTTAGTGTAAATCGGATAACCGAAAATGGCACTCTACTTGCAGCTCAAAATAGTTTTTCTTTACCCTGTATTTTGTGATGCAAGCAAGCCGTTTGGGTCATATGTTACTGGGAGTATACCCTACCGATTAAGATATGTACCCACCCGAAAATGCCCCGGAGGCACAAGTTATTGCGGGTTGTATACCTCATTGGCGCAACTTTCTTAAAGTCGCAGTGGTGCGCAAACCATTGGATGTTCAAAGTTGAATTCTTCTAATAATAATAACAATAGAAAGGTCTTTGATGCTGCAGTGCAAAAAAATGTTTGGTTACATATAACGTATACATTTTCCTCTTGAATTTAGCACAATGTGTTTTTTTGAAGAAAATTTTGGCTTCCTTGGCCAATTGCGCAAAAACGCTACGTCATACTAGAAAATAATAAAAAAATTTGTAGCGCGTTCAAAGAGTTATCGATATAGGGCTTAGTGGCGTGTCTGTGAGAGGCCCATCGACACGGAAGTTTCTAAAGATACACGCAAGTTAGTCGAGCCGCCCTGCGCAAGACAGACCATTGTTACAATTGGAGCGAGGCGTTTAGTTTATATGTTGCTTGGACTATACTCTACCGATTAAGAAGTGTAGCCACCCAAAAAGGTTGCACAGGCTCTGTGTATTGAGGGTTGTTACTTCATTGGCGCGTTTTTCTTAAAGTAGCAGTGGTGTGCAAACCATTGGGTTTACAGAGCTGATTTTATTTTCATATTACTTGTAATGATAAGGTCTTTGATGCTGCCGCGCAAAAAACAACGAGTTTGGTTACATATTAACGTATTCATGTTTCTCTTGAATTTAGCACATACTGATTTTTTGGAGAACATTTGGGGTTTCTTGGCCGATTGCGTAAGAACTCTATGTTATACCGGAAAATAACCCGAATAAAAGTTTTAGCGCATTCAAAGAGCTATCAATATAGGGCTCAGTGGTGTGTCTGTGGCTATCAGAGGCCCCCCAACATGGAAGTTTCTAAAGGTAGGCGTAGGTGCACAGAGTTGCCCTGTGCAAGAGAGAACATTGATGTGTCAGTTCGAATATCAGTTTGGTTCATAAGTTTCTGGGACCAAACCCTACCGATTAAAAGGTGTAGCCATCCGGAAATACCGCGTAGGCTTTGTATATTGCGGGGTGTATACCTCATTGGCGCGTCTTTTCTTATTAAATTCGCAGTGATACGCAAACCATGGGACCTACAGAGCTGCTTTTTTTATATATATGACGCTGCAGTGCAAAAAAGAAGTTTCATTACTTATAACGTATCCATTTTCCTCTTGAGCAGAACACATTATGTTTTTTTTGGGAAATTTTGGCTTCCTTGGCCGATTTTGCAAGAACGCTACGTTATACCGGAAAGCAACCCCAATAAAAGTTGTAGCGCATTCCAAAAGCTATCGATATAGAGCTCAGAGGCGTGTCTGTGGCTATCAGAGGCCCGCCGACACGGATGTTTCTAAAAAGTGGAGTACGTGCGCCGAATTTTCTTGCGCGAGGGAGAACATTGTTGCATCAATTGAAGCAAACTGTTTGGTTTGTATGTTGGTGGGACCATACTCTACCAATTATGAGGTGTAGCCACCCGAAAGTGCCCCGCAAGCACTGTATATTGCGAGTTGTATACCTCATTGGCATGAGTATTCTTATTAAAATCGCAGTGGTGCGCGAACTATTGGACCTACAGAGCTGAACGAAACAACATCCAAACTGATTATATCAGTTTGTATGTTGTTTTGCTGTTCAGTAATATTCCTGTGTATTTGGTGTTGAAAATTATGACGAAAAAATGGGAAATTATTGCACAACATTGTAACTTAAATTTAGAATCGTTCATAGAATTAATTAAATTCATTTTCGATCTAGTTTTTGCAAAACATAAAGACCTTTTTTATAGATAAATTTTCAGTACTCTCATGGGTAATTCCCTAAGTCCTAAGTAAAGGAAGTGAAAAATGATAATGTACAAATAGCTATAAAAAATCACTTACAACAAACTCCCTTTTCTCTAAGTTCAATTGAAAAAGATTAACAATCCAATATTGTTTCAAAATTCCGTGCGGTGAATGAAAACAAGTATATGTGGGACAGACAACTAGATCACTTAAAGATAGAATCACTTCCCATAAAAGCGATTGTAGAGATAGATCAAATGCCTGTGCGTTATCCCAACATTTTAATGATTTTTCGCATTCAAACAAACGTAATTTTATTGAAATGGTTCATATTAACAAAACCAACCACACTCTGAAAAAATCTGATGTGGCCAGCACATTACCTTCCGTCAGTTATATGAGGTATTTACGAAAATTCTACCGGTGAACTGTTTCCGGTAAACAGCTTTTTATCAGGTTATAGCTACCGGAATCGATATTTTATGATCGCAAGTGGTAAACAGGGTAGATCCATAACCTATGAATAAATTTGAAAATTTAAAACAGGTTAGAAATTTGACGTAGTTAACAAACTGAGTAGAGTCCTACTTTGAACACATTTCCACTTTTACCGCGCATGCTTTGCTTTGCATCACTACCTTTTTTGAGATTAGATTCTTCATGAATCCGGTAGATGGATCTTGGTAGATATTGAACAATTTTCGAATACGGTGACTCTTTACCACTCGTGTTTTCGAACACAGTCGGTGGATGCGGTATCTACCGGTAGAATTTTCGTAAATGCGTTTGTAGATCCTAACACAAATATACTACGATTATGTCAACTGCACTTGACACTGACATCTTTCAATCTGAATTTTCTTAATATAGTAGCTGTTTCTAGCATAGCTGGCTACTTTATGAAATTTAATTTCTTTATAATTTTATAACTCTATATCCATTTAATGTGAAGTATAAAATGCAGTCAAATCGTATAGAGAATACAATGTTCTTTAATATTTATAATAACACTAAATGTGAAAAAATGATATTTAACATCGTTTTTTCAAGAAAACTGTTAAAATCTTCAAATTAGGGTACTTCCGGTTGACCAATTATAACCAAAATCTAATCAGCTCTTTATAAGGATGCAACGAAGAGAAATACGAAAGAATTATAATTTTTGGAATTATAGTATTAGAGTTATCGCAGACGAAAATTTTGTTACACACACACATCCACACACACACACACACACACACACACACACACACACACATACAGACATCATCGTAAAAATAGTAAAATCGTACTGTAGGGACCTTAAAACGTGCTTATTCATTAAAAACTCACCACCGAATTTTTTAACCAAAGACAATACCTTCCTTACCTAAAGGTGACGGAAGGTAAAAAAGAACAGACGTTAGCGGTTTGAGTTCAATATACAACTATCTTCAGAAATTTAAAGAATTACATACATCCAATATTAGTAGAATCTTTGATCATATATGAAATAAATTTACTAAAAAATTAAATTTAAAAATTGTTTAAAATTTTAGAAAATTTCATGTTACAAGTTTTTTTATTTCTTCTTTTGCTTCTTGGTTTTACAAAAATTGTTTAAAATTTCGAACTTGTCGTTTTTCTTGCATTAATTCAAACGTGTTTTTACAACATTGACTTCTTCTGAGCCTATTTGCTCTGATTTACAAGTGTTATGCTTTACAATTGTTTTTGTAAATTTATTCCAAAATTTAAATTTAATGAACTTAATTTGTCATCCAGACTTCAGCACAGTTCTAATGACCGACTGGTTTAAAATTTAACCTCACAAAGTAGTAAGTTCGCAGTGTAAGAACATTTTTTTCAAACTTGTAACATGTTTGTTATTATAAATTTATAGCTGTTCTGAAGAAGGAATAAAAATATTCCAAAAGCTTGACATGTAACTTTAAAGAGTATCTTTCTCATCATACTGACTGCTGTACCTGTGAAAACTTTTTCATATATATATATATATATATATATATATATATATATATATATATATATATATATATATATATATATATGTCGCGGGGTAGTAACAATGGCAAACTCTATGGCGACCAACACTATTTCAGAACCACAGCGATAATATAAACGTGATGATCTCAGCGAGGCGGACCTGCACTCACTTCTGAGCACCGCTACACACTGATTCCATCCAAGCATTATAGCCAAGAATGCTTGACGTTTCGATTACGACAATACAATTAAAAGATTATAAGTGATTCATGTAATACTTGATTCATTAAATGATCGTTACGACATGCTTTGATATTACAATCTCCGACACGGCCATTCTGACGTTTCACACGTCCTCGTGTGACTATCTGAAAACAAAGAATTTATCCACAGTATTTTCGCTCGGCTATCTCTGACCAATAAGTGCTCAAATAGTTACAACTTTGTTCACATTTATATTAAGCTCAAAATTTAGCTATAGTACACTAAATTATTTAATGGACGCCTTTTTTACAAGACGTCAAACAAAACATAATTCTGTGACAATACATTTCACCAGTAAATACATGACTACCAATATCAGTATTCAAGCATTGTTATAGCTTGTCCAACAGCGACAGACCATCATTGCTTAACCAGCAATCGATCGCTATTCCATCTTCGCTTAACCAGCGCAAGAAAACCATACCGTCATTGCTTACCCAGCAATGGAACACCATTCCGTCATCGCTTAACCAGCTCGGAAAACCACACCGTCATTGCTTACCCAGCAATGGAACACTATTCCGTCATCGCTTAACCAGCTCGGAAAACCACAGCTTCATTGCTTACCCAGCAATGGAACACTATTCCGTCATCGCATAACCAGCTCGGAAAACCACACGACAGAGGCACCTAGTTAGCATGTTACCTTCGGCAGAGGTATCACAGTAGCATACCGAAACACCATGATAGAGGCATCCAGTAGCATGTCATCTTCCATCACGGTTAATAATTCTAAAGAATTTAACGAAAATGTCCAATGTCCAGACCAACGCCTCAATTGCTCCTTAGTCACTTTTGTTATAAAAGTTTGTCGGCTCTTCAAAGTTTTAGTCACCCCTGTGGATTTTCAACGATCCACTCGATTAGCCTAACTAAATTGTGGTCTCAACCTCCAGAAGGTTCATTATTGTACGCACGAACCGCTCTACTTAAAAATTAGAACATGGATTCATGTGTTATGTAAATAATACTTAAAGCTATCAAAATGTTCTAAATTTGTTAAATAATTCAAACAGATAGTTCTTCTTTTCGTTTTCGTAACTGTATTTTGGCTTAGTGTTTTTTAGTTTAATTTTTGACAAGTTTTTGCTCTTAAGTTTTAGTCAGTTGATCTTACATTGTCACAGGTGATGCTGTGCTTTATAATGTTTCTCGTTTGGCCTACATATCTCACATGTATTTTATAAAAAAATTGTTGTTTATTTAAACTTGTTGTTTATTATTGCTTAATTATACTCTGGAAAACGATTTTTGTTGATTTGTGTCAAATATTTTTATTGTAGCACTTGATGAAGGTAAAATAATATACCGAAACGTTTGCAAGAGGAGATGCAGAAACAAATTTTTTTTATCTTCCTTTATATCCATCATCCGATGAACTTTCTTCATTTAAATTTATTCTTGGATACGATTAAAATATTTTAAAGCAATTTTTTCCAGCGTCCTTCACTCTGCACTTAGGCGTCCCAAACATTAAGACAAACATTTGAAAAGCAAGTCCCGTCTTGTCAGACTTCTCTGCTTCCAATGGCTGACAGATTTCTGTTGCTCAATTGTTTTTCAAGTAAAACAGTCGGCTTCGCAACCGTGGCAGGCTCCAGTCCGGGCACCAGCTGTCCTGTGCAACTCCTCTGCGGATGATCTAGCTTGCCACAATTTAAACATTCAACAAATTCACAATTTGACAAAACTGACATGGTCACCCCGAAAACGGTCACGAAGAGCCTGATCGGCCACAGCCCCATCAAAACCAAAACGCCAAGTTTTATAGCTACGACCATGCTCACCGGAAATTTAATAAAGTCATATAGTATGTTCTGGGAATAGACTCAGGGACTACTTCAAACCACTACCATATTTGTACCTAAATTTCAATATTCATGAAAGTTCCATCCGTAACGACTCAGGGTTTTGGAACATGGACGTGCAGGAACTTGAATAACTTCATACAAATTATACCATGAACAATTGATAAAAGTTCACTCAGATTTGAACTGTCTGCACAGCGCTATATTATTCACGCTAACACGGTACATCCAATACATTCTCTCACTATCAGTGCTACACATCGCCTCATTCGTTGATCTTGGGCAGGATGCTCGCCCATTCTGGCTTATTATTTCAAGACAGACTGGTACAGACTTCGTCCATAATTACAGCTCTCCCGCCACTTTCAACAATATTTTTTCCTAAATAGCATCATCGTACGGTAACTGATCGAATGCATCGATCTCTCACTTCAATCACATTACCCTTAATGTCAACGCAGATACCTGAAACCTGAATACTCAATAGTCCACATGCAATTTATACATTAACAAAATCATCAAAACAAATCCCGTAGCAGCCCCGGACACAAGCCGCTGTCCTTCTAGCAAAAACTAGAGATTGCAGGCAGAAACGAACCACTGGCCATACATCACCGTATTTGGACCAATGATCACTCATGCATCGTTAGTATGACGGCCAAAATGTAACAAAACACAGCACAAGCGTCTTTGCGGAAGCGCAACGATAGTTTTTCTTTGTATCACATACCACAGGCGTTATGAATACCTGTCCAAGTGCAGTAATGGATTTGATTCTGGGGCCAACGTCTTTGCACTCTGCAAGACAAAACACTTCAAGCTTGGAGATCTCGTAGGCCACTCATAATTTCTAAAACAAAAAGCTACACAAGAGAGTTTTTGGTAATCGCCTTCGGTGGACAGAAGTAAGGCCACTCTTCCAAATAGACTCTCTGTCCTGGTTTACGGATATTTCTAAACTAGAGTCAGCAGAAACTGGACCGATTTTATTTGGTCCGTGCTGCTAAATAAAGGAATCCATACACAACGGTTTCATTATATCTCAAAGCTAAAATGGGTACCGTAGTATAAGTGAGTCTTAGGCACTTCCTGTGGATACTTGAAAAGCCATAATTCATAGCCTGGAGATATTCATTTCACCCTCGACGATAAACGTTAAACTGCTATTAGCTCTCAACAAAAGGGACTTTGAATTATGACAAGTATCTTTACTAGTCATTGTTCCATAAAATACCAAATTTCAGGTTATCAAAACTTTGGAGTGGCTTCCAGACATTCAGTCAAAACACGCTACAGCAGATCTTACTGGTCGCGGTGACAAAAGTCACCAGCGCTTAAAGCCCTCAACCTAATAATGATAATAACAATATCATCTATCTACAATTTGTAGCTCAATAAACTTTATCTGCAGTTAATAAAATATTTATATTTAGCATAGTTTTCTAACATATTTACACCTTTAACTATCTTCCCTGAAGATCTCCAGTGAAATTTTCATGTTATAGTTTCTATTTCGGTACATCATGGTTCTGCACCCGCATCGGTCATATCTAGATAAAAAGTAAGTAACGATATATCAAGTGCCTCAAGGTTGCAGTGTACCTACTCAACGTGTCTGTTAGTTTGCGAAACTTGTACAATGAAAACATTTTACAATCTTTCTTGACATACCGAAACGCTTTAAGGAATTTGTATTAGTTCGTTTGTTATTTCACAAATAACTAACTAAATCG
The DNA here is from genome assembly GCA_963082715.1 of Harpalus rubripes. Lineage (NCBI taxonomy): Eukaryota > Metazoa > Arthropoda > Insecta > Coleoptera > Carabidae > Harpalus > Harpalus rubripes. The sequence continues at coordinate 19,697,589 of OY720455.1, forward strand.
CAAACTGGTTGATACTCCCGATCTATGACTACTTGACCTACATTCAGTTTAATAATATTGTCACGTCGCAGACGATGTAAAGGAGTAGAATCAAGCTACCAAAAATGAAATACTTATTACGTCATACAAGCTCAATGACAAAACATCAATCAAAATATAACAACTGCCATGAACACCTACTGTAATGAATAATATCTTAAATAACATATATGGAGATCGGTAATCCGGATCATCGGCCATCACAATATCATAAACAACAAACTCGACTTCGACTCTCGTTTCTCAGCAAGTAACTTACCGAATTGCTTTTATTACAACAGCAACCCAATTGCCACCAACATAGTTCACAACGATATCTTGAGCTTTGTAATAAAATCTCTTACCAGTATTAGAAGACCGCTTAACATAAATTCAGTACTCATTACTCACGGTCACCACTCTCTGGGTGGGACACAGACGGAATCCTTGTTACTGGTCAATGCCCTATGATAAAAACCTGCAAAAATTGCTAGACGGCCTTTCCATCTTAATCTGCTTGGCCCTACACTTCACTTTATAATTCACCAACAGAACACAAAGCCACATACAATATTGTGGATCGCAGGCGAATCCCACTTCTGATGTCGCGGGGTAGTAACAATGGCAAACTCTATGGCGACCAACACTATTTCAGAACCACAGCGATAATATAAACGTGATGATCTCAGCGAGGCGGACCTGCACTCACTTCTGAGCACCGCTACACACTGATTCCATCCAAGCATTGTAGCCAAGAATGCTTGACGTTTCGATTACGACAATACAATTAAAAGATTATAAGTGATTCATGTAATACTTGATTCATTAAATGATCGTTACGACATGCTTTGATATTACAATCTCCGACAAATATATATATATATATATATATATATATATATATATATATATATATATATATATATATATATTGTTAGAAAAATACTTGGAACGACTCGTTAATTTACGGGGTTGTAAATATGCTAAAAAAATATGCGATTTCGAGAAAAAGTTATTAAGAAATATTGTTGCTCTCGACGAGTTATATTACTGGTTAAATTTAATGTACTTATTTTATTTACACCCTATATACATATATATATATATATATATATATATATATATATATATATATATATATATTATGCATTAAATAGCAATAGTAGTCGGAGTAATTTTTTTATATAATTAATATCATGATGGAATAGATTTATATGGTCTTCGAAATGCTTGTAGCATGCTATAAGTTGATGCAACGGACATATTTGAAGGGAAATGGTTCGTGCAACATTAAGATGGAATGTGGATTTACTTCTTACTGATGGCCGAGGGACGAGAAAGCATATTTTTTTTTAGGAAATATAGACAATCAATAGTTGTTTGCGACATTCTTGAAACGTATTCTCTTAGATGTGGACTGTATTTTTGGTTAGGATTTTTTATGCAATGTATAATCAAAATATCACGTGTACCTTTTAATTCATATACACAACACAAATGAAATATTATAATGATTAACAATTAGAATAGAATAATGTCTATTATTGGTAAAATGTCTGTTTTTATCGGCACAAAGTCCACCACACCACCACTCACACTTGTTTTTCTTGCGTCTCTCTCTTCACGCTGTAGGGTCGCCAATCTGGTCGAAACTCAAGTCGCTAAAAATGCGCGCTTAAATACAAATAATCGTACATACACCCCGCCTTGAAACGAAGATTTCAACACCTTTCACTATCACTTGTGGGCAACACGCACAACTTGACGACTGCTCGGCGTATCTGACCTCGAGCGGTTCTAATGGTGACGACACGAACTACACCGTCGGCGCCGGGATGTAGATCTATAACTCTGCCCAATAACCAGCTGGCAGGATGAAGGTTGTCCTCCTTAACCAGGACCATGTCGTTCAGCTTCAGGTTCTCCCGCTGCTTCTTCCATTTGGATCTTTGCTGCATCTCACTGATGTACTCTTTGGACCAGCGACGCCAGAAATTTTGTTTCAATTGTTGTATCCGCTGGTAATTTGATAAACGGTTGGTCGGTATGTGGTCCACATTCATATCTGGTAATTCCGTAAATGTACGGCCTATTAAAAAGTGAGCTGGAGTGAGGGGTAAAAGATCGTCAGGAGAATTGGACAATGGAGTCAGTGGTCGAGAATTTAAAATCGATTCAATCTGCACAATAACCGAATAAAATTCTTCATAATTCAGAGAAGCATTTCCTAATACGCGCTTTATATGAAATTTGACAGCTTTCACTCCTGCTTCCCAAATTCCTCCGAAGTGGGGGGCTCTTGCCGGTATAAAACTCCATTGCAAACTTAATTTGGAGCATGCTTCATGTATGTCTTTCTGATTTTTGTTTATAAAACTCCCAAACTCTTTTAACTCTGAGTATGCGCTGGTGAAATTGGTTCCATTATCTGAATAGATTTGCGATGGGCAACCTCGACGTGCAATGAAACGTCTTAACGTGCTAATGAAAGCTTCTTTAGTAAGACTTGTAACCAATTCCAAGTGGGCCTTGGTCGCAAAACAAACAAAAACGCATATGTATCCTTTATTCATAATTGATTTGCGTCCGGCTTCTCTTTTTATAGAAAATGGTCCGGCGTAATCTACACCCGTTACTTGAAATGGAAAAACTCGCTGCGTGCGTTCTTTGGGCAAGTTACCCATTATAGGATTCATGGGTTTTGGGTCATATCTGCAGCATTTAACGCATTGGCGTACGATTCGCTTTGAGAGATTTTGTCCCGCTATGGGCCAAATTTTTTCCCTGACTGAGCATAATATTGCTCTGGGGCCTGCATGCATCAACTTTAAGTGTTCTCTTTCAAATATTAAAATGGTTAATCGATGTTTAGCATGCAAAATTGCAGGATGCTTCTTTTCGAAAGCGTATGATGAATTTCTTAATCTTCCTCCAACTCTTAGTACGTCGTGTTCATCCAGGAAAGGATGCAAACTTAATAATTTATTGCTTTTCGGTAGGGTTTCTGTATTGTTTAGCGCTTCAATAGTTTCAAAGAATATTTCATTTTGAGCGATTTTAATTAAGGTATTTAGAGCGTTTTTTCTTTTCATTGAAGTTAATAATCCAGTTTTTCGCGATTCGCGCGTTTCATTTCTACATTTGCAGTTCTCAATAAAACGTAAACAATATCCCATTATACCTTCAAGTAAATTTAGATTTGAATATCGTTTAATGTCAATGATAGGCTGATTTATATTTGTTGTGGCGGCAATAGTATTCTTTTTTATCTCAGAAATTACGACGTCTAATTCTTTATCCTTTATCTTGGGCCAATATATTTCATCATTGCGAAGCCACTCTGGTCCTTCCCACCATAGTTTAGTAGCTTCTAGTTTATCAGGTTTTATTCCTCGTGTCAAAAGGTCTGCAGGATTGTCCTTTGTAGGGACATGTCGCCATTCGTATCCCTCTGTTGTTTCCTGTATTTCTGCAACTCGATTACTGACGAATAATTTTAATTGGCTCGCTGGCGACTTAATCCAACATAAAACTATTGTTGAATCACACCACAAGACTATTTCATTCGGTACAATAGCCATACCTTTAATGACCTTAGAGATTAGTCTGCTTAAGATTACAGCAGCGCATAATTCAAGTTTCGGAATGGTTAATGGTTTAAGTGGTGCCACTTTTGTTTTGTCAGTTAATAGGTTAACAGATACATCTCCCTTTTCGCTTGTAGTTCTGACGTAAACACAAGCGCCGTAAGCGTCCGTGGAGGCGTCAGAGAATCCGTGCAATTCCGTGTATTTGGAATTCGAACTTAAAACATGCCTTTTAATTTGTAGTTTTGAAATGTGTTGTAAATCGGAGATTAGTGCTGTCCAACTTGTGTGAATATTGCTTGGTATTGTTTCGTCCCAAGCTAGTTTAAGCTTCCACAACTCTTGTAACATTATTTTGAAGAGTATTATGGTTGGTGAAAGCAATCCTAACGGGTCGAATATTTGCGCAACAGTAGATAAAATTATTCGTTTGGTGACCTTTTGATTTTTATCATGTGCTTTGATATTATAACTTAAAGTGTCTTTGTCTGGATTCCAGGCAATACCCAATGTTTTGTTTTTCTCAGAAGATATTTGTACCCGTTGTGTGGGTATTTCATTCTCTAAAATGCGTTTATCATTTGCGCACCATTTTCTGAGTTCAAATTTACCTGTGAGTAGAATGTATGTTATTTGATCTTTCAATTGCTTGACTTCAGCAACTGACTCTCCTCCAGTCAACAGGTCATCAACATAGAAGCAGTTTTTAATAACATTCGATGCTTTGGTGAATTGTGATTCGTGATTCTCTGCCAGTTTGTGCAGACATCTAATAGCCAGGAATGCCGCAGATGAGGTTCCGTATGTTACTGTATTGAGCTCATAGCAAATAATATTTTCTTCAGGGTTTTCTCTCCAAAGTATTCTCTGGAGTGATCTATCTTGCGGTTTCACCCGCACTTGCCGATACATTTTGGTGACATCGGCAGATATAACATACTTATGTTTTCGAAAATTTAATAAAATTGATAGGAGATCCCTTTGTATTGTAGGACCCACCATCTGGATGTCGTTGAGTGAGTATCCGCTACTACTTTTAGCAGATGCGTCAAACACCACACGCAATTTGGTGGTGCTGCTGCCCTCTTTTAAGACGGCATGATGCGGTAGATAAAAGTTCACGTTGCCTAATCTTTCATCATCTATTCGCGTCATGTGATCTAAATCTTCGTACTCTCGCATGAATTTTACGTATTCTGTACGTAATTCTTTATTTGAGAACATTTTTCGCTCTAATGCTAAAAAACGTCTTTTCGCTTGCTCTCGTGACTCGCCGAGTACGCTGGGAGATATTTTAAAGGGTATGGATACATTCAAGCGTCCATCTTCATCCTGAACTATGTTGTCGCAAAAGTGCCTTTCGCAATGAAGTTCTTCTGGTGCAAATATTTGTTTATTTTCGCATTCCTCGATCTTCCAGAAGTTTTCGAGCTGTGTAGAAATGTCATTGGCTTGTGCGAAGTTACAGTGTGTGGTCGTATTGAGTGTTGGACTAAGTATTCCGGAAATGATCCAGCCGAATACAGTTTTTTGTAACGTAGGCTTGTTGTGGCCCAACGATATGTTCCCTACACACATAAATTTGAAGAAATGTTCTGCCCCTAATAACAAGTCGATTTCGTTTGGTTCGTAAAACTTCGGATCTGCTAGTCTAATATTTTTAGGAATGATCAATTCAGTTGAGTTAACAGTAAAATTAGGTATGTAACTTGTAATTTGCGGTACGATTAGTAATGTAAATTTTGTCTTGTAATCCCCGCGATGAGTTTCTATAACAGTATTATATCTCGCATTGATGGTGGATTGCGTTTTACCTATACCTGTTACAGACATATCAAATTTATATTCCTGTAAGTTTAATTTTTGGCAAAATCTCTGGGTGATAAAGCTGGATTGCGATCCAGAGTCTAATAAAGCCCTTGCTTTATGAATCTTATTGTTTCTGTCGCGGACATAAACAATAGCGGTGGATAGTAGTACTTGCACTGTTGGTGTGTGATTAGCTAACCCGCAAATGGCTGTATTGTTGTCGCCCTTATTAGGCCGGCTTGCAGTGTCATTTTTCAACCGGTTATTGTAATGTAACCAAGTATGATGGTTGCCACCGCATGATCTACATTTTCCCGATTGACAATCATTATTCAAATGTCCCTTTCGAAAGCAATTAGAACATAAACCCTTTTGATTACGTCATACTTTCCTTGTACGGTCAGTTTGCGGAAATCTGGGCAGCTGTAAATATAGTGATTCTTTTCACAATAAACGCAATCATTGCCCGTAGTTATTAGAGCCTTTGTTGCTTTCTGTGGCTCTTTTTTCAATACCGTTAGTGCATTTGGTTTAACCTTTTGTTCGATAGTCTCCAAGAAACTAGCTTTATTTCGAAGATGATTTAAAAAGTCATCCAAATTAGGCATCTCTTTGTTTTCGCGCTGTTTGGATTCCCATTCGCGAAAAGTATGAGGATCTATTTTCTCAGAAAATAGGTGAATTAAAAGCGAATCCCATTTATCAGTAGGTTCTTCTAAAGTTGTCAGAATGCGCAAATGTTTCGATATATCATCCACCATTTTCCGTAATTTTACGGCTGACTCTTTAGTGAATGATTCTAGACTGGTAAGTGCTTTTATGTGGTTATGTATTAAAAGTTTTTTGTTGTTATACCGTTCGCACAGAAGTTCCCATGCAGTTCCATAGTTCTCCGGTGTGAAGTCTATCGAATGAATGATCTCTAAAGGAGGACCTTTAAGAGCCGATCTCAAGTAGTAGAATTTTATAGTGGTTGATATTTCTTTGTTTAAATGTATTAACGATTCAAATGTACTACGAAACTCAAGCCAAAGATCAAAATTGCCATCGAAATTAGGTAAAGGTATAATTGGCAGATTTTGATTGTTTAGAACGGTAGAATGAGTCCCGGTAGCATCAATAGCTTCTTTCTTATCTTGTGTGCCGTGATTAAATCGTATTTCCTTAGCTTGCGCAATTACTTTGTAGTATTGAGCTTCGAGCTCAATGAAACCTTGCTGTGCTTCCTTTATTTCATCATCTTTAAATTTCATTCCGTAATACGCCGTTGTATAATCATCGAGAAGTGTTATAGCTTTCGAATATCGTTCCTCAAATTCTAAGAATTCGACTTGACTTGGTTTTGCATCTGACTGCACTGGATGTTTTGTGATAAATACTTTTAAATATTCATCAAAGGTCTTTAATCGAGATGCAAGATGCATCAGTTTACTCTTATTGTTAGCCATTGTGCAAATGAAACGATATAAATAAATATGAAAGATAAATAAGATTATCAATAAGGAAACTCACTTGCGTTACTGCTATGTAATGTGGGTTGCGGTTCTACGATAATTCTTGGTGGTGGAATTAGTGCTTGCGTTGTTCCTCGTCAGATGGCAGGATCTGCACAGGGCGTGGGGCGTGGCGTGTTTGGCATTCGGCGCGGAAACTTTCCAGTTGGCGGGCAATGTGTACACTCAGCGGCACAAGTGTCAAGAAAGCCAATGTTTCACAATTCAATTATCACTTTTCTTTAATGATATTCATACACTTGTTAGTGTTCAATTGTCTAATTCACTGTTATTATCCGGTACGATAGGACCAAATGTTTGCGACGTTCTTGAAACGTATTCTCTTAGATGTGGACTGTATTTTTGGTTAGGATTTTTTATGCAATGTATAATCAAAATATCACGTGTACCTTTTAATTCATATACACAACACAAATGAAATATTATAATGATTAACAATTAGAATAGAATAATGTCTATTATTGGTAAAATGTCTGTTTTTATCGGCACAAAGTCCACCACACCACCACTCACACTTGTTTTTCTTGCGTCTCTCTCTTCACGCTGTAGGGTCGCCAATCTGGTCGAAACTCAAGTCGCTAAAAATGCGCGCTTAAATACAAATAATCGTACAATAGTAGATTTTACTATTTTTTGAAGAAAGATTGTTGCATGGAGACTTCATCTCGCATCCAAATAGTCAATATTAAAAGAAATTAATAATTGTTCTTGAGGTATTCCCCTGGCGGGATAAGATGCCTCAACAATATATGTAGCCCATTTTAAGAATTTGCGTTGAACATTTTTGATAGAGTCAGACTGGTATGTAAAGTTCGAATTCCAGATGACAGAAGCATATTCCAGGTGAGGACGTACTAGGGATACATATAGGTGACGAAGAATAGAAATATTTTTGAATACGTGCACGTTTCTAATTAAGAATCCAAGACATTTGTATGCAACTGCAATAATTTCGTCGATGTGGTGATTTAACCGTAGTTTTGGATCAAAAACAACACCCAGATCTTTAATAGAAGATGGTCTGTCTAATGTAGAATTATTTAAAACTTTTAAAATGAAACGGTTTACGTTTCTTTGAAAAAGACATAACATTACATTTTTGAATATTTAAGTGCAGATTATTTTCCAAGCACCACTCGTGCACTCTATCTAAGTTACATTGAAGATACTCACAGTCTTCTATTTCTGAAATTTTTGAATAAATTTTTAAATCGTCAGCGTACATCAAAAATTCAACATCTATTATATTTGATACATCATTTATAAAGATATTAAACAGTAGTGGTCCTTAGACCAAATCCTGAGGAACACCAGATTTTTGCAGATATTTTTCAGAGAAGTATCCAGAGTAACTGATGAATTTATGTAGTTTAGGAATGATCTATCTTATAAAAGGCCTTCGATAGATCCCTATAAATAACGCCAACTTGACTTTGCTGATCGAGTGCTTCACAGATGAACTGCGTTTTGCAAAGAAGGTTAGTAACAGTGGACCTACTCTTGAAGAAGCCCTGCTGGTTATGCGAGAGCTGATTACAAATATGATAATAAATTCTATTATGAATAATAATTTCAAAATTTTTACTAAAATTTGATAAAATTGTAATTGGTCTATAGTTTGTTCAGTGGGGTAGCTAGCGGGGGGCGGAGGGGGTGGTCCGCCCCGGGCGGCACTTTTTTGGGGGCGGCACTTTTTATTACTTAAATAATAATTCGTTTTTAAAAACTATACTTGAAATTAAAAATACCAATTTTGTACTTGAAATCTTTTATATAAGGCTACAATGATTTTATTTTTATTTTGCTGTAGTTACAGAGTTACCTATACTTACCCATTAATTTCTTACAAAAATGTGTCAAGTAAAGGTTACAGATAAAAAAATTATAACTAAATCACTAACCAAATTTTATTTTTGCACTTTTTGTAACCTGTAAAACCGAATTTGAAATTTTATAAATATAGCTCATCAAATGTGGAATATAACAATGAAATCTGTTCAGTGATCTATATATATATATATATATATATATATATATATATATATATATATATATATATATATATATATATACCGTGTGTCTGTCTTAAAGGTGTACATAGGAGATTAACATGGGAAATCTGTTTTTTGCAATTTTCTGCTCGCCTAATTATTTCAAACAAAAATGCGTCAAATAAAAGTTTTAGAGCATAAAATTCTGCATCTAAATCAATAAACAGAAGTACCTTTCCATGCACTGTAACGACAGAAATTTAATATGGAAATATCGAAAATTACGTTGAAAATATCGACAGCCATGGAATTGAACAAAAAATAAATAAATGCTTGACGTTTTATCTGGCACAACCCACAACGTAAGTTAACTTATGTGACGTTTCTGACAATTTGATTTTGTCTGTAGTTTTATTGTCTGAAATGATTAAAAAATGAACATTTATAGGAATGAAGAGCTAAATTCGTGACATAATTTGAAATGACTGTTAATGTGTCTTCACAAAATACACGTGAGCCGCGTAATCGGAATATAGGACGAGCAGAACATGCATTACTCTAAGAAAGAATGTTAGGAATGATAAGTGTAGACCCCTTCTGTAGTACTAAGGTAGATGTATTGGAAATGAGTTGAGAGTACATAACAGCATCATACATAAATTTGTTACGCAATTTTGCTTTTTTGATATATTCATATTATTTAAACAAAACTCTATTTTAACTTTAATTATTAATTTTTTATTTCCATTATTGCTATAATTAATGATGTTTGTTCAAATCAAATTGTCAGAAACGTCTAATAAGTTAACTTACGTTGTGACGGTTGTGACAAATAAAACGTCAAGCATTAATTTATTTTTTGTTCAATTCCATGGCTGTCGATATTTTCAACGTAATTTTCGACATTTTCATATTTAATTTCTGTCGTTATAAAGAATGTAAAGGTAATTCTGTTCATTGTTTTATATGTAGAATTTTATACCCTAAAATTTTTATTTTACGCATTTTTGCTTAAAATAATTAGGCGAGCTGAAAATTGCAAAAAACTGATTTCCCATGTTAATATCTTATGTACACCTTTAAAATAGACACACGGTATATATATATATATATATATATATATATATATATATATATATATATATATATATACAAAGATGCTGTATATGTCACATATTATTTGAAAACAGAATTTCTGACAGTTCAAACAATATGCATTTGTTTGTAATTTTGTTTCAATTCCACAGCTATCACTACAAATAATGAGCAATATTACTAAAATTTCAAATTCAGTTTCACTTTGACTTTTTCCAGTACCTACAGAGTGATCAAAAATAACTGATTCAGTTGGCAATGAAAAAAAAAATACTTAAAACTGGCAAGACTGATACATAAAATTTATTTCCTGTTGTTGACACTGAAAAATCTTATCGGAATAAGTTACAAAAGCTTTTATTGAAGTTAAAATGTCTAACGAGGCAAATTTTCTCTGAGAATACAGGTATTTTAATCACTGCAATATTTTTGATGTTTCGTTTGACAGCCCAACTGGCACTTATTCGCGCCATTTTCTTACTATTTGAAGCAATAGAAAGAGCTAGCCGTTAAATTGAAAGGTCCATTATTTATTAAAATAGTCGTTTTACTTATCCATATCCTTCTATTTCTTACATTACCCACTGAACAATAATCTAAAATATTTCAATCACTCGAAATAATATTAGCTGTCAGGCTCCTACTCTGACATAACCTATATGTAATTGTAAAAATGACATGTCAAATAGTATTTCTGCCTTTATCTGGTGTTGTATAAACAGAAATAAAAAGACCTCCAGAATTGTATTGCCAACTGAATCAGTTATTTTTGATCACTCTGTATTTTTGGGGTATTGAAAGAGGCGGCAAACCTATGGACCGCCCCGGGCGGCAAAAGTTCTAGCTCCGCCACTGAGTTTGTTACATCATTTCTATTCCCTTTTTTGTAAATTGGATTTACTCTTGATATTTTCCATGAATCGGGGAAAGTACTTGTATTCAAAAATAAGTTAAAAATGATTAATAACGATTTAACAAATACCGAGGAACAGTCTTTTATCAGAAAGGAAGGAATTGAATCATGACTCATAGTCATCTTGCATTTTCATTTATTGATTGCTTCCATTATGTCTTCGGAGGTTACTGACTTGAATATTACAAGGGTATTAGTGCTCTCGACGTCAGAGCGATTTAATGATGAAGGATCAGAGTTGTTTGCGAAGAAGTCGGCAAAATATTCAGCGAAACTATTTACTATGATTTTTGGATCTTCAATTGTGTTATCCTTATAACTTAATACTGGCGCTATGGATGAGGCATTTCTCTTATTGTTAACAAACGTCCAAAAACGTTTAGGCTCGGTGATGTATTTTGTTGCAGTAAGTTTTGTATGCCAAAGTAACTTCACTCTTAATTTCGCGGCGCAATGAACAAAATTGATCCTTGTCAAGGATATTACCAGACTTTTTAAAATTCTTCCATGCTTTATGTTTCAGTTAATTTTTTTTTTATTATTTCGTACGTATACCAGACTGGATAGATCTTAGAGCATTTTGGTTTAAGAGGAATATGTTTAAGAAAAACTTCATAAAGGGTGATATAACGTATTTCTTATAAATTATATCGTGATTTGTAGAGAATGAAAGGAACGAAAGAGATAAATACTTTATTTGACAATATTCTTTTTATGACATTAACATTCTAATTTATTCATTTCTTTTTCATGGCGTACTCCATCTTGAATTTTCTCATGGCCGACTTCTAGTAGACACATCATTAGTCTCCCTCCGAAGAAGGTTCTGATTCCCAAAATATTTAGGGGGAACGCCCTTATTTGGTCTTGTAGATCTTCGAAGTTCTTCTTTATTATTTTCTGGCGGTAGAGACGAATTATTTTCTATAAACTCGTGACTCGGTTGACGACACGAAATCAAATTTCTTGAAGACCATACTTTTCCATTGTTAAGGCGAAACGTATGAGTTCCAAGGCAGTCGACAATCTGAATTGGTTTGGAGAATGGAGATGCACCCTTTGGTACGGAAGGAAGGCGAAAACGTACCCAACTTCCTTTAGTAAATGCAGGTTGCTTGCTTCTAGCGGTTTTAGTTCGGGTTCTGTTTTCTTCTTTCGATTCTAAGTCGAAATTTTTCTTGTTTTCGTAGTCGTAAGTAATTTTCCGGGGTTCGAAATTAGTTCGCATTTCACGTCCGAACATGTAGAAAGCTGGCGATTTTCCCCCACCCGAAGGAGCAGTGGCACGAAAACTGAATAGCAATTCGAGAATGCCAACATCGAAACATTTTTTACTTGATTTAAATGTTTGTACACCATATTTTAAATACCTATTAAAAACTTCTACCAGACCGTTACGTTGTGGATCATAATTTGGTGTACGCCAGTGTAGAATGTCTTTAGAATGAAGAAATTTTGAAAACTCATCCGAAGTGAAGTTTGTACTATTATCACTTACAAGAATATCTGGATTTCCATATCTTGCGAATACTTCTTTTAACCATTTGATTATAATAGTGGAAGTTATTGAATGTGTGAGTAAAATTTCTGGATATTTTGAATAATAATCGATTATAACAACCACGTACCTTTGATTATATGGTGCTACTGCAAATGGTCCAGTAACATCTATTGCTACTTTTGACCATGGTTTCTGCGGCATTTCAATTGGGTCGCTAATTATCTTCGGATGTTTGTGAGATTTTTCACTATCTTGGCAAGGTATACAATATTTTACAAATCTTTCTACATCTTTGTCTTGTCCCGGCCACCAAAAAGATTTTCTGAGTTGCCGTTTCATTCTTACTATTCCTGGGTGACCTTCGTGAGCAGATACCAGAATTTTCTTGCGCATTAATTCTGGAACAAGAATTCTATCACCGCGAGTAATTAGGCCATTATCCACAGAAAACTCTTCACGTAAGAAATAATATCTTGAAAAATCTTTCGCAATTTTTGATCTAGAAGGCCAGCCATATTTTATGAATTTAAACAAATTTTGACATGTGTCATCTTGTTTTTGACAACTTCGAAGTGCATGAAGTGAAATATTCGTTGTGATTACTTGTTTGATGTCAAAATGTTCAAAAGGAGTAAAATTTTCATTTCGAATTGGTGCTCTTGATAAAAAATCTGCAACAACGTTATCGGTTCCTTTCTTGTACTCTACTGTATAATCGAATGCTGATAACCGTTCTAACCATCGAAGAAATTTTGCAGACTTTTTAGTTGAAGTGTGTTTTGAAAGAAGTGTTTGTAATGCTGAATGATCTGAACGAAGAATGAACGTTCTACCTAATAGAAATGAACTCCAATGCTCGCAGGCCCAAATACAAGCTAGAGCTTCTTTTTCACCGACAGAATAGTTTCGTTCGGCAGACGAAAGTGTATGTGAAGCGTAAGCAATTGTGACTTCTTGACCATACTGGATTTGTGTTAGAACAGCTCCAATACCGATGTCTGAAGCATCTGTTGTAACAATAGTCTCTGCTGTTAAATCGAAAATTGACAGTTTTACATTATTTGAAATAGCTTCTTTCAAAATTTTAAATGCATTGCCTTCAGTATCTGTCCATTGAAACTTATTACCTTTTCTTGTAAGCGCACGGAGAGGTTCAGCTTTTTCTGCGAGACCTCCAATGAAATTTGAATAGTAGTTTACAGCACCCAAAAAGGATTGTACCTGTTTCAGAGTTTTAGGTGATATAGCTTCTAGAATTGGCTTCACATTTTTTGGATCTGCTTGTATTCCATTACTAGATATAATATGACCCAAGTATTTTATTGAATTTTTGCAAAATTCGCTATTTTGTATGTTTAATCGAAAATCATTTTCATCAAGTGCTTTCAAAACGTCATGTAAATATCTGTCATGTTCTTTTTTTGTCTTGCCATAAACTATGATGTCATCGATGTAAGTCTGTACATTTTTGCAATCCGACAATGTTTTTTCTACAGCCCGCTGGAAAACTGAAGCGGAGTCTGTAAGTCCCATTGGTAAACGATTGTATGCAAATAGACCAGCAGGTGTAATGGTAGTTGTCAGAAGTCTAGAATTTTCATGAAGTTGAATATGAAAGTAACCTTTCCTGAGGTCCAATTTTGAAAAATAGTTAGCACCACGCAATTGAAGAAATATGTCGGTTGTATTTGGAATAGGGTGCCTTTCTGGAATGACGTATTTATTCAGCGAAATTAAATCTGTTGTCAATCTGACAGATCCGTCATTTTTTGGTACTGTCACCAATCCGTGTATCCATTCACTTTTCTCAACTGGACTCCATATGCCATCTTCCACCATCTTCTTACATTCAACGATAGCTTGCTCTCGACGTGCATATGGAATTGATCGAAGTTTAGTTGAAGTTGGTATCGCATCGGGTTTCATTGCTATTTCATGTTGGAACAGCCTAAATGTACCCATTTTTTCACTTGTAAGACTTGGAAATTTTGAAATATAAGAAACATCTTCGTTTAATGCAGCAACTCGAAGATCTCTACCTTGAATAGTTAATTCCAAAGCGCGAATGACATCCATACCGATTGTTGGTGACAAATCATTTGTAGTGACGTACAATTCCGTTTCTGTAGATTTATCTGCGATTCTGATTTGTGTCTTGACTTTTCCAAGTATTTTTGTTACACGGGATCCATCGAAATTTCGAATTGAAGTATTGCTTGGCATTAATGGAAATTTAAATTTTGCTGCTTGAAAAATTGATTCTGTTATAGTTGAAATGTCCGAACCAGTGTCCACAAAAGCTTTGTAGTTCCAATTCTTCATCATTGTTGACAACAAAGTGACTTTAACTTGAAGACGACTTGAATCTGATTTTAGATTTCTTACTTTTAAGGATCTTACTTTATGCTGGTTTTTCTTCGAATTACATACAGAGGAGAAGTGATCTTTCTTGCCACATGCCTTGCAAATTTTTCCCTTTGCAGGACATTTATCCGAACGAATGACATGATCATTTTTCCCACAACCATAACATACAATATTTCTGCGGATTACTTTCGGTTTCCCTTGAGTAGTATGTTGTTTGTTAAAAGTTGATGAAGTTTGAGCTACAACGACATCAGTAACTTTTGCTTGCTGTATTGCAGCAGAATTTTTATTTGCAGCTTCATCGTTTAGCATAATGTTGACGAATGTATCAAAATTAACATCTACTTCGGCAAGTAACTTTTGCTGGGTACTTTTTGAACAACAACCAATAACTAATTGCTCAGCTAAAAGTTTATTTTCTAACGTACCATCACCATAAGCTCGCAAACTAATTAATTTCCGCAGTTCGGTAACGTAAGCGGTGACGGTTTCATCAGAATGTTGCATACGTGTTCGGAAGTCAAAAGCAGCTCGGACTTGATTTACTTTTGGAAGAAATAGGACCTTCAATTCTTTTACGAATTCATAATGCTTTAAAGTACCACGTTTCAAATAGAAGGGATATGCAGATGCAACTCGTCGACCTTCAACACCCAAGAATTGGCAAAGATATAAATTCTTTGTTTTATCATCCAATTTCTGATTTTCGGTAGCGACACGGTCCATTAAAAAGAAAAAATCCTCCACCGTTGTGTACCATGCAGGCCAAGGTACCGGGGGATCTCCAGGCATAGGTAAAAAATCGTCGGGCGAAAGAACTTTTGATCCCATCCTCGTCGCCAAAATGATATAACGTATTTCTTATAAATTATATCGTGATTTGTAGAGAATGAAAGGAACGAAAGAGATAAATACTTTATTTGACAATATTCTTTTTATGACATTAACATTCTAATTTATTCATTTCTTTTTCATGGCGTACTCCATCTTGAATTTTCTCATGGCCGACTTCTAGTAGACACATCAAAGGGTATCATAGAATGCTTCCACAACTTGATTAATATCATTGTATTTTTTGAGGAAATCCCAGTTAGTATTATCAAGATCAGCGTACAAATTTGGAAAGTTAGCTTTTCTAAAATTTAAATCTTGTCTGCTTATACTTCTAAATTTAATATATGTAGCATACATTTCTAAAATTAATGCAGGGTGGTGTTTGTCCTCTATAACTAAAGTATCCATTGCATATGAAACTGAACAGTTTCAATCGCACAGAATTAAATCTAGAATCTATTAAGACTATTAAGTATAGTATTATATTGGTTTAAATTTGCAAAGTTAACATAATTGGATAACGACTTATAGAATTCACAAGTGGATGTACCATTAAAACAATTTATATATTCGGTAATATTGAAATCTCCAAATATAAGAGTTTTGTAATTGTAAAAGAATCCTAAAGAAGAAATGCACTCAAACAAGGTATGATAGTCATGGATATTACAAGAGGGAGGAATGTAAATACATAGAACATAGAAGCAATAATAGTGAAGTGTTACTTTTATTAAAAGAATATCGATGAAGGGAATATCATATAGTTTATCACATATAGAATAGAGATCAATTTTGGTAGCTTTAAAGATGTTCGAGAGTGCGATTAGTACGCCCCCACCACTTTTTGTATTAGTACGAATAAAATCTTTGTCTTTTCTAAATATTATAAGATTATTACAATCAAAGAGTTCAGTCTCCCTAATCTCTGAGTTGCACTATGTTGATATTGTGGTGCGTTCAAAGAGTTGGTAAAAAGATCGTTACATTTTCCGCTTAGCCCTCTTACATTTTGATAATAGCAAGTAATAAGAGTGCGATTATCATTATTTACTGTATTGCATGTCAGTGATGTAATATTATGGGTTGTCGTCTTCAGTAAATCTTGAGATAGAAAAATTATTATTTAGTAATTGCTATTTATTGCCAAGAATTGTTTTTTTAAAAATTTATTCAGAGTTTCTTTGTAAACGTGGCATTCTTTATCCCAAACAGCATGGTCAACACTAATAGCAAGTTTATTACTATTTTTAAGCTGCGAACAATGTATGCATTTCAAGGATGTTGATTTCCATTCCTTAAGCGTATGAGCCTCAGCGCATTTGGGGCAGGTAGGACTAGTTTTGGAACATTTTTCAGAGAGATGATGAAATCCACAGCACTTAAAACATCTACGTAGATCAATTGCGTCGTAGACTGAACAATCATATCCTATAAACATTTTTCCCAATTCTAGTGCTTCAAAGTATGTATTGCGATCAACTTGTATTGTTGCTTAAAAAACATGTTTATTATTGCGCAAAGGTTTTATTGCAATGAATTTGCAGGTACTTTTATCTGTAAAGCATGACTTATTTGGAATTTTTAAATGATTTATTAAAGCCTCGGGATTTAAATTCTCAGATATCCCTACAATTTAAATCTCGGATAAAGTACAGGAAGTTCTTTGACACCATACTTATCGCTTAGTTTATCTTTTATTAGTTGCTTAAATTTATTTGTATTGGTATCATTCTAACAACTGACAACAATTCCACCATTATGAGCATTTTTTACATTTGTTATATTAATTTCAGTGTCAATAGGATTGAGAGAACGTAGCATGTCTGACTTTGTAACACGAGAGTTTTGAGAGCTATCTAGGGGTGTAACTATTATGGGAGGTTCGATATTTTTAATTTTAGTAACGCTAGCAAAAGATTTCACATTTGTATCACTATTAAGAGACATTTCTTTAATCATATTGTTCAGTTTGTTATCAATTGACTTCTCATACCTATCTGTGAAAGATTTTAAAGTAGAGTTTATTTTTTCAAAAAGACTTTCTTAGAATTTCTGCAGAAATGTATTTAAATTATTTTTATTAGTATCATGTATTTGCTCCAACATTTGTGTACATTGTTCTGAAATATTAGATAAAAATATATTGGATTCGGACTTATTGATGACGACGCATGTTTGCTCACATGTGTCACATAAATACAGGGCATTATAGCATTTTTCATAAAATTTAAACTCATTATCAGAAATGTTGATACATGATGCATGAAACGATTAGTTGTAAACACCTACACATTTCATTGTACCTTGGTCTGTTGTTCTAAATCTACATTTAGCACATTTCGACATAATTACATTTACACATTAAAATTGACACCCAAATTCTCCCAAACGAATTAACTTTATGCATAAAACAAAAGCCAATTAACGTGTCAGATATTTTGACACTTGTATCTAACAGTCCTTAATTAGGTATCTCGTATTATACTAAACACGACATATTTCTAACATCTTTATGCACAAAACAAAACCCGACTGAGATGTTTAATTGTTAACACTTAAAAATTTCACTTGATCTCAATCACGACATGATTCTGACAACGTTATGCGAAAAACAAAAGCCGATCGAGTTGATGCCTAAATTAATAATACGAAAAACAAGAAATGTTTTGTCAAGGGCTGTCATGGAGAAATGTCAAAAATACGACAGCTCGGTCGGGTACTGTTTTCTTGCATAAAATTGACAGTAATATTTCAGAAGTATAATCAAAAAATGCAGTTAAATATAATTTTTCGACATACCTACATACCGGGTGGCGCTCCAAATCCATTACATAGGAATTTAACATGGGGAAACAGATTTTCCCGGCGCGTTGCTTTCCAAATTATTTTAGAAAAAAATACTTTAAATAAAAGTTGTAGATCATGAAATTCTGCATTTGAATGAAGAAACAGAATTAATTGTGCATGCTTTGTAACGGCAGAAATTTGAAATGAAAATATCGAAAATAACGTCAAAAATAGTGATAGCCATGGAATTAAAACAAAAAGCATAACGAATATAATTTTTTTATGTGATTAAAAAATTCTCAATATTTGACTGTTAAAACATCAATCATTTGTTTGTCTTTTTGTTTTTCCATGGATAGTGCTATTAAACTAAAATTTTAAAAATTTTCATATTTAATTTCTAGAGTTATTAAACGTACAAAATGGATTTTGTTTATTAATTTGAAAGTAAAATTTTATGCTCTACAACTTTTATTTGAAGATTTTTTTCTATAATAATTTGAAGGGCAACGCGCTAAGGAAAACTGTTTTACCATGTTAAATACTTATGTATGCAAAGTGGTTGGTAGGAACTGATGAAAACATATAATGAAATGAACAAATGCTGCGCGTTTTATGCGAGCAAACAGGACAAAATATCCCAATTACAGGATAAATATAAACAATATTAGTAACACGTCTATGAGTAGACAATACTAAATTTAAAGGTAAAAATAAATCAAACAAATTTCAAAAATGTGATATTTTAATTCTAAAGTGAACAGTTAGTTACAAACTGTAGAAAATTAAGTAATTACATTACATCTGACCGTATACAAGGAATTTGAAAATATATTTATAAAGTTTGCATTGTTATTAAAGGGGAAGAATGCAAGAATCATAGGTCTACAAAATTACTTTTGTGGATTATACTGTATGAATATGGCCCAGTTTCATAAAACATTGTTAACTTTAATCACATTGTTAACTGTGACAAAGCTTATTTTCCAATGTATTTTTGATACGTACCCACGGTTACATTGTGCAGTTGAGCATATGATCAGCTAACAACGTTTTATGGCCGTATATAATTTTTTTTTATAAATTGGCAAAAAAAGAATTTTAAATTAGATAATTCTAAACGTGATATAAGAAAATGAAATGCAGATTAAAATCTGTATTATTTTAAAATAGATATTGAATTATGTTTAATCTGAAATAATTTTAAACGGAATGTAAGAAAATGAATTGCAAGATGAACAACTAACTAACGCGTATCTTTCTAATTTTTCCATGCACTCTTTATCGATTGTGATGTACATTATCTCTTTCTCAGCCTGACATTTTTTTACAAAATACAATATATAAAATATCTATAAACATGGCTTAAAATCATTACATATACTTCGTTCTGCGATGTCTTCCGATGCCATTTCTCAACTGCTCTCTATCTTGCCATATGTCTTCATTTAATCCTCTCTCTTTTATTCCTTCTTGGACTCCTGTTACCCAACTTTTTCTAGGTCTCTTTTATTTTTTGCCGGTAGATGTCTACTGTAGTATTTGTTTAGGAAGCCTCTCATTACTCATTTGCTGTATGTATGTTTACTTCTAGATCTCAGCTACGGTATTCTTCTATAAATTTTCGTATCATGTATTTACTATTGTTGTAGTCTTGTGCAATAAGTATTTGATCATCTGAAAAGCATAAGGTGTAAATTGTTTGAACTTCCGAGGGTATACCCATATTTTTGCAATTTTTTTTACACGGTCACAGTGCTTTTTTATGTATACCTACCTACATTCTTTTCTTCAATTTTACATACTATTTAAATATATGTAGTACTCAAAAGAACAACCGGTACGACATTCATAATTTTTTGTCATTAACATATCAAGTGTGACAGATGAGAATGTTTGTTTTTAAATTTGTATGAGTACTCTTTGATCAATTGTTATATTATTTCAGTCCTTCTTATCCTTTTTGTCGTGTTTCCTTATTCATTTGTCAAAATTCTATTTAAAAAATAAAATATATAATACATTGATATAAAACATGGCTTAAAATCATTGTATATACCTACCTCGTGTAATTCATAATCTTTTTTTCAATTTTGCATATTAGTTAATTATTTTTTTGGATCTAAAAGGTTGAAAACCGATAATATGTAATCGTTGACATTGAAATACTATATGACATGACAGCGTTTATCTTCTTAAATTTTTCAATGAGAACTGTAATCGTTACTGTGATCTATTGTTTCTGTCCCAATTTTCAATCTTTAATAATTTTTTACTCGAAAACTATGCATCCTACAGAAATTTGTGTTATTACGAGGGCACTCGAGACAATCAAATCCTACAACTTGGTGCAAATTTTACGAAAATCACTCCCACCATTTAGGCTGTAGAGGTGTTCAAAAGTTGTCGATCGGCTTTTTGATTAATTCAAATATATATATATATATATATATATATATATATATATATATATATATATATATATATATATATATATATATATACAGGCTGTTATATTTTAATGGACCCAGCAAATATCTCGCTTATTTATTCAGTTGATAATTTCTTTCATATAACATTATTTATAAAGCAACATGATGACGGATGTACATTCCTGATATCATTTCCGGTTTATTAATAATTAATATCTACTTTGATATTTCAAATGTAACATACTATATTTTTTACAAATTTGAAAAGTACCTCAAATTTGCTTTACACTCATGTAAAATAGACCATATGTTACATTATTAAAAAGTAAAATGGCGGAAACTTTTTTATACACCTAATTGGACAGAGAATAGTGAGCCATGACTGTGGCTTGAAATAAAACAATTAACTAAAACAATTGTAACTATTATTATTATTAAACGAAATAACATTTTTTTGTCATAATAATACAGAAAATAAGAATAAGGAACACTTAATAACACGCAATCGAACACCCTCAATTTCACTAAGATATATACACTCTTCATTCTCTCCATATTACTAAACCATCTCAACTGGCTCATTCCCACTCTCTTAACAACATTCTTCCTAATTATACATTCTTCATACACCAAATTATTCTTCACGTGATCCCGTTTTACACATACACCACGTCAATATCTACCTCACTTCACGGCAGTCACTCTCTTTTTGTGCTTTCCCGTCCATTCCCAACATTTGCTTCCATACATCAAAGCAGGCACAAGCACGCCATTATACACACTTAAACGAGCTTCTCTAAATACGTTTACGTTTTGAGCAAACGTACCCAGAGCACCCAATACTTCACACCCCACACTCACTCTCCTCTCAACTTCTCTATCAATTCGACCATCCCTTGACATCATGCTACCCAAATGTACAAACTCATTCACTTGTTTCAGTTTCACTCCATCCACCAACACATTGCACACAGTCATCAATTTACTCTTTTCAAATACTAACACCTTGGATTTATCAACATTCAACTCCAGATTTATATTTCTTATAACTACATGTATTCTCTCTATCATTCTTCTGAGTTGCTCTTCATTTTCACCTAAAACAACTACATCATCCGCATACGCTAACGCAGGCACAATACTTTCACCAATTTGTACACCATCCAGTCTACTCAATGCTCTGCGCAACAACACATCCATCGTTAACCGCTTTCAAACTCAGAGTGAAAAATTTATATTAACTAATGTAATGCAGTAATATTTTTTAATATTTTTTTGTCAAATTGTCTCGCGTTTGATGATTTTTATATATATTATTGTCATATATTTTTGTACTGTACCGGGTTAGGTGGAAGAACAGCCTTGGGCTGAACCTCGCCTTTTACTTACATGGTAATAAAGATTATTATTATTATTATTATTATTATTATTATTATTATTATTATTATTTACAAGTTAAACAACCACGGAGACATACCACACCCCTGTTTCTCACCAACTATTCTTACAGCAGCCTCACTACCCTTATACAATGCTCGAATCGCTCCCAGCCAGTTTCCATTCACGTTGTACTCCCTGAGTACACTCCACAAAGTATCTTGAAGAACACTATCATACGCCTTTTTTAAATCAAGAAAGCCACAGAACACCTTGTTCTTGTCAAGTGATTTCTCAACAATCGTACGAAGAGCAAACAATTGATCGACACATTATTTCTCAGGCAAAAAACTACCCTGAACGTCACTAATTTTTAAAATTGTTAAGGTTCGCACCTTATGAATTAAAACCTTACCAAATAGTTTCCCGACTACACTCAAAAAACTTATCGGGCGAAAATTCGTACATTCACTCGAACTGCATTTGTCTTTGATAATGGACAAATAACAGCTTTTTTCCAGTCATCAGGTACCATGCAACGATTCAAAAAAAAATATAAATAAATAAATTACCCATTCAAATACTTTCTCTCCTCCATACTTCAACATCTCATTTGTAATCCCATCCAAACCCGCAGCCTTACCATTCCTTACACGCCCCAATGCGTCACATACATTACAACATCACTTTCATCTATATCATAATCATCTTCATTATCATTTTCACTAACAGTTTCACTACAATCGTCCCTCTCAATCTCACTTCTATACAAACCTTTAAAATACTCGCACCATCTATTTCTCACATCTGAATCATCCCACAATTACTCTCCATTCGCACTTCTCACAGTTTTTACAACTCGACTACTTCCACTCCGCAGTCTCTTCACACTCAACCAAAACAGTCGCTTATTCGTACTGAAATCAATTGTCAGTCTTTCATTCAACAAGTCATAAAATCGCTTTTTACTTTCTCTCACCACTTGCTTCACCCATTTATTCTTCCTTCTATACCCTAACAAACATTCTTCTCGCAAGAGCCCAGGAGAATCCATAACATTTAAAAACTTCAAATATGCTCTCTGTTTCTCAGCAATCGCTTCTTTCATCTGATCATTCCACCATGCATTTATCGGACAAGAGCCTAATCTGCTTTCACCACAAACTTCTTTTGCACATTTGAGGGGGAAATCCTTAAATTTCATCCAACCTACATTTATATTACAATCAAATTAAGACTCATATTTGGGCAAGGATTCATTTAATCTTTCAACATACTACATTGTAACATCTTCATTCAAAAGAGCAAAGGATTTTACGCGAAACATTTTCCCAGAACATTTCACCTTCTTTTGCCAAAATTTATTCAACCACATTCGCGACACAATCAAATATTAATCATTCGTACCCAGTTCAACGCATCGTTTCACACGCGTATCTACTACCATACTCCTCAATCGTTCATCATAGGCAACGAAGTCAAGCACACTACGTTTATTCTGAACCACATTCTCTTATGTGTATATGTGAGCTAGCTTATGTTTAAAAATGGAATTCGAAATGAAGAGATTTCCTTTCAAACCAAATGAAACAATTCTTTCACCATTGTCATTCACCCGACAATCACCAAAACGTCGCAATACATTCTCAGATTCACTTCGTTTAACACCTACCCTTTCATTCAGATCACCACACACTATCACTCCCTCGCCCGAATAACACAAATCAATTACACTATTTACCGAAGTCCAAAACTGATCTTTTTCAAGGTCATTTTCGGAGTCTGTTGGACCGTAAGCGGGCATAACGAAGATTCGTATGTACCTCGAATCTCATCCAAGAAACTTGCAAAGAAGTACAGCCATAACTTCGTACAAACGGCTTCATTCTTTCACTATAGTATACCTGCACCATGCTCATTCTTACCAACGCCCGACAACAAACAAAATATGCCTTCTACTTCTTCCTCATAACATCCTTTCCTCATTGTTTCACTTAAACACAAAACATCTACACTGTACATTCGAATTGCATTCAGCAACTCATTCTTTTTCCCATTCACACTTCTGACATTCCACGTCCCAAACTTACACTCATCATACATTCTCCATTTTTATTTAAATAGATAATATATAAAAGAAAACGGTTTTTTTTGTAAAGGAAGAAGTCAAAGCAGCTTACCAGGCTCGTCCTTGACTGAAGGATAATACTTTAGAAAAGAAAACCTTATTATAACCTTATATTACCATATGTTTATCCTTTTTTTATAATTTATCAAATTTTATAATCTGTAATGAAATTTTGTATATTTAAATTTATATCTGTCAAACTGTCAAATAAAAATAAAATATCACAATCTAATAGTTACGTTACCGCGTAACTAATAAATAAATATTTTTTTGTGAAATACAAAATTATATACTCGTAATATAAAAATTAAACATAATATCAAACGAAAATAATATATAATACTTATCTGAATAACTCTGCCGATACTGATAACGGAATGACCAAAATAATTCTAAAATAAGGCTTCGTTTATTCAAAAAGGGCCGACAAAACTAGAGTTGACAGAAACCAGTCAATCTTGTTTCACAGCACACCTTTTTCTCATAATATTGTAAAAAATGTAATTAAAACATTCGAAAGAATCTGAGAGACAAGTGGAACAGTCTTCTAGAATTGTACATTTATTATTAATATTAAAAACTAGGTTAGGTTAGAACACATTGTCAAAAAAATATTAGTGTACTAAACAATTAGATTAGTACTCAATCTGTCAATAAAAATTATAACACTTGTTTTATTTATACATTGTAAGTGCATATTTTTGTTATATAATATAATATATAATAATAATAATATTTTCATTATTATTTAATACCTATTTATCTACTTAAGATGTAAATTAACCGATTGTATATGTTGCCCAGCAACGGCTATTTACAAATCGAAAACAGCATATCTGATTCTTCAAATTAATTTTTTTTTGTTCAATACCAATACCATTTTAATTTTTCATTGATTTCTGCCAGCAAATAAAATTTTGTATGTAATACGGATCGTAAATCATATGACACACGTCTTGTTATCAAACTCGGCTTCGTCTCGCTTGATAACCTTCACGACTGGTACCATTTTATTAGCTCACTATACTTTATCCACTATTGTCGAATAATAACATATCAGTGACATATTTGTATTGAAAAATAAGTAGAATTTTTTCACTGACAAATGCAAAAATGTTTTTGTTTACACCTACAAATCTAGTTATCGTCGTAGTTGTATCAAAATTATGAAGTGATTTGACATTAAACAGAAAATCTTAAAACCGACTATTCAGCTACAGTTCAAGCTTAAGAAGAAAATAAAAGTGTAAAAAATTACAAAACTAGTGTGATTTTGGCTTTTTGTGTAGAAAGAATTACCTACTACAAGTAATTTTGTTTGTACTCTTTGAAAGGTAGGATTTGAATTTGACATAACAATTGAATAATATTATTCTATTTACCTGTCAATGTTATTCAATTAGAAACAGCAACGAAGATCATTAATTGTTAAAAATCGGTTGAATAATGAGTATATTATTTGACCCATAATGACAGCTGTCATTTGCGTCTGATTATTAGATGCTATCTTCAGAATTAAATTCAGATATGCTGCTTGTGCTTCTAATTAAATATGTTGATGAGGATGGTCCTTATTTATTATAACCCAACTCCACTTATATTGATGTACATCTAGACTTTTATAAGCTCGCAATTCTTTCTGTGTGTTAGGCATTTTCTGAGACAGGAAACTCTTCTTCGCCAGTGTAAAAAAATATTCGCTGTATGGAAACATACTAATAACATAATAACAAACCGCCGCATTTGATAGCATGAATGGCTCATTTACAGTTACACATTTTTTCAAAAGTATTTTAAATGAAAGTTTATGCGATATTTTTCATGGTATTGTGAAAAATAATAATTTATTGTTATTTTCGTAAATAATTAAATAAAAGGATTAGCGCCAGAAATAATCATAAAAACAGCCCTCCACTCCTGTGACGTCGGAGCACATACACTACGTCATTCATAGCCAATAGGAAAACAGTTTACTCTATTTATATAAATAAAAGTAAGCGATAGTTTGTCACATGTTAAACTGTATGTGCTCTGACGTCACATTTTGTTTCAGATCGCGTGACTTTTTCAAAATAGTACTATTAATTAATTTTGAAATATCTAATGAATATTTCGCGATGTTTTCAAATTTGAGGCTCTTTAAAGAACAATTTCTTTTAAAATTTAGTACTTAGAAGTCATTTAAAAATACTCGCAACAGCCCTATTATGATTGCTATGTTTGCCTAGCAGCAGTAGCCATTTTGGTGACGTGCTGGGTGCTGCATTATTTTCTTCATGAGCAGGGCCTATTTGAAAATCTGTCATAAAGTAAATGCAATGTATTTTTTTATTTTATTTTAAACCTTCCGTCACCTTTAGGTAAGGAAGATATTGTCTTTGGTCAAAAAATTCGGTGGTGAGTTTTTAATGAATAAGCACGTTTTAAGGTCCCTAGAATACGATTTTACTATTTTTACGATGATGTCTGTGTGTGTGTGTGTGTGTGTGTGTGTGTGTGTGTGTGTGTGTGTGTGTGTGTGTTTGTGTGTGTGTGTGTGTATGTGGATGTGTGTGTGTAACAAAATTTTCGTCTACGATAACTAATACTACAATTCCAAAAATTACAATTCTTTCGTATTCCTCTTCGTTGCATCCATATGAAGACATGATTTTAACAGTTTTTCTTGAAAAAAACGATGTTAAATATAATTTTTCCACATTTAATGTTATTTTAATTATTAAAGAACATTGTATTCTCTATATGATTTGACTGCATTTTATACTTCATATTAAATGGATATAGAGTTATAAAATTATAAAGAAACTAAATTTCATAAAATAGCCAGCTATGCTAGAAACAGCTACTATATTAAGAAAATTCTGATTGAAAGATGTCAGTGTCAAGTGCAATTTACATATTCGTAGTATATTTGTTATAATTTTACTCGAAATATAGAATCTTTTTGCTCGAAACTTTCTGTATGGAATTTGTATAAAATACATACAACTGTCAAAAGGTAATGTACATACAAGAAATTAAGAATCTTTTGCAAGGAACTTTCTGTATGGATTTTATAAAAAAACATACGCATTTACGAAAATTCTACCGGTAGATACCGCATCTACCAAATGTGTTTGAAAACACGAGTGGTAAAAAGTTACCGTGTTCGAAAATTGTTCAATATCTACCAGATCCATCTACCGGATTCATGAAGAATCTAATCTCAAAAAAAGGTAGTGATGCAAAGCGAAGCGCGCCCGTTAAAAGTGGAAATGTGTTCAAAGTAAGACTGCTCAGCTTGTTAGCTACGTCAAAATTCTAACCTGTATTAAATTTTCAAATTTTTTCGTAGGTTATGGATCTACCCTGTTTACCACTTGCGTTCTTAAAATATCGATTCCGGTAGCTATAACCTGATAAAAAGCTGTTTACCGGTTACAGTTCACCGGTAGAATTTTCGTTAATACCTCATATAACTGACGGAAGGTAATGTGCTGCCCACATCAGATTTTTCTGTAATTTTGATTAAATTCCAAGTTTTCAATATACGGAGTGTTCATTTTAAGTGGGGTACTATTGCTATCACGAGATTTATAAGAGATACGAAGTTAGTTAAATAAGCAAACAATTTCTATATTATAAGACTATTTAAATTAGCGATTTTTTAAAATCAGTGATTCTCAAAATACATAATACTTTCATATTTCAAATAGGATACCTTATATATTTTTAGAAATTTGGAATTATTGAAAAAATTAATAACAAAGACGTAGGAGAGAATTAAGAATAATGGGCGCATAAACCATAACAAAAAATAATATGTGCACCTTATCCTTAAAGTGCTATTTAATAAATAGCGATTAAAACAAAAAACATTTTTTTTAATAATTGCTTTGCAAAATATTTGAATTTGTTTTCATGTTGTTGACATTACAATATTACTATCTTCCTCGCGTAGCCTATTATAGAAACTAGGGCAAGTAAGATAGCTACAGGTTTCGTTAAAAATCAAATGCAGTTAATCTAAAATAATTATGACTTATTAATACCACGAATTGCTTCAAAATTAAACGAAATTTAATTTTTAAAAATAAAAAAATAGGTTTATGGGCCTATTAAGGATAAGCCATATCACGTACCCTGTGATAACAAATATTTTTTTTTTTAGAACAAAATATATAATTTTACAAAAATAAAACTATTCAAACAATTAACCCCAATATTGTTCAATATTAATTTCACCTGTTTTCACTGGGGTCCTCCACTTTTTTATTTTAAAGTTCTTTTAAATTAACAATATGACGTCACGGCGACACCTATTGCTATCTTTCTCTCGCACCAGACTCTATTCTAAAGTAGACTGGGAGAGAAAGATAGAAATAGTGTGACGTCACAATGACACATATCTACTAGATAAATCACAGCATAAATAAGCCATTTTGGTGCTAACTTCAAACAAACATTCAATATCAGTGTTACAGTATTATTAATTATAGAAATTATGCACAATGACGGGTTATTCTGCTCCAAATTGTGCAAATACAGGTAAATATTTTAATATCTTTTATTATTTATGCAATACATATATTTTTTTAACCTCAAAAACCTTAACGAAACTTTTTTTCTTGTTTTATTATTTTAAATAAGTATAATATGGCAAATATAGAAGTTATTTAATTTTGAAAAATAGTTACTACATAAACTTATAAGAAATGCACTTTTATTTCATAATTTACTGCGTTAATTTTGGCACCAATATGGCGGACGAGACAGCTATGTATTATCTAGTAACTGGATACTTTTTTTTCGTGTGTAGGGTGGAAATCTTCATAGACACCATTGCCCGTACGGAGAAATGGTAGTGCCGGATTCTTATCGGCTAAAATCACTCTCCCTTACAGCCCAATATGGTGTAGATCCGCCTCGAAGGCATTACTCGCCACCGTATTGTTGTCTCTTTCATCCTTTAATCTTCCACTTCTCTTCTCCGCTCTTTTTTCTCCTTCTCTTTCATGATTTTGCCCATGAACAATGATACTGTCTTCCAGTTATCACTATTTTCCAGCATTACTGGTACTAGTGTTGCAGGGGATATTGTTTCTTGGAGTTCAAGGTTAACCTCCATTCTCAACTTCTCCGATCTTCTGCAGTGGAAGAGTGTGTGCTCTGCAGAGTCGTCGTCCTCGCAATACATACATGTGTCGCTTCCTGTTTTACCTATCCAGTAACTGCGTCGTGTGATAGGTCATATCCCCAAACTTCCGTTCGACCCAAGGCAAGATATTTGGCATAACTTTATGTAGCCATACGTTTCCGTTGTTCTCTTTCCATTTCCTCTGCCATTTCTGGGCCGTTTCATCCAGCGGCTGTGGTTGGTGTTCCATTTTACTCCTGTACGTGAGGACTCTGCCCTCTGCCACAATATCCATAGGGGTCATTCTAGCATGAATCTGGGCTCACACTGTTCTGTATCACACTGTTAAGTAGCTGCATGCAATTGTTGAACCTTAATGCTACGCACCACACCGGTGCAGCATATAGTGTGATACTTGTTGCCACCGTAGTTAAGAGTCTACTCTTCATATCGGAGGGGCCGTCTATTTTCGGAAATAATTTTCTCAGAGCTTCAACCGTCTTGATAGTCTTTGATACCGTGTTTCTAATGTGTGGTAGGAAGTTGACGTTCTTATCAAAATGTACGCCTAGGTACTTAATTACCGGCTTTGGGCTGATGTCTTGTCTGTCCACTTCAAAAGTTAGCGGTGTATGTCGTTTCTTCCCTACCAACATTTTGCCTCCTGTTTTCTCTGGCGCTAGTCTCATGTCCCTCTCCTCGACGCATTCTTGGACCATCAGGAGGGTACTGTTCACCTTTATGGTGAGATATTCTTCCTTCTTGTCCACTGAGACTAACGCTAGGTCGTCTGCAAAGGCGATGAGCTTTACGTTGTGTGGCACTGGCATGCGGAGGATACTGTCATAAAAGACGTTCCAAAGTACGGGACCCAATATTGAGCATTGCGGGACTCCGCATGTCACCCGGTATCTGTTTCCATTATACTTAATCCATCGGTTGTTCAGGTAACTACCAATAAGATTAACCAAGTACTGTGGCACTTGGGCTGTCAGTAGTGCCCCTGTTATTCTCGGCCAAGGCACCGAGTTGAAGGCTTTCTTTATATCCACTGTCACCAGATAGCATAGTCCTTTGGCTTTACCCTTCTTGTTTTTTTCCGCCTCCGCTGTGTTTTTGACAAGCTCCATTGCTTGAATCGTTGATCTTTCCTTTCTGAAACCGTATTGGTTTGGCGATAGGTCTGCCTCCAAGTGCTCGTTTAGTCTCGCACAGATCATTGATTCAAGCAGTTTCCCGCATGTATTTAAAAGACACAATGGTCGGTAGGCGGACGAAGCCGCCATGTCTGTTTTCCCTAGTTTGGGGATAAGTACCAGTTCTGCTGTTTTCTAGCGGTCAGGGAATGAGTCGCTGGCCAGGATGTTATTCATTGTTGTAAGGAACCATGCTGGCCTGGTAAACGCTGCCACTTTTACAACTTCTGGTAAAATGCCATCTAACTCTAGTGCCTTCTTGGTTTTCATCTTCCTCCCCGCTGTCTCAATCTTACCTTCTGTGAACTTATCAGGTGGCGAATGACATGCTGTGTGGTCCCAGTCCGTCGGAAATAGTTCTTCTATGATTCTTTCAACAATATCCTCGTCTGGTGTTATAGGACGCGCCAGCCTGGTCCGGTTGACCACCAGCTAGAATGGTTTCTCATATACATCGTCCTGTACGGAGTTTACAGTTCGCGCCATTTCTTCCTTTCCTTGCCTGATAGTGAAGCTCAATCGTCTCTTTGCCTCTTTGTACCGTTGCCTTGTATTTTCGACTAACAAATGGTCAGCTGTGCGGGCCCGAAGTCTTTAACAGACTCTCTTACGGTGGCCACACACTCATCTCGCTTCTGCAACCTCCTGCGACCACCAGTATACTGGAGGTTTGCCCCTACTTGGTTTTGCTTTCGTTATGCTTTCAGTGCAAAGCGTTCTGAGGCCGTGCTCCATTTCCTCCTTATTTCCCACCTCTGGGAGTTGCATAAGCACAGTAGTGCATTTTGTCCAATGATTTAATATTCCACTTTTGCCTGGCTGTGGTAGGTGTCGCTGTTGAACCTCCCTTCACCATTGTAAAGAAGATGTGCCTATGGGGGTTGTATGCTTCCTCGGTAGGGTCCGTAGTCCAGACCCGTATGGTTTCCACTAACCCATTCGAACAAGCTGTAACATCTATGTACGAGCTACCGTTGGCATTTACAAAGGTCGGAATACGACCGGAGTTGCACACGCATAGATCATACCAGCAGTGCCTCTCCTTTCGGCTCATTGTACGGAGACCCCCATACTTCCTGTTTCGCATTGAAGTCCCCGGTAAGGAGTATCTCCGACTTCGCACTTTGCAGTTCATGCGAGAGATCTTGCAGAAACGTGCTGTACTGATCTCTGGAGCAGTTGGGCGGAATTTAGCAAGAGAGAACTTTAGTCCTGTAAAGCTCGATCCACGTTATATACTTGCTGCTATAAACGTTATTTATTGGGTGGGCGTAATGCTAGTCCTGCATTTTTCCCGATTTGGGTTGTATATCCAGCCACAATGTCCCGTCATTGTGTTGAAGTTTGGTTCGGATGCCAACACAATATCAACCTTGTACTCCCGTATGGTCCACGCCAGAGCGCTGTGAGCGTCTTTGCTATTGTTAAGGTTGATCTGTAAAAGCTTCATCTACTATCCTTTCTTATAGCCCCTTCCAGGGCTTCCTTGTGCTTTTTGCACCTATTAGTTCTCGTCTCATGTCCCTCTTGACCACAGGTCAGGCATTTTTTGATTGTACTACTGCAAGTCTTTGCAGTGTGGTCTGTGCCTGCACATTTCCTGCAGTACTTGCTCCGGTCTTGGCAGTCTTTTGCTATATGGTTATACCCGTGACATTTAAAGCATTGTGGGACACTACAATACCGTCGCACTCTACATATTCCCCATCCTATCTTCACCTTCCCGTTTCCATTTGAAATTATCTTTCCGGCGTGTTTAGCTTTGATTGCTACAAAATCCGTTTGAGTTCCTGGGTATGCAGGGATTAGCGACCGTATCTTCACTTCTCTCTCTTCGCTTCCCATATGTTTTGTTATTGCTTTCAGTACTTTGTCTTTGCTTATATCCTCTTTTATATCTTGGATTACTATTAACGTCTCTTTTTCATCCTCGATAAGCATCTTAGCCTTGTCAGTTCCGGCTACTCTCCTTATTTCTTGACTTAGAAGTTCTGTTTTTGCCTTGTCCTTTTCGACTTCTATTAGTAGGTCTCCGTTCTTTGTTTTCCTTATTCCCCTAACATTTATCCTTAGCTCTTTACTTTGTTTGAGCATTTCCGCATAGGTGCTCTTCCCAGTATTTACGAGTATAGCGTTTGTCTTCTTTGCCCTTTTATTACTTTTTCCTTTATTCTCACTACTGCTTTCTTCTCCCTTGTTTTGGGTATTCGCCTTATTTTTCTTTCCCTTTTTCTTCCGTTCCACAGTACTCCATTCTTCGTCTGTGTTTTGTTCAGTGTTAGTTTGCTTTCCTATTCTTTGCTGTTGTTTCCTTACCTTCGTTTGGTTTTGTAACTTTTTGCGCTCTAGGGTAGAATACAGAGATACCGGAATTGTGGAACACTGTTTCCAGCATTCGAATCCTGTATCCTGTATTAAATCTTTTCTTGCCCGCGTCTATCCTTTGTATCAAGATGTCATTTTGCGCCGTTTCCTCCAGTTCTTTTCTGGGCAGTCTTAATCCATCGTATAATGTGTTGGGTGTCAGCTTGTCTTCGCCGTATTTGAGCAATGCATAGTATGCAGCTTGGGTTACGTTTTTCTCCGCTATATTTATTTTGAGTATCCTAGCCTCCCCTTCATTTCCAGCATCTTTCTGTGCACCCATTAGATCAAACAGTTAATCATTATCTTTGTTTGTTCTAATGTACACTTTGGGGCAGTTGTATTGCTGCCCATTTTAGATCATGGTTGTTGCTTTAAAGAGCTCTGTTGGCCAGTGCATCTTATTTATATCCTGGAAGCTCTCAAATGCACCCTTCTGCTGAGCTTCTATTAGTTTTTCTACCGTAACCACTTCCTTTCTCTCCTGGGTATCCTTGTTTACGGGGATTTCATGGTTCCTTTCTTCAAATCTTGTTTGAGTTCTTCGATTTTCTTTTTTGTTTTTCTTCTCTTTCGTTGTTTGTTTTCTCGAGTCCTTCAAATTTTGTTTGCATGGCCTGGGCTCCAGCAATATTGCTCCAATCTTTGTCGACGTTTCCCTTATTGGCTCTGCCGTGTTCGTGTATTTTTCTTTTGCTAGTTGTTCTAGTTCCTTTACTAGCTCACTTAGCTCGGCCATTGCTGTTTCTTCATCCTCTCTTTTTTTTGTGTTCCCTTTGCAATGGGCTGCTTGTGCCGTCTCTGTTTCTTTTTTGACTTATTTTTTCTGTCGGTCTCTCTTGTTCGGTGGTCTGCATGCCGGTGCATTGGCCCTCTCCTACGTGGTCCCGTATCGATTCGACACTGTTCCTGTTTTGTGACTGGATTTCCATTGCTGTTTTCCTTTCCCAAGGGTTTTGAGCTCTTGCAACAGGTCATTGTCAAAATCCCTCATGTGCCGAAATAAGTCGCCCTTGAAGTTATCAATGCTTTGTCTTCTCAGTCCTTCCCGCTCTTTAAACAATTCTAGTATCATGTTTCCCCGCCGCTGCAAGTAGTGTCGTTTATTTCCACTATTTCCTCTATCTTGCTGCTTTGGTCTTCATTGTTACCGCCAGAGAAGTCAGAATCCTCCATTATCTCTACGGCTTTGTTTTTTGACGAGGTTGTCTCCTCGCATAAGTCCTTGTCTATAGCTTGGGTCAACGCGATATTTTCCCCCTCCGTATCCAGTAGGGCAGCACCTGCGGCCGCAGGTGACGGGATTCCCTCCTCTGGAAGACCCGCCCGGAGAATCTTTGTCATATCGCTACTTTCCATTTTTGTGTGTTTCGCGTTTTATCCCTCCTGCCAGGTTGCTACGTTCGTTATATGTTGTATCCTTCATGTTTTTGCGGCGGTAGGGTTCCGCCGTCCCGCCGTTCCTCCCGTAGCTGGATACCTATTCTATAACTTTAGTAACTTTACCAAGATCTTGATCTTGGTATACGTCATCGTTTGATTTTCCCCCTCTCCAACGATAGATTTGGGGATTATACTAGTAATTTTAGTGTCCCCATATTGTTGGTAATTTGAGAATGGATTGGCAATGGCAATATATTTAAATCCGATATTTGCAAATTAACAAAGGAATTTTCTATTTGTAAGTTGTGTAGTACTTTATACATATTATAATATGTATGTTCAATACCCTTTAGACTTTTAGAGTTAACCATGTTATGAAATAATTTTATATCTAATGAATATAATTAATGGGAACAGCTTTATAACATATGCATATACTTACGTAATTTTGTTATTGCATAATAATTATGTACAACTACTGTATGTAATAATTATTAATTATTTTGCAAAAGTAAAAGAGGGATGTAGAAAAATAATGACAAGAAAAACAATTTATATACAGGTATCCTTTATTTTCATATGTATTATAGCTTTTCATTTATGCTTTTTACCGTCACAGCTGTTTTTTTTAGAATTATAATAGCATTATTTAATTCTTTGTTCATGTTCGCCACTTCTTCAACCAACTCCGATTTCTTGGTGCACCAAAGTTAGCGCAACTGTTACAACGGGTGTTGTTGCTTCGTTGGCGGAAATTTGGAACATAATGGAGCTTTTACTCTCTAAATTCACCCTTTCGTTACCTAAGAAACAATGATAAATGTAAATGTTCGTTTTGAATACATATCCTCAATATCTAATAGGAATCATACCTATTTATCTTTCGAAACAAAGTAAATCTAAATCACTACTTTCGCTTTTCCCTTTGTTTGAAAAATTCTTTCCAACTACCTGTAAAGTTATTTTTACATGTTCTTCGCGTCATTTGCTTATTTTTTTTATCGTTTTGTGGAAATTTGCAATAGATACGCGAAATATAAAGTACAAAATGGCTGGCTTATACATGCCAGCAAGTTGTTTTTAACACTGCGTTGGTAGCTTCCTACAATTCAAAAGTTAAATGACATTAGTACCTAGTTATAAATTGCTGTAAATAAAATTGTTTAAAAAATTTGTATCATCTTAACGTCAAATCATTTAATAAGTAATATTACTTATTAAATGCTGAAATGTGTAAGAATTCGCTAGATCCGTTTACCGATATCAATAAGAAGAGATGAATAGTCGATAACATACCAACTGACATTCTTCTTTAATCTGAAATTTGATAAAATTCAGTTATCGTACATGCCGATTGGTCTTCAACAAGTATAAACAAATTCATGTTAAAATAAAATAATAATTAGTCTAGTTTCAACTTCTTACAAACCTTACAAAAAGAAAAAACTAAAAACCACTTAAATTCAATCAACACAAAAAATTCATAGTCGAAAGTTAAACGAATCAATCATGGCGCCGAAACAACTGACAGCTTCGATCTGGATAACTAAATTCCAAGATCATGTGCTTGGAATCCCGTCTCGAATTCACCGCTGGGTGTGACGTCATGTCTCGCAATTCGATTATAACCGCCGGTGTTCGACGATATTCGCTGGGAAATTTACCAAGATGGAGCGCGTGTCAATATTGGTAAAAGTTATAGAATAGGCCTCCTGTAGTGATACTGTCAACAAAATTCAAATATCTTGCAATATTATTTTATTATTTTTTGTTATAGTGGAAGACCCCATTGAAACGTTTCCTAACAAAGTACTAGATGGCATCTCAAATTCAAAATTAATAAAATTGGAGTTTCACTGATGTACCCCTTAACCCTTCATAATGTATAACGGTATGGTGTATACGGAGGAAAATTTATACATTGTGCTCTATGGTACACAGAGGTGCAGTCGAAGGTATACACTGTATACCCTCTGAATTTTTAAAGTATACCTACCCTCTGTCTTTAAATATTTGAGACAAAAGTTATAAAAATTAAATTAACTAATGAAACTTTTATGCAATAATTGAAATATATTTTTTTAGAAATATGTACATTGATATTTTCTTCTTCTTCTTTATGAAATGTACTTTACATTTATATTTTGGTACATAAAAATCGTATACCTTATGTTTCCAGTACATTCTCAGTGTATACCCTCTGCTAATTTTGGGACTATAGCACTGGCAGTAAATAAAAAATGCATGAAGCATTCACTTTCATCTATGTGTGTTCATTTATTTTAAAACCTTTACAACATTTTTTTATTCGTGCTACAACTATATATGTTTACAGTTCATAATATAATCTACAGCTGAATATAAAGAAATTAGCCGTAATTTTCTCGATAGACTGCGTCTCTGTCCAAATATACATAGATTTTAAACTTATATAAAAGTACTTCTTTGAGAGAAAATGAGAACTCTAACAAAAGATTCTTAAATGGTAGATTTAATGGAAAATATATTGCATTGGGGCTATAGTTCAGTATAGTATAGTTATCCTGAAATATATAATATTATATTATATTATATTAAATGTAGAATATATATATATATATATATATATATATATATATATATATATATATATATATATATATATATATATATATATATATATATATATATATACAGGTTGTTAATTAAAAAGCGGGCCATAGGCGTTTAAAATGGGAAATCATTTTTTCCTCGCGCAAAAGTTCCCAGTTAATTTTAGACGAAAATGTTTCAAATAAAAGTTGTAGATAATTAAATTATACACCAGCATCACTAAACAGATTTTATTTTGCATGTTTAGTAACCTGTAAAATCCAAATTGGAATTCTATAAATATTGCTCATTTGTAGTAATAGCCGTGGGATTTTATTTATTTTTATTTTGTAACCCGCAAAATCGAAATTTTGATATTTCAAACGATATGTATTTCTTTGTAATTTTGTTTAAATTTCATGGCTATCACTACAAATGAGTAATATTTATAAAATTTCAAATTGGATTTTACAGGTTACTAAACATGCAAAATAAAATCTGTTTAGTGATGCTGGTGTAGAATTTAATTCTCTACAACATTTATCCCATGTTAAACGCCTATGGCCCGCTTTTTAAGAAACACCCTGTATATGTATATATACAGGGTGTTTCTCGGATATAGGACAGCCCGATGATTCTCTTTATGAATGGAAATAGAAGAAAATTATTCAAAAAAAAATTGTAGTAGATGAAGGGAGACATTCACGTAAAAGAAAGGAATTTTTTAACCTGTGGTTCTCAAACTATAACATAAAGTTATATTTTTTTAAATAGGATAGTATATATTTTTTAGGCCCATATGATAGAGTATTCTTTTTATGAATTCAACCATGTTTTCACTTTATATTCTTACCTTACAAAAATATTGAGAAAAATGCGACTGAAATTTAAATAAATTTTATTTTCATATTTATTTTTCAATAGGCTATGCATGCAATAATTGAACCTAAATTAAAACGAAACATAATTATTTGCACACATAACACTTTTTAATTTATGAAGCCACACCATATTGCATGCGTTGGTATGAAAGTGAAAGATATGTTGAATGGCTGTCGGTGGCTCTCAAACCTTGGACTAACAATATACGCTTTTTTATTAATTATTTTATTAAGTTGCTTATTATCCAATCATATTTTCAATTATTAACGTAGTCCACTTTTTGAGAAAAAACCCAATTTCTAGATCTACGTAAAAGAATATAAAAAAAAATATTTCGGCTTAACGAAATCCAATAAAGACTTAAAGTTTCATAAAAAAATAAAAAAAGTGGAGGACCCCATTATTGCTACAGTAAAGAAATTTCGAACTCAGTTATGGAGATATTCCTGTTTCTCTAATGGTACTCTATGGTCACGCCTAGCACCATACGTAACAATTATTCCCCTTTTTCAATTGGTACCTTATTTTACACTAAGTACCAAAACAAGTGACATTTCATAATGAACGCTATTTATAATTTTAAGCTAATAGCTGGATTATATGCAATATTTAACTTTGTTCTTAATTTCTTTTTTAAATATTACGCGTATACCAAGTTCAGGAATGGAACCAGAATTCTAAAGCAAACACGTGCGTCGGTCGTATTTTCTGAGGGGCGTCCTGAAAAACTGCCTACGTTCCAGGAAATAGTGAAAATATGATAATTTTTAACCCTTTTCTCTCTTCATAATAAATAAAAATATCATCACGGCTTGTTACCCATTGCTGGGTTTGCCAATCTGCTTTGTACACAGATATCGGTAATGATAAAAATATTTGCATCGTGTGGGCGTTTAACAGGCGTCACCTCACGGGTACTCATTGCTGGCGCGGAAACTGCATCACAGATGTCAATTTTGTGCAATTTAAAATTCGTAATATTTGGAGTCGGTCGGGATCGAGCCTGGTTCCCTAGATTCGCGACCTGACACTCAGGCACGCGGCCACGACACCCCATCAATAATAAATAATGAATCAAAATTCCTTAGTTAAAATATTTATTGGAGTTTACTACTATATAATTTCTTGAAGTTGGATATTAAAGATTTAACAGCATTTTAGA
Organism: Harpalus rubripes; assembly: GCA_963082715.1. Lineage (NCBI taxonomy): Eukaryota > Metazoa > Arthropoda > Insecta > Coleoptera > Carabidae > Harpalus > Harpalus rubripes. Next base: position 19,736,616 of record OY720455.1, read on the forward strand.
CAAGGTAGAAATTCAGATCTTACTTCAATTTTCTACAAAATAACCCGGAATACCAACGGGATACTTTTGTGCAGCATTAGGTTGCCGATATCGGCAAAATAACGATTCTTCTGTCCCATAGATGTATGAGTATGTTTCCTTAAAATCTAGGGGCGTTTTTTATTAATTTGAGCGGTTACCTACGTTTACATGGTAACCGTATTTTATGGAACATCCCGATTACTTGCGTTTACGTCAAACGCGTAACCGCGGTATGTAGGGCGATTACATGCCTGGTTACTATAGTTATCCTTTTCTAGCATTTTGACAGTTTTGATATTTTGGCAGTTGATCATCTTTTATGTTAACCCGCAGCTGAACTAATTGCCGCTAAAAAGTTGTCTAGAACACAACATTTTGTCACACATGCGGGCAACTGTTTCCGTTAAACGCAATAAATTGCCAATAATTTGCATCGTGGGTTACGGCTTTCACGAAACTAAACTAATTACCGTTAAAAGGTTCCTTAGCAAACAGTTAGTTGCCGTTATTTCTAACAATATTTGCTCATATCGGCAATAAATTGTCGATATTTCATGCCGTCGGATACCGATAGGGTATTAACAGTGAGTACACGTATGTCCGTTTTTAAAAACAAAATTAATCTCGGATTTCAAAATCCGGGATTTTGTATAATATATACAAAATTTAATTCGCTTTTATAAAACCGGGCATTTATGTATCGTACACCTGTGTATACTCCACATCGTGCTCGTACATACACAGTTGTATTCGTTTCGCTACTTTGCGTCTATGGTTTACTGCCGCGCCGATAGGTATACCTTTTCTAGACGCGACAATAAACAGTAGACGTAAAGTAGTGAAACAGACCTAATGATTTTTACTTACTACAGGTAATGGACATTTCGGCGGAAAAGGTTTAGAATACCGGTTTTTTAAACCGGGATAAAATATGTTTTTATAACTTAAAGTTAAAAAATCGCAGAATCTTCTATTACTGTTAACAGCAAATGGTTTATACTCATTATCTAAAAATTCGTAAGTTCTTGTTCTGATCTAAAATAAAACAAAGAGATCTTTAAATCGAATGCGAAAATATACATTAATTAAAGAATAGATAACAACTAGTGAAATATATTGTTTACATATTATTTCATTCCCAAACAATCTCGTTAAAAGTTTTTACGACGTCATATTCAATTTATTTTGCGAATTGTGCATTCGAAAATTATCTATTTCAGAGATATGTGCTGTTTTTAACTGTATCTACTTTTTGGAATTTATTAACGGTTTTCAAATTTGATATACTTATTAAAAAAGAAATAAACGTAGGGCTATTTTTCCCCAGCTCAATTGAATAATTTTTTCTTAAGTGTAAAATAACCAAAGGAATAAATACTACATAACTACAAATTTTCATTTCACTAATCTCAGTTACCTTTAAGGGCTTGCTTATGATGGAGTTAATTATATATAAATTAAATATTAATTATAAATTACATTTATTATATAAATTACCTATTTTTTGACGTAATTTTGATACTGTCAACAACTGTCACATCATTTTGTTGATTTAGTTACTTTTATTGCTATTAATTTGAAAAAAAACTGTATTATGATTGGTGTTTTTAAAAAATTTTAAATTAAATTTCAAATATAAAAATTTGTTTATCTAAATTACATATCTAAATACATCATGAACCAGCAAATGCATTTATGAACATTATATAGTTCTAAAATTAAATTTATAAAACTAAATTTATAAATTAAATCCATCATAAACAAGCCCTAACAACAGTATAAATCACACGGTTATTAATCCCTTCGATTTTGATGCGGATAAATATTTCACAGATGAATTAATTGTGCGTTTGACAAAGTACAATACAGTTACAGTACAGTTCGTATATATATATATATATATATATATATATATATATATATATATATATATATATATATATTAATAATTTACTTAGTTATAATTGATATAGATGTATACATTCCTATTAAAATTTGTGTGTAATTGTATGGTATCCATACCTTAATTACTTTTTTCACAGATATACTTCTGTTAGTTAACTTCGTTGAGAATTTGGTTGGTGAAATGTGGAGTTAATATATTCCTAAGTATAAATATATTCCTTGGTTGCTAATCTTACATATATTCAATTTTGGTAAAAACAGTCCATATTCTACGATCTAATTTTATTCACAAATGATACATTGTTGTGCTTGTGCTTACTAATGCATATTAATATGAAAATTGCCGTCATGAATAATATGTTCCTTATCAAAACCACTTTAGAGGGCTTCGATTTCTCATTGATTTTGTTCGTTTTTTTTCCACAAGTGGTACGATAAATAATTTTTTTTATAAAAGAAAATAGCTCATATTTCAGCAATTCTTAATTTAAATTCTTCATTCACTTTATATTCCCAAATTTTTTAAATGGCTTTGCTCAACTTCCTATAATATACAGGTAAGTATTCATTTTAAATAAGCCACTATTGTTACCTCGCGAATTAGAAAACTGAATTCACAAATGAAAATTTGACTTTTACTTAGATATAAGTAAATTATTCATAAATACAATTTCAACTTAGTTTTGAATGTGGTGATTGAAATGTCGATATAGCAATAAATGATAGATACCCATTAAACTGTAATTTTACTCATAGATTATGGCTAGAGTTCGGAAAATATGCATTACAAAATCTAAATGTATGCATGCAAATATGTACTAAAAATATTTTAAAATATGCTCTTATACAGTGTGCTACCACAAACTTCTTTTTTTTGCGACTAAAATAAGTATATCTGATAGACAAAATTTATTTTAGGTACAAATCTATTAATAGTAGGCTTTTTAATGTTTATTTTTAGCGTTAAAAATTTTCTGAAACCAGTGTTAAAAAGTGACGGAAGTCAAATTAATTTTCAAATCTTATTTTTTAAAATTTTGTGCGTCGTTTGTGCAATAAAGTAATAAGCATTGCGCGATGAGTAAATTCCCTTCTACCGATATTGGACGTACTGGCGATCTCGATTTCGTCTCGACCTCCAAAATCATCCTCAACCGATAGGAAACACTTACTAACCTTAATACTCAACCCTCGGACAGTGTGGTGGGGTATAACATACCCGACGACTACTTAATTGATGCATAACTTTCGAAATACGCATGCCAGTGCCATGTACGTTGCAGTAGTTTCCAGTAACATTGAAATGAAAATATTTAAAGTAATATGATTACTCTACTCTTACTATTACGCATGTTACAACGTTTTAAAGTAATTTCGGGTATGGTATACCCCACTACACCAATAGCGTAACTTTTTGAACAAAGGTAAAAAGTATTATTATTTTTTGTTCTATTGATCTTATATTTTATCATATTTACCTGTGTTTTGACGAATTTATTTATAAAGTTACCGTAAGAACAGGAAATATACTATTAGCGATATGGGAAGAAGTAAGGTTAGATCCTGAGCAAATGCTGTTTTTATTACTTTTATATATTTTTCCAAAATAAAACATATAATCACAAAGAGTTCATTGTCTTTTCATTTTACTGTACGCAAGCTAGCAGACTCCTACTTAGTGTATTTTTACACCATAGCAGTCTTTATATACATTTTAGGGCATGTCATACTCCACCACACTGTTCACGTAATTATTTTTCAGCACACTGTCTGAGGGTTAAATGACTATTTTTAAATCGATGCGTTTATTTTACTGTGTTTGACGTTTAAACAAAAGTAGATTTCTATGCCGTTGTAGGCAAGTTTTTATTGGTCAAGTTTTAAATTATAAAGCTACAGTTTGGACCTTACAATGAATCAATGATTAGCACTATATTATAATTTAAGTTTACAAAACTAAATTCTGACGGATGAATAGTGTCATTAAAGCAATAGCATAAACCATAAATCTAAATCTAATTTTCATGTGTGAACGTCCCAAGAACAAAGAATGTTAATTGGGAAAATAAATTCTATTTTACAAGAATAATACAGGTTGTGATAAAAATGGGTAAAAAAATTGAGGGTATATAAATTTCGATGTTTCTTAATTAAACAGAATTTTTTCAAAAATCGAATAATTATTTCTTATTAACTATTTAAGTCTTGCAGTGTACATTTTTATTGCGTCACTGCCGATATGAATTTTTTATTCAAAGTAATGAATTATCTAATGACATAACTGACGATAAATAGCAAATAAATTAACTCGTAATTATTTTTAATAAAAAGATCGTGTCCGAAAGTGGCACAAAAAATTTGCACTTCAAGTATTAAATAGAAATTAAGAAACACCATTTTTTGAATTTCGAAAAAAAATTGGTTTTAAATGGCCTTTTTTAACAATGAATAGAACAAAAAAATTCTTTTTTTACTAATAAGTACAGCTGAGACAATTATACTTACTTCTGTGTCTAATGGCAGCTGTTTATGCAACATGAAAGTATAGTTTAATGCTCTTGAAGTTCTGTTAAACTTATACGACAAACATTTTGTCGTAAAATATGTTGCATCATAAATAAAATCTTCGACTTTCTGTATTTCCATTCGATAATCAGTTTTTAGAGGAAAATTTGAAATATAAACAACAGAAATTAAAAATATACTTAGAATACATTGCTTTCGAAACATTGCTAGATAAAAATGAAATCAATGTTGCTTCGAATTTAAATAAATAAATGAAGGACGCATTTAAAAAAATAATATTGTAATTATAAATAATTTTACTTATTATTAAGTTAATTGTATTATTTGACAGTGGCGTGCGGTGACTAGATGATGGAGAAGCGGTATGTATTACTTATTTACAGTGTTATTTGTGAAAAAGTATAATATATTATGGTAATACGTTTACTTTTCAAAAAATAAAATATAACAGTATAAATAAAAATAATAAAAAAATTTTTTTATATATTAAATCAATAACATCATTAAAATTTGATTATTAATAGTTATTATTTCAGTAACATTATCCAAAATTTGTATGCAGTAAAAGATCAGTTTATTTAATAATGTGTAGTTTCTACCTACTGTGCTCTGATGTGAATGCGGACGGAGTTCCGAAATTATATGTACGTATTCAAATATTAAGAAGAGCGTTGAAACGTTTTTTAAATTTTAAATATAAAAATAGAAATTATTAATAAAATACGTGATATAGCTATGGAAATTGATTAATTTCGAATGAATGCTGCTAAAATAGTTCGAAATAAAATAACACGAAAGATACATAATATGTAAACAAATTTTAGAAAATACAAGGGATGTACCCTGTGATTTCTACAACAGAATGAATAAGACACGGGGTGTGGGTTGGTGTTGACAAAAAATTTATGGTAGGTTAGCATAAGCACCGGGTACTTTTATAATACGGCAAAAATTACTTTAAAGTATAAATACATTTACTGATTGCGTTTTAACAATTTTTATTTTTATAAATAAACCTTTTTCCATTTTAGGAAATTTTAATGTCTTATATTGTCTGCGGTAGATTTATACCCATACACGGGATATATATTTTGCTATAGGTTTTTTTTTTTGTACATGAAAACACCAGCATAACTTTAACCTGTAATAAATCTTATTTCTCTTAATTGAATTAATATTAATTAAAACTAAAATTTATCGCTTATATTAACAGTTATAAAAACAAAATAATTATTCTCACTTTTTGAAGTTTTTTACGATAAAAACTAGTATGACATAATTAAATGTAATTTCTGCTAATTTACTAATTAGTTTTAATTGAGACAAAAGCTGATCTCTTTTATGCTCCTAAGCATTTTATTAAATTAAAACAATTATTACATTCTGAAAATCTTCTTTCAATTTGCTTAAATGTAAAGATTTCTGCCGCCAGTGGCATATTTTTATTTTGGAAGCCCAATACAGGCTGAAACATAGGAAGACCCCAGACACCACATATATTACAATGTCGATTTCAAATTTTCAAATATCGTCTCCCTAGTTAATTTTAGCTAAACTATTAAATACCTAATATGTAAAATTTTGGTTTAAATTTAATGATACTGATGATGGGCTAATTTTAAGCCCGAAATGTCTGTATGACCATATGCAATAAAAAAAACAGGAACAATAAGGCCCTAACATTATATCGACGTAAAATACCAAGGAGGTTCCCAAAATATATTTAATTGAATTATTATAAACAAATGAGCACACTGGTAGCTACGCTTTTTATTTGACATTTTAATTATTGAATGTTTAAGTACCTACTAACTCTAACTATTGATTTTAAGTATAATTACTTCCGTCAAACATTTAAAATAAAAAAGTTGAAATCACTTTTGACAAAATCGGAACTGACAGAATTTTTTATTTTAAGTAAATTTTAATTTAGTTTGAAAATATATAATATAAATGCTAGTAATTTATAAATAAATTTTTTAGGGAGTAAGCCAGACATAAAAAAGCATAAGCACTACTTTCAAAAAGTAATTTTACATGAGTCGAAGGCCATCAAGATTCACCTAATCCATTCAGTAAACTAGATTCTTATGGATATTTCCAAAATAATTATGTATTTACAATAACATTTACAAAATAAGCCAATTACATTAGTGTAATAATAGGTGAAATTATTTATTCATTCAAATGAAATTTGGCATTCAGTAATTTTTAACCCGAAACAAATTATTTAAAAGTACCATATTACTTTTTTAAAATGCGGTATTCATTTATTTTTTCCTTGCCGTCATACAAATGCGATGGTGAGTTTTTAGTAAATAAGCACGAATTAGGGTCCCCACAACACGTTTTTACTATTTTTACAATGATGTGTGTGTGTGTGTGTGTGTGTGTGTGTGTGTGTGTGTGTGTGACGATTTTTTCGTCCACGATAACTCTTACAAGAAACTTGGTAAAATTGGACAACCGGAACTGATGCTTTGCTTCAATAACAGTTTTTAATAAAAAAAAAACTATATTAAAATACAATCCAAAACTTTTCAATTTTACTATTTAAGACTTTCATATCAAAGAGAATAACATATTAGATTTTGGCTAAACTTGATAAATCGGAAGTGAAACTTTACTTAAACCTCTGAACAGATTTTCGTGAAAAATATATTATGACATATTGAAAAACTTTTAAAATTTATTGTTTAAGACTTATATGAAAGGGAATAACATATTAGATTTTGGCTAAAATTGATAAACCGGAAGTGATACTTTACTTGAAGCTCTGAACAAATTTTTATATATTCTAAAACTTGTCAAATATGGTGTTTAAGACTTGTATATAAAGATGAGCAACCTATTAGATTTTGGCTAAAATTGATAAACCGGGAATGATACTTTATTTGAAGTTCTGCGTATATTTTCGTGAAAAATATGATACAATCCAAAACTTCAAATTTGGTATTTAAAACTCGATTTTGACTATACTTATATGATAAACCGGTAGTGGTACTTAATTTGGAGCTCTTAACAGATTTTCGAGAAAGTATAATTGAAAATTTTGTACTAGACTTTTCTATTTATTGAAACGAAAAACTAGATTTTGTTTACAAACAATCAATCGGAAGTGATACTTTACTTAAAGCTCATTGCTATTTTAATGATGGAATTGACGGGAGGTTATGTACTGGTCACATCAGATTTTTTTTATTTAAGAAGAGTCGATTTTGTTACTTTTATCTCGAATGTTCATGTTCATGGGTAACTAGTGCTATACTCGTACTACATATAAGAGCAACAAATAAGTATAAATGAGCAAACAATTTATTTTTACTAATGTAGAGTATAGTAAATAGAATGTTTTTGACGAGGGGTTCCCAAAGTACGGGATGTAACTGATTTGCTTATTTGGTAAAGAATTTATTTATCATTGATATTATATTTTTATATTCTCACATGATTTTTTTTTTATAAAAATGCATAAATTTATAGTAAAGTTAATTGTCAAATAACTTCATAAGTACTACAAACTGAAAAAAATGTTTCATACAAAATTTTACTGTTTTTTTTACAGCATAAATTTAATAACAGAACTTTTTCGATTACTTATGGATCATAACGTAAAATTATTTTCATATATACTGGGTGTTGCATTACGGCTCGGCGAGAATTGTTTGTCTTTTTTCAAATGGAACTCCTTATATATATTCATATATATTGAATTGCATTTTATTCACCTATACAGACATATGAATTTTGTTTTAGTTTTCTGCGGCGTTGCCAAGTTATTCCGTTTTTTCAGTACAAAAGACCTAATACACGCATTGCTTTATAAAGACATACTGAAGTTATTTTAATAGTCAAAATTAAGAAATTTATAACTATAAGTATATTTACCGGTTTCAGGATATTATTCCATTGTTTACATGTACAAAAGTAGGCTGGTAACTAAGTAATAACTGTATCTGTATGGTAATATTATTATCATACTGACTTGTCAACAACGGTCTACAAAATTAAAATAAAATGAAAACATAATGCTCTTCATTAATGCATACAGATAACGTTAGCCGATCGTTCTAAATACGGCGTATTTCATTCTAAAGTAATAAACATGTGGAATAATGCACATAATATGAATATTTGTCATATTGACATATGTCAAAATAATTGTTCTGTTAACCATATCAATCTGAAAGCATTAATAAGAGAATTTCAAAAAATGGTATTTATCAATAATGTGTTAATTTTCTGAAACCGGTAAACTAATGAACAAACCACGTATGTTATTAATCATAAGAAGCCTTAGATGTCTTAAAATCAAACGACATCTTCGGCAGTTTTGATATACATAACATTAACATTTCTAGACATGTTAATAGCTATTATATGTTTTATATTCACAAATTTTCTTTTATACCGGCTGTATTTTTTAAAATGGGTCATAGGGCTATAACATAGGCAAACAATTTTTTAGCTACTAAAAGTTTCTATATTAATTTATAGGCAAAATAATTGGTGCATATTGTAGAGAAAAATGCGAATTTTTTGTTACTAAACACATCACATTTCTTTTTCATATAAAGCCACAAAATAAATTTAAAAATTTACGAAATTAAGAAAAAAATTCATTAACCATGAAACTGACAGTAACCAAACTTAAGGAAGCGCATTAATAAACACATATTTCCATTTTATTTATTATAATTATTATTATTTTGGTTTTTCTTCATGTTAGTAAAATATGACAATGTTTATATGAAACAGAAATATGATGAATTTGGTATCAAAAAATTCGTATTTTTTCTGTTATGCAACAATTATTTTTTTATAAATGAAAATAGATACTTTCGGCAGTTAAAAAAATGTTTTCCTATGTTATAACCCTATGACCCGTTTGAAAAACTGCACTGCATATATATATATATATATATATATATATATATATATATATATATATATATATATATATATTAAGAAGATGTACAATTAATGTTGGTTTATATACTCGCGCCATTTTACGTTGCGCCAGTCCGCCACCTACAAGTGTACACGCTTATGTTAATAAACGTTTGTTTGTTATAACTTTTCGTGTTTTCTATCGACCAGCCCTAAATTTACAACAATATATATTGTCAATCTTTTGAATTATGAAAGAAATTAATATTTGGTATTACACAACGAACGAATCAACAGCTATGCAGATAGAGTAACATTGGTAACATTTTGGTTACAAAACTAATCGTGTTGGTCATCTTTTGAATTAGAAGTTACATTATTTATATTAATTGTAACATTTGAATTGTCATGACTATTAACGGTAAGATTTAAGCCATGTTTAAGTTGTTTAAAATTATATTGTTGTGTTTCTGTAGAATTTGACGAGCAAGAAGCTGCAGATGTATCTGGACATATATAACCTCCAATTACTGACGATGATGATAGCATACTAGCAATTTTTAACTGTCCATCTACAGAGTTCTCTACGTAACCTTCAGCTACGGCACTTGATTTCCATCCTCCCAATCTTTTTAACTGTAGAACATCCCCGCCAGTTTTTGCAAGCAAAGTAGCTGCCGTGCGCCTAAAGCAATGTCCCCGATTTTCATTTTAATTCATCGCACGTACAGGCACCAGAAATTCCAATAATCAAAGCAACCTAAAACATTAATATATCATTAAAATCTAATTATGTAATATGCACAAATAACAAAATGACAATTTTACCTTCTGAGGAAGATATTCTTGCGGCGCATTATTTAAAAATCTGTCAATATCTTCTTGGGATAAAACGCTTGACTTTTTAGCCTGATAACCAATATTCTGTGTCTTCAGAAATGATGTCAATCTAGCAAATTTACTGATGTCAATATTATGTCTAAGATTTAACGTCGTTCGCAACATTGAATATGTTGCCTACAATGTAGATGCTTTCTTTTCTTGAGCTAAGTCGCCAAAATATGCAAGGAGGACCGTTTCGGAGTTAGTCATTTGAACATGTTTAATAACATACCAATTGCTATATACTTCATAAGCCTTTTCGTATCGTGATTTGCTTTTTTCTGGAAAAAACCTTGAATTGCTTTTTCTGCAGCTTCTCGCAGTTCATTAGGAATACAGCATGATTTACAAGAAGACATATTCACCGTGATATTCAAGGAGGAACGTGATATTCACAATTCAAAACAGAAAAACAAAATCAATAAACATTTTGTCATAATACCCTAGCAACACTATTAAGGCTTTGTTTGCTAATGAAAATGTATTCTAAATTGACAATAAATAGATAATGTTTAAATCTAAGTTATTATTGATTGTGAATAAAATAGTATACACACCTCGGTGAAAAGTTTCATTCCTGCCTCGAGCTATAGCTAACCTCGGCGCTTCGCGCCCCCAGTAAACTATATTAGCTCTCGGCAGTAATAAGAAACTTCCTTCCTCGGTATGTAATATACTATTACTGACCCCATAATAAGGTACTTTTAATTTTTTTTTAATTTTGTCTTGCCAAAAGTTGATATTATTAGCCTTTTCGGCTTGCGCGCTGTCATTGGGCACTCAGTGAACTATGGTACGTAAATGTATTGAATCAGTTTTGACCAGAACTATTTAATTGCAAGTTTAAGTTGAAAACGAGGACATGAATGAGTGCAACTCTGAGAGCCTGGTAGTTTGGCGTGTTTTTCGAAATTAGCTGTTAATCTCAAGGAAGTACTTCTATGTACCCGAAAAGTATCTTTGAACTAAAAACGAAAATAATTTTATTTCAAATACGCACATTAGTTTACATTCTTATCTGTATATTTATGTACATCATGTACATAATTTTTAATTTTGACCGGTGTTCCTGATCAAGTTTTATTATTAGATTTAATAACCCTTCATCACTATCTGATGATGAACTTTCTAATAATTCTTGGGCAATTTTCAATATGATTTTATCTTTAGACACTATATTTGCACTGATATTCGTGCACTTACACCTGTAGTCGGTGTACAAAAGTGCGCACTCACTGCGAACTGAGTGCAATCTCACAAGCTATCACTATAAGTGACCAATATTTATAGAAAATCAAATTGGATTTTACAGGTTACTAAACATCCAAAATAAAATCTAATTTAGATCTATAGTTTAATTGTCTATATAATATTTATTTGACCCATTTTTGTCTAAAATTAATTGGGAAATTTTGCGCAAATTGATTTCCTATGTTAAATGCATATAGTCCGCTTCGTAATAATTAACACCCTGTATAAAATACACAAAGTGTTCAAAAAAAATATTAAATTTTAATCATGACTCCTGTACAAATTTTATGGGCAATTGATTACAAATAAATAAATAGTGTCCTAGTGTACAAAATTAAAAAGAAAAAGTAGGTGTTAATTATTTTGCACTTTCTTTCAGTCCATTGTCACTAACACAGTGACCACTTCTGCGGTAAATATAAAATTATTGCTGAAATATAAAGGACTATATGAAATATGAGTCTTGCTTCCAAACGATAATCAACTGAGTATTGTTGTAATTTTTGAACCGCTGCATATTTTTATCTGAAACTTTTCAGAAAACAATGTGGAGTAGTGAAAATGCAAATTACAAAAATTGATAACACAACTTTTAATCAGAAAAAATCTCATAAATTCGTTGTAAAATATTTAAAAATTCGCCATTAAGTTTCTATTTGATATTAAGAGCTCCGATAAAGCTTAGTATTTCAAGACTCACTTAAAATTAATAATGTTAATATTTTAAATCGCTATCTACAATATTAGCTAAGATATGGCGAGATAGTGTAAATTCAATTTGAACAGTGCCCCGAAAAAAGAATTTTTATGCTTTTTATGTGTGTTGCCATTGGTAAAACACTGGCCAAAATCAACTGCAAATGCATTTTTGCGTCAATTGTTGATAGCAATTGGTTTGAACCGGTTACTTCAACCTCATTGCTTGGGGGATTAAAATGGGGGCGCGCTGCAGACCTTAGTAAAGCATATTGTAGGACTCCAGCTTCCCAAGAAACCGTATGATGGAATCCAAGATTCCTCCCATTTGAAGCCATATTACTGTAACTAATTTATTCATATTATGCTTCTGTAACTATGAAATGTAAGTTTTTATTTATTTTAAGCATTCGCGCCAATGGCAGATTCACCAATCTCTAGCGATTTGAAGCGCTTTCCTTTTACATACGGGTGCAGCACTTCACAGCACTTATTTCCCCTATCGTTGTTCCTGTTAAATGGAGAAAACTACTTTTATATACCCGTTTACCTTGACCCTGCCCTAGTAAGGTACCCAGAAAATTAGTTGAACTGATCACGCCTTGCACATTTTTACACGTGTTTTTTCCTGATAGGTATTTGGTTTTGACGTTTTGTTAGGCTAACGATTTTTAATATTTTAATTATTAATCCCCATAAACACAAAACACGACATGAAATAAAAACAACTTGTCAAAATCATTCGCTGACAGATAACAGATCTCTTTTGTTCCTTTTTTTATTTAGGTAGATTTGTGGTGTTGCGAATCATTTTAGTTCAGTGCTACTCACCCTTTTTGTGCATGTATACTGTATTTCAGATAACAATATACTTAGGAGTAAGATAGGGCTTACGATTTCAGCTTTCTGATTGGTCTAAACGTAAACCAAGTTTACAATAGCGATATGTAAACAGGTATATTATTTATTACATTTGGACTTTATAATCTATTTAACAATTTTTAAGTAACTGTTTATTAACTTAAAAATGAAAAATGATCAAATTTTAGCGTGTCGGGCTGTCTGTTCTTATCTGAAATGCAATATAAAAGGAAAGCACTTGTGAGACGCTGATAAGACTGATCTAGTGCTTTAATATTCATGCTGTTCCGATTCTGATTTGAATTTAGTTCATGGTCGTTGACTAGATGTCTGGTTTATGCTATGTGTTCTGTGGTATCTTATTTAAGAGCAATAGAGCAAACATTGAGAAAATTGTGATATTTATTAAAATCCTATGACCATCACCACAATCTATAACACATTACTTGAGTAATTTTTATTGGTAAGGTGCATATAAAACTGTAGACCAGAAAAGTGAATTAGAATTTGACTTTGGCGCGTATTCATAGTTTGAATTCCGTAGTATAGGTTTCATATGGAAGTTTATTGTTACAGAAGGAAAAAAAAGGTATTTTGTAAAAAAAATAAGCAGCTCTTGTTAAGAATTCGATAGTTTGTTTATTAGTTAATAGATTGCAACAGTTTAAACACCTAAGAAAAGTAAAGTAAGAAAATTACTGGAAATTAATATACTAGATGCAAGTTAAAATAACGTATGTCGTCGATTGTCCCTTATCCACCACTAAACAGGTCAGTACAATGAAAGCTGTGATGCATGCCCGAATTTGTAAGATCAAATAAAGACATATGTTCATAAAATTTTGTAATTATTTTGTTTAAATAATTAATAGAAATACACGAGGATCAAAATCATGTTCTGAGCGTTATAAATTGAGTTTGAATTTGGCGCCTATATTTGGTCGTTACACTTTTCTGGTCTATTTTGTATAATATATAAATACAATAATAAAAATCAAAAATTATTATGGAAAAATATTTTTGAAAGGTACAACATTAAATATTTTATTAATAAGGTCCGCTACTACTTTAGCGCATGCTTTGAAAATAGTTCGGCACAAAAATAATTTTTTTACTCCCTCCCATACTTGTTTTGCTTCTAGATTGGAATCTGAAATATAAAAATACTAAAAAAAATGACATCATAAAGAACAAAATAATCTTAATATTACTGAATAATATTTTTCTACGCGCATATAAACTGTAGCTGTATATTTATTTGTATACTCGTATTATGCAACGCTTATTACAAAAAAGGTTGGTACTATGATTTGTCATATGAAACACTTTTTATCGAGCATTTGAGTATTTAGAAAATATAGGTTATTAGGTATTGTATATAGATGTAATGTTTCAGTTCTTGGAGCTGGAATTGTGGCGGTGTTTCCGTTATCTGGATTCAAATAAATAAACCTGTTTTACACAGTCAAATAAATAAACATTACAATTAGGGTCAGGTGTGGAGTTAATAAACAGTGAAGTGTTGTTTTTTTGAACCCCTCACAGGAAATAATCCTAATTACAGAATGGGTTCACATACGCAAAAATTCATGCCTGAGTGGGATTCGAATCCTGAGTGCACTCATGACTAAAAGGCGGTGTTCTAACCATTGAGCCATCGGAGCTGACAAATGTTAATAGAAATTAATAAAATGACAACTAAACAAATAAAATTAAGCGAATTGAAAGTAAGTGATCTCAAGAAAGAACTGGAAGAACGAGATTTAGAAACAATAGGACTGAAAACTGTTCTACAATCTCGTCTGCGACAAGCATTAATCGATGCTGGTGAAAATTTTAAGTATTACTTATTCAAAATTCCATGTGGCGTATCCGATACTGGTAAACATTTAGAACAAAATTTGGAGCGAGTTTTAGAAAAACAAAAGAAAATTCCAGAACACTAAAAGAGGAATTAATGAAATGTTCTAGAACGTTAGAAAAAAATTGGAGGAGAGGTATAGAAAAAAGAAAACAATTCTATAATTCTGGAGAAAATATTAGAACGAAAATTGAAGGAGAGTGCTAGAAAAACAGAATAAAATTCCAGAATACTAAAAGAAGAAATAATGAAACGCTCTAGAACATTATTACTGGAAATGGCAGAAAATTCTAAAATTTTAGAGCAAAAATTTTTAAAAATACTATAAGTTTAGAACAAAAATTTAAGAATAATTCTAGAAAAACTAAAGATCTAAAGAAATTAAAGGAGGAGAATGACAAGAAGATCGTAGAATTACAAAGAAAGTTTACTAGAATTATGTTGTCGTCAATGTCAAATTCCGATAGAGCTAAGACGGATCTAATAAAGGGAAGGAAACTAGTAAACCGTGATACTATGTAGTTCAACAATGCACATCAAAACACCGGAATTTGATGAAAAGTCTTTGTGACCGAACTATTTAAAACAATTTGAATCGGCTGCGAGAGCACATAACTGGACGACCACGGAATAGGCTACAGCGTTAACTGCCTCATCTGGTGGAGAATGTATCGACATCTTTTATACGCTGAAGGAAGAAGAACAAGAACACGGCGACCAACTAATCAAGCGGTTGGATATGCGGTACGGCAATGCGCACCTGCAGCAAGTGTAGAAGACGTAACTGAGGAATCAAAAACAGAGTTTAAAGGAAAGCATTCAAGAATTTGAAGCCGACATAGCTCGTTTGGTTCATCTCGTACACCCTACAGTTCCCTAACACCGTTTTGGAGTGACTGGCCACTCAAGAATTCATCTAAAGAGTTCGAGACAGCGAAATTCAGCAAGTACTGCGATTTTCTCGTCCAAATATTTTAGTTGACGCACTCTTATTTGCTTCATGAATGTGCCAAACAAGCATCACGTAACCAATCGCGAATGTTTTATATTAATGCTGAGAGAAATAAAAACACTGTAGATCTAGATAACAAGGTACTACGAATTGCAAGTGAATTATTCGCTGAAAGAAAGAAACTCTGCTGTTGGAATTGCGGTGAACTGCGTCATCCGAAGAGACTTTGCGGACAACTGCAAAAGACGACGGAAACGTATAAAGAAGAAAAGGAGTCGGGAAACTAAGTCGGGATAATGCGAAGAGGCAACGTCGACCAATAAACTCATGCATGGATAACTCTTCGAATAATGGACATACTTTTGTATCCTGTTGTTCTTTAAAGAGGAGCTATTATAAGAAAATGCTGGACAGTATCCGTCATTATTTAAACTGTAAATGTCAAGGGAAACACATCTCAGCATATTACAAGTACTCTAATCAACTAGATATCAACATCAATTGACCGCCACTATAGAACCAAGACAAATAAATTAATTAAAAAATTTCAAGATGTTTTCCAATTCGGAAAGAAAACGAAAGAAAGAATTAATGTAGTTCAATACAAAATAGACACGAAAACGCAAGACCCATCCGCCTATCAACAAGAAGACTTCTATTGGCTAAGCGTGAGTAAATAGAAATAATTATTGAGGACATGAAGATGGAAAGTATCATCAAAATTTCAAACATTCCATGAGCTTCATCAGTGGTGTTATTGAAGAAGAAGTATGGCTCTACTCGATTTTGTGTCGATTATCGTCAAATTAATAATGTGGCGAAAAACAATAGGTACACGCTACATCAAAAGACAATAAACTGGACACTTTGGTTTGATCCAAAATTTTCTCCACTCTGAAAATAAACAGCGGCTAGTAGTAAGAAGAAGACACACTTCACTATCGGTACCGAACTCTAGTAATTTATCGTAATGCCATTTGGACTCCTCAGTGCCCCTGCAATGTATGAACGACTCATGGAAACAGTATTGGCTATCTTGGTAAACCTCTTTAATTTATTTCAACGATATTATTGTGGTAGGAAAAACGTTCGAGGACCAAATGAAGAATTTAGAAAAGGTTTTGCAAAAATTGAGGAGGGCTTACCCGAAGCTCAGCCCAAAGAAGTGTCACCTATTTCAAAAAGATTATTTCCTTGAACAAGTGGTTCCTTGTAAGGGTATTGCAGTTGACCGGGAGAAAATAAGAGCTATAAGAGATTGGCTAGTACCTAGAGACAAACATGAAGTTTTCTTGGTTTGTGTAGTTACTCAACGACGATATATACACAAATTTGCCAACATAGCTAAACCATTGGCAAGGCTTATTAAAGAAGGAAGAAGATTTATTTAGGAAATGGACTGTAAAGTTTTGTTTAAAAACTGAAACAATAATTGAGAAGCGCACCAGTCCTAAGTTATATTCTACCTGAAGTAGAGTTCATACTAGACACATCTAACAACATTGGAAATGGTGACGTTTTCTCCCAGAAAGACGACAGACGTGGAAGGTTATTTCTTAACTTAGTAAGTCTTTGTCATTACCTAGAGAGGAATTATTGTATCACCAGAAAAGAACTTTTGGCAGTCGTGAAATCCGTGGAGTATTTCTACGAATATTTGTACAGAAGATTTTTGATAAGAATGGCTGCTACAATTCAGGAATACTGAAGGTCAGGTGGCCAGGCGAATTGTGAGACTACAGGAATACAATTTCAAAATCGAGAATAGGACAGGTATCAGCCATCATAATGCCGACGCATTGTCCAGAAGGCCAGGCCAAAATGAATGCGAACATTCAATGTAGCGAGAAATACTCCACCGTCGTCAAGAAAACAGTAGTTTATAATTGGCAGCCCTATGGGGACTACGCAAAGAACAAGGAAATGACCCGGCTTTAAAAATTATACTGAAATGGAAAGCATAAAAGAGCAAACCAGTATGGGAAAATGTTGTACCTTACTCATGGTGGTTGAGGATGGCCTCTTATAGCCTGTTCTAGAAAATAGTCATGGAATTGAAAACAAAACTCACTCGGTAATTTATAGAGTAAAGTACCAGACGTGTCAAAGGAGATCTAGGTAGGATCTGGGGAAGTTCAGTTTAGAGTAAACAGATCTAAAGACAAATTGCGCCAGCGAATTTACTGGGTCAACTACAAGAAAGATGTTAAAAGACTCGTGCAAGAAATGTGTGGTTTGCGCTGAAAGCAACAGGCCACATAGACGAGGATGGGCTCAAGTGCGTCAATATAACGTTGGCAGTGCATTTATTCGTATTGCGATTGTTGTGGTCGGACTATTTCCAGAAATTAACGACGAGAATAAATTCCTTGTTTTCATAGACTACACCAAACGGGTCGAAGCCTACCCATTACCCAAGCAGGAAGCCACCACGGTCGCTGAAATTTTAGTCAAAGAATGTATATACCGATTTGGGGCACCACAGGAAATTCACTCTGATTAGGAAAAAAAAATTAAAGTCTATCGTTTTCCAATATATCTGTAATATACTAGGAATTAATAACACTTCATTACATCCGCAGTCTGACGGCATGGCTCAACGAACGAACTGAACGATCAGTTGATATTTGTCGAAGGTAGTCTCCAACCACCAAAGAAACAAGGACCGACATCTTCATCTGTACTTGATGGCTTATCATTCATCCGTGCATGAAACAACAGGACAAACTCCTGAAGACATCTTATTCGGGCGTGAGTTGCGCTTACCCTACGACTTGGTGTTTGGAAATAAACATGGGGCAGACCTGACTGGAAAGGATTACGTTATGTACTTCGGAGAAGAATAGAGTACATTTATGAAGAAGTCCGAGCGAACATTCATGCTTCTAGTGACATCAAGGCTGAAAAGGTGAATATCAACCAGGAGATTCCTGTGTTCAAGAAACGCGGTATGGCTTGAGAAAGAAAGAACACCGAAATCTGTTCAGATTATTCTTTCGGAGACTGCATAGCAGGAAACTTTAATACAAAATTTGGACGACTATAAGAACTGGCCAATCAACGACCATCCATCAGGAGAACGCAACGACTGAAAGATAGTTGTGCAGAAAATAAGCAGTACATCCATTTAAGGGATCATCTGCTAGAGAATGCCTTTGAAATTAGGCCGTAGACTAGATGGTTGGTTTTGAGAATTGTTAGAAACATAGAGATTCTCTTCCGCTTACCAGAGTTGAAATTTTTGACTGCAGCTTCAACCGTATCGAACAGAAAGAATAACTGAAACGAACCATAGACTGTCACTGCTTTGAAACTTAAAAATGCACAAATGGTATACATGCAGATTTCGTCATCATAAACTGTTCAGCGACGAATGTGGACGCCCGGCCGACGTGCTAGGTGAGCGAGTCTAAATCTGTCGGTAAGATAATCTCGGAAGCACCGGCTGAGTAAACAAACAGGTGCGTCGCGTGACCTTGTAACAGGCTTATACCGGCTCAGCGAAAGTTATTCTACAACCAACAGACAATCTGATATTGAAACGCCTGGAGAACATAAACAGTTGGTGAAATAAATTTCGTGTAGGCAAATAGTGCTTTGTGTTACTGTTTAAATAAATAATCTTAGTGTTTAAGTATTTGATAATATTCTGCTGTATAATCAGTGTTAATATTTTCTTTTCTCATTTATTTCTCGTTTAATGAACGGTTATTTTATTTATTAATATATCTCTGATTTTAACACTTAACCTAAATATATAATAGTTACAGTATTGAAATGGTTATTTAAGCAACATAAGTAAAAAGTATAGTCTTATTATATATACCGGGTGTCTACTTTTGGTCCCGAACATAGGAAATTCAACGTTAAAATTTTGATTACGAATGAGAAGTTTATGGACAAGGCAACGATGGAGCCGAGTCAGCAATTCCGAAATGAATACTGTAATAATACTTCACAGCCGTACAACGTACAACATTTTACTTTATACTGTCCGCGTGTTTTAAAAATTTATATTAATTTAAAACATGCCTATTTATCTTAGGTTACGTCATCTTTGAATTTGTAACATTTGTTTGCATTGGTGTATTTGTTTGTCTTGATTGTCAAAAATGACAGCTGCATATTCTTTTGGTGGTATTTGTGATTTGACGGAAAGTCTACAATTTTCAGCTTTACAACATCAAGAAGTTTCCACCACTCACAATAACTATTGATGGGGCATATCAACTTTTAGAATTGGTGAATATTCTAAATACACCGTATTAATCGTTCATAAGTTTTAAATTGTGTTATTTAAGATAAATTTGTCAGAAACTGAGTTTGACATTTCTTGTTTGATTTTTTTAAAAAAAAAAACGATTCCCGAAATGTTTCTATGTAACACTTCCCGGCCCCGCTACTGTAGTGTTCCATATCCCGGAGTCAAATTAGAAATGTAAAGTAGTACACAGTGGACAGTATGAAATAAATTTATCTTTATGAGGTCTCATGGCCGTTCGTGAATCTGTGGATCCGGGTTCGATCCCGACCGACGCAAAACTAAAATGATTTCGAATTTTAGTTATCACAAAAGCGACCCGTGTATTGCACTGTCTAAGCAAAAAGTGCCCGTGAGGTGACGCATTATAAACGCCCACACTGATATCGAAATTTTTGGAAAACAATATTATTACCTAGTTATGTTACTCTAACATTAAAGTTTAAAAATAAACAAAAGTACATACCTATGTTGGATAAGTTGATATCTAAATCTACGTTTGTAAAATCAGAATCATATGTATTTATATTTGCATATTCCTTTCCATTTATTGAATTGAGTTCATAGCTGTAGTGATATGTGTATTTACCATTACCTAAATTAAAAATATAGAATTATATATTTTCTACATATTGCATATATATCAAAAAATAAACTTACGGAAAGCTACTTCCGCATTTCCTTTTACCTCTACCTTACTGGCACCAGATGGTTGAATTACTTTAACTACATAAGTACTTTTCCAAATAATATTAGGACTTGTTAAGGTGAACTGTAGTGATTTTGATTTTAAATCGATTCTGAAAATTTAAATTATATATATATATATATATATATATATATATATATATATATATATATATATATATATATATATATATATATATATATATATATATATATCACGTAATATCAAAATAATTGCAATTGTCAATGTAGGTCAATGGTTAGCATTAGGGCTGTGCGATCTTAGAAAATTGAAATCGATTTTCGATCTTTTGCTAAAATCGATTTGTCGCGATTGTTCGATTTGATCGATCAATAGCAAAAAATCGATATTTTTAAAATGAAATCGAAATCGATTTTAATAAATGATCAAAAATCGATTTTAATAAAGAATCAAAACATCGATTTTATTGATAGAAAAAAATCGATTTTAATAAAATCGCAAGACCGATTTTATTAAAAGATCGATTTGTAGTGATATTAAATTTCCACTACGTATACGCCCATCAAATAACGAAACAATTCACAAATAACGCTTAACTCGCCTGAAATGCCTAACACTGGTGAAATCATAAGATTTGTTCTTGGAATAAATATTATTTTTTAAAAACCGATCTTTCAGAATCTAGAAGATCGGTATCTTTTAGAAAGATCGATTTTCCGGAATTCGGATAAATGTTTTTTAATTGATCGATCTTTTTGAAAAAACCGATTTTTCAATTGATCAATCTATTTAAAAAAAAATCGATTTTTCAATTAATCGATCGTTCCGATAAATCGATTTTTTCGATTGATCGATCTTTTCAAAATAAAAGATCAATCCGATTTTTTAAAAATAAGATCGATCAAGATCGATCAATTGATCTTTTTCCCAGCCCTAGTTAGCATAGCTGACTGCGGAATGAGATGACGTTTAGAGGTTGGGGTTCGATTCTCCGTCAAGACAGTTTTTTTATTATTTTTTTTATTTATGAATTAATTGCGAATTATATTAAAGATATTATGTATTATATTAATATATATGTATGTATATTATGCTTATTGAATTTATTGTATAAAGTTACTTATCAATTTAGTCTTGAATACAAATAAAAGCAAATGAAATGAAAATTGCTTATATAATATATTGGCATGATTAGTAGTATAGATTAGTGGATGACATTATGAGATATGATACTCGTAAATATACTGAGCGGGTTACAAAACAAACTAGACGGCAGGTGTTCAACAACCGGTTAGCTTTAGGGATAGTTCTTCAGCTACCCACTTAAGTTTTAAAGGTAGGTCTTTTGCAAACCCTTAGAATTTAAGATAAGTATTTATCCAGCAACCCGTTAGGTGATGGGGATAGTGCTTCTGGATGGTCAAAGGTCAATTTAACTAGTCTTCAACCATCACCTGATTATCGTTAGTAGGTTTTATACAGATGAATTTTTACAGCTAGGTTGTTAGTTGTACCGAATTTTGAAGTAAAATTGTGTTATTGCATTAGTTACTAGGGAAGCTACTTAGGCGATATTGGTGCTGATATTAAGAACTAGCGGCAGCGTCAGCAGCGGCGATTACAGTTTTTGTTTATCTTGTCAAGGCTAAGAACATATTTTATTTATAGTCATATATCGGATATAATTTATTTGTTTGAGAATTTAAAACTTGTTAACGTAACTTATCTTGTACTGTAAGAAGTATATCCTTGAATTTGTATATTGCTCTTTTAAACTAATGAAGTAATTTATGGCATTTGTAATCGTTACAATACTATGTATTGTTATTGGGAAAGTATTTTTTGTTATGATTGTTAAGATAATAATAAGTAATTTGTAAAATAAATGGTTAGTGTGTATATAAGAATATTTTGGCCAGTATAAAAAATTAAGTGTTAGTATAAAATTGCACTTTGTCAGTAACATTTTGTTTTATTAAAATTGTTTTTGGTTAATTAAATTTAAATTTTTTAACAGTATGCTGGGTGTCTTAGGCCGACAAACACATAGGATATGAGCATGTGAAATCAGTTAATTGTGAATAGTATCTCCCCATTACAATATATTAAGTTGAATATTTGTGTACTTATTGGGGTATACTAATTCTATAAATCACAGTCCAAATTAGTATATTTAAATGTGTGATATTAGAGAAAACTAAAGAAATTTGTAGAATTTCCAGAATTGTTGTTCATATCCCAGAAAAAAATAGTAAATAAGTAACAGCTTAAATAGCATAGTGGTAGCGTATGCACTTGGTAATAAACAAAACTCGGAGAGGCTTGTTTCCGAACCAGCCAGCAGCAAAATTTAATTTTTACTTCTCATAATAATTATTATTGTTGATATATTTTTTTCAAATTTAATAAAACGAATACGTTTTTTTTTATTATAAATATTTATTGTAATTATTTAACTATATGTTGTAATCAATGAGATCCAGATTTTACGAAATAGGTACGAATAATTTATGCTTTAAATAATTTTTTATATTTTATTAAAAGTCATTAAAAGATCAAAAACATTAATAATAAAAATTATTTTGAATAGTAAAAATTCAAAAATTAATTTTCTGCTAGCTAGTTCCGAACCCAGTCTCTCCGAGCTTTGTTTATTGTTATACGCTACCACTATGCTATTTGTACTGTTACTTAGTATCCGGTATCCGAAAAATAATCCTGCAAATTCTACAAATTTTTTAACCAGGAATAGAGGGGTTACAGTGCATGTTATGTATTTTGCTGTAAAAGTTATTTCCAAATCATCTTAACAACTTTTGTCTTTATTGCAACGCCAGAATCTGCTGAAGCCGATTAGTCGGCCAGATGCGTTACTGTTGAACGAATAAGTTTCAATGTCGACAAGCGATACACATTGTTTAAATCTGTCCGCTATTTATATTACGGTTTTTTTAATGAATATTCTTTCGTATTTATTATACATTTATAAAATAAAATCAAGATAATTTGTAATTATGGATACTCCAGTATTTATTTTGATTTGGTCAAAAGTAGTCTACTTCAGCTGATTCTGGCGTTGCAATAAAGCTCAAAACCAATAATTTTGAAACATAGGCGTAGCTATACCTTGTCTCCCCTCTATTCATGGTCTAAGTGTTATGTTTAGTTTAGATTAGCTTAGATTATACTAAATTCACGAATTGTCGGTATTTTGTAAAATAAATAGGCTGGATACCGGGTGTAACACCAAAACCGACCACCGCCTTTATTTTCTTTATTATTATAGTAACAAAAAAGTACTATAGAACAAAGTTGTAGGAGACCAATGAGGACAGTCCATTAGAGAAGAAAATATTGTCTTTAACCAGTGGTTCTCAAATTACCTCATAAAGTTACATTTTCTCAAATGGGATAATAGATATTTTATCATTAGTTGTAAGAAATATCAAAAAATAATGTTTATAATTATCATTAGAGAAGAAATAATTTTTTTAAACCCGTAAATCTTAAGTTACATCACAAATTTTTTTTCAGATGGGATTATACTGATATTTTATGCATATTCCAAGGCGCATATTTTTAAAATCAACAATGTATTTATATCCTTATATAATAAAAATATTGAAAAAAAAATCAATTGAAATTTAAATAAATTTGATTTTTATAGTTAATTTTTAAGATACCACGTATGAAAAAAATTGAGCTTAATTTAAAACGAAACCAATATTTCCTACAACCGTGCATGAAAAGTACTTTTCACGCACTCTTTACAGTATGTAAAGAGTCACTGTTCAAGCAATAGTGCGTGAAAAGTACTTTTCACGCACTAGTGCTTGATAAGCAAATAGCCGTTTGTAGGCAACAGTAAATTTCGGTTAATTTACTTCTAAAAAAGATAATTAAATAGTAAATAATAATAAAAGTAATAAAATTTATTAAGAAATATTAATATACACTGTAAATGAAACAAATGTAATAAATTTTTTAACAGATTGAGTACTAATCTAATTTTTAACATTAACATTTTTTTGACATTTAGTGTGCTTTTAATATTAATATTAAATAAAAATTTGTACAATTATGGAAGCCTAATCCACTTCTGTCTGAGATTCTTCCAAGTGTTTGAGTTACATTTTTTACAGTATTATGAGAAAGAGCACGAACAGTATTTGAAAATGCTTGATGCCTGTACACTCTATAGTATGAGTAACATCACTAACATTTCGTTTGTAGGAAAAATGTATGCAACACGTGTGTAAAATAGTGTGTTTGTGTTTTGTGCTTCAATTTCCAAACATCGCACCAAAAAAGTACTACTTTACACACTTGTTGCATAAATAACTATTATAAATAGTGTTTAATTGATATCCATCCTAAATAATTCAAATTGACAAATAGCAGTTTTGTTTTTCATACATAGTCTACTGAAAAATAACTAAAAAAGTTAAATTTATTTAAATTTCATTTGAATTTTTCTCATTTTTTTATTATGTTCATTTAAATACGCATAAAATATTAGTAAAATCCTATTTGAAAAGATATGATTTTGTGATGTAATTTAAGAACCACTGGTTTAAAAAAATTTTCTTCTCTAATGGAATGTCCCCCTTAGTCTCCTACAACTTTATCCTATATTATTTTTTTGGTAACTATAATAAAGATTATTTTTTTACATTTCTTACAACCAGCGAATAAAATAAAATAAACGTTGATATATTTTGAAACAATACTTAAAGTTTAAATTTATTGTTATTTTAATTAACGCTTATATCTGCCGTTTCGAAGTATTTTGAAGGTTAAAAGTAACTAGTTAACTATCGAATCTATCGGGAGAAATATTGAGCTAATAAGGTTCATGCTCTCATTGACGTCACACTCAAGAGAGAGAGAGAGAGAGAGAGAGAGAGAGAGAGAGAGCTCAGATAAAAAGAATACAGCAATTGAAGATATTCCATCTCAAAACGTTGTGTCTGAAGATGTTTAGATTATTGTGATATAATCTTATCGAAATGAAATTTTCAAGTTTACTATGAAAATTTTGTTTTAGTTATTTATTTAAGTAATAAAAAATGGGATGTTTTACTTAAAAAACTTTTTATTTTTATCAACTTTAAATTTGACGCAAATCGCATTTTTTTAAAATCTTTTATAAGTTCATAGTAGTGTAAATAAAAGTTTTCTGTATAACACTATTTTTAGAGATTACTGATTTTAAATTCAATTTACGAGATATATGGCTGGTTGGACTCACGTAACTTAAATTTTAAGCTTTTCTTAAATGGATAATATTGCATCGAAATGAAATGTCAAATGAGTTATTATGTATTGCTGACAACATTTTGATGTGCATTTATTTGTTCAAGGGCCGCTTAAAATTTAAGTCTTGTTGGTGTAACTGGGCATTAGAGTGATAAAAGGAACAGTTTTTAAGGAAAACATCTAAAATTAAGCCGGAAATAATTACTGTTCGTGAGTAAAATAATTTTATTATTCCATAAATAAAATTTTCTGCTGAATTCAATGGTAAAATAAACATTTAGCATTCCATTTAAAATAGAGCCTACATCCAATTAAACTCGAAATGACACTACTTGGGAAGTATTTTATTTGATACGAGCATGTCGGAAAAGCTGTAAATTTTGTAAAATAATATTGAATAGTTTTTAAAATACATATTATAGTGTAAGCTCGCCGTTAGACACCCTATAAATAGTTATGGTTAAAAGTAACTTTGGTGCACGAGATATTATTATAACATATTAATTATTACTTACAAGGAATTTATCATAGTCATATTTTCAAGCCCATATGTTCTAATATTCAAAAACGTTAACTGTATATTAGGTAAATCAATAATTAGCGGTTTTGGCCAAAGTAGAGGCATGTAAGAACTGATATTATATTTTGCATCACCTAAAATAATACAAAATTAGTAAATATAACTGTTGAGGAAAACGTTTAGTTACTCTGAACTACTTGATTTTTTTTATTGTAAAAATCGTCGTTACGATGTGCTTATATATGCAGTAGCATCTAATTCATTTGTTGTATAATTAGCGTTCAAATAAAACTGAGTTTTGTGCAAAAAACTATATTAATTCTATTTCATCCTTCACTGTCTACAACATTAATATGGTAGCAGAACGTCATTGCTGAACAGTAAACACGAAAAGAAGATATAAAACTCGGCTTGATTTTGTGTGCAGTACTTTCACAGCTGTCAGTATGGAATTCCAGGACGCAGACAACTGGAATCTGTGGAGAAACTGAGAATGCGTACAAGGTATGTGTTGCAGAAATCACGAAACCAGAGGAACTGTTGGCTGGGGCTGACCATACTGCGGTGACTGCATACGACGCGAGTTTGAAAACTAGAGAATTGATAACTACTATAACTAAACGAAACGAAGAAGAAAAAGCAAATGAAAGTCCTACAATTATTAATAGGGCTAAATTGCAGTTTATCCAGAATTCAAGAATTTTATAATAATGGTTATATATACTTGGCAAACCATTAAAAACACAAAATACCGCTAAAAATTGGGTGCGGAAAGCTTTACCTATTTATAGAGATTTTGGCTTTTTTTCTGAAAGAAATTAGGTTAGATGAACTATTCCTATGTTTAAGTAGGTACTTACGCTTTCATACGAATAATACTGTTTCAATTAATGTGTATTTGCAAAATTATGTCTTATTTTCCTTCTTATCCTACGTTTTATAACATTTTTTATTTATAATTTTGCGTTCACCTGTCAAACTATTGTAAACTAACATGAAGGTAGTGGGCCGAGCGATGTCGAATGTGTGTGCCTAATGTGCGTTAGATATTGTTTTTGTCAGGATTCTTTAAAATTTCTTTAAAAAAATGTGTGCGTTAGGTATTGTTTTTGTCAGGATTTTTAAAAAAATTCTTAAACCATTACTGTGCGTTAGGTATTGTTTTTGTCAGGATTAAGAAAAAAATATTTTTCCAAAAAAATATATAAGTACTTGTTTCCGCGCTCCAATTTTATGTTTCCTTATTATATTTTAGCTAAAATAAGACATTACAACAAAAACGTTGCAATTTCTACTATTCTGGATAAACTGCAATCCAGCCAATAATAGAATCATTTGCAAATAGCATGCAAAAGTTTATATATGATCCAGATAATGGACTGACATTCAATAAATGGCCATAAATATTGTCTGTTGTCATTACTGTTTTATTTTATTTTTTTTTGGACAAAGACGACGTAATTTTTTTAAGAGAGAAAGGAGTAAAGAAAGGAATTACCTATAACTTTCGTCTAAAAGTGCGACTCAGGTATGAAATAAATTTTTGTACGTCATACGTCCGTTAAATGACTTTTACGGTATTAATTTCGAAATTCTTGACTCGGCTTCTTCGTCGCTTCGACCGAGCACATCTTGCTCGTACCGTAGAAACTCATTTACCGGACTTATGATATAAATTACTATTGTAGTCTATATAACGAAATATTAATATTATTATTTTTACCTTTTACTATCTGTTTTATAGCTTCATTAGCATTATGTAAAAAACATTGATTCAGATGTGCATCATTATGCTTACATGTTTTAATATATGGAGCTGCAATAAAACAATTATTAGATATGAATACATAGGTACATATGAGTATATGTATCATGTGTGTTTTAAACATAAATTATATAATACATTCATGTTAGTAAGAGTGTTGGACAAGCAAAGTGCTTATAAAATGTGTCTCAGTAAAGTGATACATAATAAAAGTAACGGAAAACTACTAAATTATATTCCATTGCGTAAATCATTGCTAAACTTCGACCTTATATATTCAATATAAACTAAAAGCTTTACTTACAAAAACAAAAAAAAATCATTATAAACAAGATAAAATAATCGTTCTCCAACGTTTACTAATCAATTTCGCATGCCTTTACGTTCAGACGCCTAACTTGTACAAAATTCAGTAATTTATGGAAGAGTTGCAAACTATATTAAAAAGGGTTGCTAACAATATTAAAAATAAAACTAAAATATAAAGTTAAAAAATTGTTAATATTAAGGAAATTCAAAAACTACTTGATACACAATCACTATTAATCAATAAACAATTTCCGCATCTGAAACAGTCAAGAAATAAATTTAATACGGTCTCCCTAGAAAAGAAGGAAAAAAAACTGGTGTGGCCAACACAATACCTCCGCCATTTACAGCCCGAGTCACAAAAAAGATTAATTTAATCCTTATTTTTGGATTACCGAATTTTACTCTGATTTTGACAGTTTATTTCTTAAAATGTAGTCTAATCTAATTCAAGTAACTACTTTTTTTAAACCCCCCAACAGAATTAAATCCCAATTACTGAGTGGGTTCACATTCACACACATCCTTGCCTAAGTTGGATTCGAACTCAGTGCCCCGAGGGCCCTCATGACATGAGGCGTTGCTCTAACCGTTGAGCCACCGGTGCTATAATAAAATGAAGATTAAATTTTAAATACCGGGGTAGAATTCACTAATCAAAAGGATTAGCTTAAACATTTTTGTGTATCGTTAATTTTTATTAATCTAAATACATACCTACATATTTACTTATGCTGAAAACTGTATTGAATTTTTTTTCTATTGTTCTATTTCCTTTTTTCTATTTAAAACGTTACTAATATTATTTATAAATGATTCGTTCTTTGATAGTGACATTTATCTGTCAGTTACATACATTTGAATAACAGCGTGTTGTTTATTTAAAGCGTAGGCTCTGGGATTTAAATTATAGATAATTTTATAAATTTATCCATAAAATATATAGAAAAAGTGCTAATGCAAATCTATAGAAAATTTAATAATCTTTAATTTTTATAGTAACATTAATCTCGAAAAATTAAAATATGAATGTATTTTTAAAGAAAATTTATTTTAAACTTATTGCCATTTCCGGTTATCCGATTTTCACCAAAATCTAATGGGCTCTTTCCATTACAGAAAAAGTTCGAAATAAAAGGTTTAAGAATTTTCTGAATGATAGTATGTGAGTTAGAGTGGAGGGTCCACACATACATACACACACACACGCACGCACACACACGCACGCACACACGCACGCACACACACACGCACACACACACGCACACACACACGCGCACACACACACACACACACACACACACACACACACACACACACACACACACACACACACACACACCAAAGGTAGCGGGAGGTAAAAATGAAATCTTAAAGAATGAAAAAAGCAAAGGAAACTAGGATTCAAGCACTGGAAAGAAAAATAAGGGATAAAAATGTAAAAGTATTTGATATTCATGGAGAAAAAATCCTATGTGGCCAGCACATAACCTCCCGCCAATTCCATGTTTAAAATAGCAATTAAAAATTATATATATATATATATATTTCACTCTCAAGGTCTCAAGAAGCAGATAGATATATTACAAAAGAAAAACATACATATTAATTACAAAATTTCATTATTGAATTTATTATATTCTGCTCCAGAGTAAAAGCAATTATTAATTAAAAACATTTTTAGTTTCCTTGCATGTTCTCAAGTTACTACAATTTTTAATTACGGGTGGTAATCTATTGAAAACATGTAGATCTAGATATTGAGGAGATTTTCTTCCGATATTTAATCTGTTGTAAGGCAATCTAAAGTCCTGTTTATTCCTTGTATTGTACTCGTATTTGTGTAAAGCCATATTTGTTGGAAATTAATGTTTATTTTATAGACATAATTGCACAACTCCAGTAATAATATTTTTGAATAAACATTTGTATGAAGTTGACTGCGGGAATCCAGCAATACATCAAATTATTATTATAATTTCTGGCAAATAAATATATCCGATGCCATTGGGGAGGACCCCCAAAAAGAAACACCGTAATTTAACACGGACCCAAGTACTATTTGGAATTGCATGGTCGTTCCACAAACAATGTTCATTCATATGCAAACCCAAGAATTTTGTGTCACTCTCTCTGTACACCGTATTGTTACTAATTTTAATATGCATGTCATTTATATTCAATTGATTATGCAATCTAATTAATTTAACTTTCGTTCAAAAATAATTCATAATCTTGAACCAGGTTGTTAGTAAATTGTACACTTCGGTACAAGAGGCTTCCAGAGTTTTTCTATCCGAATGAGACAATAACTGATATATCATCAGCGTACATGGTTAAACTAACATTAGTATTTCCCTGAAACATCAAGTTTATGTCCTTAATATACAACAAAAAGAGGATAGGTCCTATAATAGAACCCTGTAGTACATCTATTTTGACTGCAGAAGGCTTCGAGTTAACTACAGATATTCTAAAATTATCCTTGCGTTTAATACAGACATATTGCTGCTGATTATGTAGAAAAGCCTTCATCTATGTGAGAGCTACTCCACGAATGCCGTATTTTTCCAACTTATCAAGAAGCTTTGAGTGGTTAACACAGTCAGAAGCCCTTGACAGATCACAAAAAATAGCCACGGGATGTGCATTTGACTCCATTTTCAAAATAATCATCTCATAAAAAAAATTATAGCTTATATTATTGATAAATCATGTCGAAATCTGACTTGATTATTAGTGATAATATTATTTTGCTCTAAAAATGGTTCCAAACGCGCTAGGAAGCAGTATACAAACATTTTAGAGAAAATTGAGGATTGCGATACAGACCTGCAGTTTTCAATATTTTGAGCATTTTGATTCTTAAAATAGAGTGTTACTTTACTTAGTTTTAGCTCTTCTGGAAACTGCCCTGTCTCAAAAGACAAATTAATAATGTAAACGAGTGCGGGTGCAATAATGTAATTAGTTTTTTAATTAGGAATGTGGTATATCAGCTGGCCCAGCCGACTTTTTTGATTTTAATTTATTACAAATTAAATTCACGAACTCGTCTATGTCAAAATGGAACAAAAATAAATATTTTTACAATTAATGTTGAATTTATTTACTTGAACATTTTGATTTTGAGAAGCCCTGATTTGAGCTTGTTTACTTAAATTGATAGGTGTTTTAATAAAGAAGTTATTAAAATCTTCAGCTATTGTCTGAGGATCCTCTCTAATGACATCGTTAACAATTTTTAATTTAATATTTTTATGGGACAATATTTTATTTGTCTGAATTTGTGATTTTATTTTGAAAATATTGTTTTTTTGTACTTCGGACTAATTGAAAATGTTTCTGTTTTGGAATATTGTAATTGTTACTTAGTTTTGGATATTTATTTTTTATAATATATGGGTCCTTAAGATTAATACTGGATGATCTAATTTCATCAGTATTTTTTTGATTGGTTTGTCAGAAAAATTTTCGTCAAAAGATAAAATTACTGTTTTTTATTCAGATACATAATTTTGTTAAACCTTACATTTACACGATACATTTGTAAAAAAACATGATCTAATTTGTTGTTACCCCCAGTTGGTGAAGAAACAACATTAATTTCATTCAAATAACAAAAAAGGTTACATAATAACTTATGTTCTTTACTGTCTCTTTACGCATATATTAAAATCGCGTAAAATGATTACATTATAAAATTTTTCTCTAAATGAATCATTAAAAACATCAACAAGTTTGCCATAAAAATCAGTAAAATTGTTGCCACCATCTGGGGGTTAGGTTTCCATATTAGTCCACAAATTACAAAGAACTTTTCTACACAAAATTATAAGGTTTTTGTTTTTTATATGTAAGTTTTTATTGCACCATGTACCGACAGTACCACCTTTTTGTACAGTTTGGTAGTAATTAACTAGAGACGGAAAATGAAATTTGTTTACACTGTCATCTTTACACCATGTTTCATGTCCAGATATTCAGGTTGTATTAAGTCAACTGTATTTTGATTTAATGCACGACAATTGACTAGAACTAAATCACAGTATATATATATATATATATATATATATATATATATATATATATATATATATATATATATATATAACGACGTCATCTATCGGATAAAGAAATGTCCAAACGGGAAACCAAGGATTGTCCACTTCAATCGACTAGCTCCATATTTCGGAGACAATGACCAAAAAGAAAATAGAGTACGAGAGGTTGAAGCCTGCCTACCTCAACCCACCCTCATTTTCTGATCACGCAGGAAAGAATATCCAGGACAGGATTTTTAAGAAGGGGGCAGTGTAACGAAACCTTTCCGGAACATTGCGAGCGGTTTTTTTCGAATGTTTTTGGAACATTATTCTGCCCACAGATCACTATAGGGCGATACATCAAGGAAAAATAATTGACAGTGATATAGACAGAAAAATATAGTGACAGTTTATATAATTTTTGTAATACCTTTGCCATTAAATATTAATTTTAATAAACGAACTAGCGTTTCATTCCTAACAAGCGTTACAATTGGTGTCAGGTGTGGGGTTAAAATTAATAAATAAAATGGCAGCAAACAAACAGAAGTTAACAGATTTAAAAGTGTCCACGCTCCGAGCGGAACTCGAAGAACGAGAATTGGAAACTTCTGGAACAAAAAGCATACTGCAACAACGCCTTCGTGAAGCCTTGCTACGAGACGGTGAGGATCCAGAAAATTATGTCTTCGAGTCCGAGTTAAATAAAGCGTTGGAAGAAAATTCTAGAATTTTGAGAGGATACAGAAGAAAATTGTAGAATTTTGAAAGAAGAATTAACAGCAAAACTAGAAGAAAATTCTAAAAATTTAGAGACAAAATTAGAAGAAAACTCTAGAATTTTGAGGGAAGAATTGGGCGAAAGTTCTAAAATTTTAAGAGAAGAATTCGAAGCAAATTCTAGAAATTTGAAGGAAAAATTTAAAGAAAATTCTAGTATTTCAAGAATAGAATTCGAAGGAAAATTTTCAAGCTTCGAAGAGGAAATTAAAATTTTGAAAAATCGACTGGAATCTACTAATATACCACAGTCAGTGCCTACCGCGAACCATAGAACAACAAACATGAAAGTAAGAGTGAAACCTCCAACATTTGATGGCAAAACACCTTGGTCAAATTATTTCAAACAATTCGAAGCAGCCGCCAAAGCTAATGATTGGAGCAAAGAAGAAAAAGCGACGTCACTTATTGTCGCACTCCGTGGAGACGCTGCCGATGTCCTCCAAGTTATGACACCCGACGAGGAAGGAGATTATAATAAAATTATAAAACGGCTAGAGACCCAATACGGCCATGCTCATATGGAAACGGTCTACTACACTCAACTAAAAGGGTGTGTTCAACGAGCAGATGAGAGTTTGCAGGAATTCGAAAACAACGTGGCTCGTCTAGTTCGCTTGGCGTACCCATCAGCCCCTGATGACTTCCTAAAATGTCTGGCAATTCGGACGTTCATCGATGGACTACGCAACAATGAAACTCAAGAAAAGCTCGTGTTATCGCATCCTAAGACGCTAACAGAAGCTTTAGCACACGCGTTAGAGTTCGAGGCTGCAAAGCAGTACTCAAAAGGTCGAGCTCGAGTCCGTGTGATGAAGGAAGATAACCAGGAAGCAGTAGAAGACAAACTGGAAAAATTATTCGAGAAAATGAATGAAGCATTTGCACAAATCGGCCAACCTAGGTGCTGGTACTGCGGTGAAACAGGACATCGCAGAAATCGCTGTAGTAAGCTTCCGAAGAAATTTCCGGACAAAAGTCACCGTCGGAAAACTAAACAGGGTCGGTGCGAAGGGGCAAACGTCGACCTGTACTACGGTAGCCCCACAAGCATTTGTCGCTTCCATTCACCATCAGGCAACCAGTGTATTCGTGGACGGCATCGCTGACGGAAAACATGTTGCCATGCTTATAGATACAGGTGCGACGAGGACTATAATAAGACCTGATATAGTCAACAAAGATAAACACCTCGCACCAAGTAAATGGCAACTTCGAACGGCAACTGGTGATACGGCGAAGACCCATGGCGAAACTAACATCAATATCACCTTGGGAAACATTTGCAAAGAACATCGCGTGTTAGTGGCTAACATTGAAGATGAATTCATCTTGGGAATGGATCTGATAAGCAAGGAAGGCTTTGAACTGGACTTCAAACATGGAGTACTTAAAACAAATGGTGAAGAAATGGTCATGCATTCAAGAGATGACGTAGCTGCTCGTGTTGTCCTGGCAAGAGATACCACCTTACCAAATCGTGCGGAGACGGTAGTTGAAGCCTTCCTCAAAGGAAAATACGATGAAGGTTGCACTGCGATGTTAGAACCTGGCAATGAGGAGACAGCAATCGCACGAGGAGTATTAATTGGAAAAACATTATTCCAATGTAGGGAAGTAATACCAGTGCGAGTGTTGAATGTAAATCATTACCCTGTAACTCTACGAAAAGGTGCAGTTTTAGGAGAAGTTTCCTGCGTCTCGTCAGTCGTTTGGCAGATGAATGCTACGAAGTCCACGAACAACAAGGACGCTCCCCAAGAATTAATCGACCAACTAGTGTCAACCAGATCAGATTTGACAAAGCATCAAGAAAACCGTTTAAAACAATTCCTCAGCCAATACCATGATGTGTTTGAATTGAAAAATGGACTCAAAGGAAGGACGAACTTGGTGCAACACAAAATAAATACCGGCGATACAACACCTATTCGCCAAGCACCAAGGAGGCTTCTATTAGCAAAACGAGAGGAGGCGAACCAAATAATCCAAGACATGAAGAAGGATGGGGTGATTGAACCATCAAATAGCCCATGGGCTTCGCCTATTGTCTTGGTAAAGAAAAAAGATGGCTCCACCCGATTTTGCGTAGACTACCGCCGACTGAATGACGTCACCAAGAAGGACAGCTACCCCCTACCAAGGATAGACGACACTTTGGACACCTTGGCTGGGGCGACAGTATTCTCTACCCTGGACTTGAAAAGTGGCTACTGGCAAGTCGGTCTCGCACCAAAAGATCGAGAGAAGACTGCTTTTACCATCGGATGTGGTCTATAGCAGTTCAAAGTAATGCCTTTCGGACTGTGTAATGCACCTGCCACCTTCGAAAGACTCATGGACAACGTATTGAAAGGGTTATCATGGAAAACGTGTCTGGTATACCTCGACGACATTATCGTGTAGGGAAAAACTTTTGAGGACCACATGGAGAACTTGGAGGAGGTATTTGAAAGACTACGTTCAGCTAACCTTAAATTGAGTCCGAAGAAATGTCATCTGCTGAAGAAGGAAGTGCATTACTTAGGACATATAGTGTCTGGAGAGGGACTGGCCGTAGACCCTGAGAAAATTTCAGCCGTCAAGGATTGGCCAATACCGACAAATAAGCACCAGATAAGAAGCTTTCTGGGCTTGTGCTCATATTACCGACGCTACGTTTCTGGGTTTTCCCACATCGCTAAACCACTAACCCGTCTTACCGAAGACGACCGAAAATTTGTTTGGGAAGAGGACTGTCAGTTGGCATTTGATAATCTGAAGCTGGCTCTAATTAGTGCTCCAGTATTAAGTTATCCTCTCCTAGAAGGAAAATTTGTGTTGGATACAGTTGCTAGTCATGGAATCGGCGGTGTCCTATCACAGATTCAAAACGGCCACGAAAAAGTCATCGGATACTTCAGTAAAACCCTGTCAAAACCAGAACGCAACTATTGCGTGACAAGAAGAGAATTGCTAGCAGTCGTAAAATCCGTCGAGCACTTTTATAAATATCTGTATGGCAGAAGATTTCTTCTACGCACAGATCATGCAGCGCTAAAATGGCTCTTACAGTTTAAGAACCCAGAAGGCCAAATTGCAAGATGGATTGAAAGGCTTCAAGAGTATGACTTTCAAACCGAACATCGAGCCGGAGAGAGTCATAGTAACGCCGACGCACTATCCCGAAGACCATGTCCAACAGACTGTAAGCACTGCAGTCGTACAGAAGAGAAACAGACAACAGTCTGCCGAACTACCGTAAAAGACGACGAGTGGCAGCCGGTGAAATTAGCAGATGATCAAAAGAACGATCCAGATCTGAAGATCATCCTGAAGTGGAAAAATGAGTCCAGACGGCCAACCTGGGAGGAAGTGGAACCATTTTCACCAACAGTAAAATCGTACTGGGCACAATGGAGTTCGTTGGTAATCGAAGATGGCCTTTTGAGACGCGTCCTAGAGAATGAAGATGGTACGCTGCGAAATGAGCAGCTACTAGTACCAAAAAATAAAGTTTCAGACGTTCTGCGACAGCTTCACGATGGAACTGCGGGAGGACACTTCGGGGTCATGAAAACGATGGAAAAAGTTCGCCGACGATTTTATTGGGCCAACTACAAGCATGACGTCAGGGATTGGTGCAGGAAGTGTTCCACATGTGCAAGTAGCAATGGGCCACATAAAAGACGAAAAGCACCTATGCGCCAATATAACGTAGGAAGCCCATTTGAAAGAATTGCTGTGGATGTCGCTGGTCCGTTCCCAAAAACCGAAGATGGCAACAAATACATCAAACAATGGGTTAGTCGCTTCGGAACACCAATGGAGCTACATTCGGATCAAGGAAGAAATTTCGAATCACATATTTTCCAAAATATATGCCATCTACTGGACATTCGGAAAACAAAGACGACTGCTTTACATCCACAGTCAGATGGTATGGTAGAACGGATGAATAGAACCATCAACAAATATTTGTCCAAAGTAGTCTCTGACCATCAACGAGACTGGGATAAATATTTACATCTATTTCTACTAGCATACAGAGCATCAGTTCACGAGACTACAGGACAATCTCCATCAAAAATTATATTTGGTCGCGAATTACGACTACCTTGCGACTTAAATTTCGGTTCCAAACCGGGCGAAGAATTGGCTGGAGAGGACTACGTTAGTAACCTACGCTGAAGAATGGAAGACATCCACCATAGGGTGCGCGCGAACATACAAAATGCGAGCGACAGAATGAAAGTTCAATATGATGTCCGAGCCGAAGCTGGTGGTTATCAATCCGGAGATTTGGTGTGGCTACATAACCCCAAGAGACGTCGAGGGTACTTCCTCAAATTACAAAAACAGTGGGAGGGCTCTTATGAAGTTATGAAAAGGATTAATGACGTCATCTATCGAATAAAGAAATGTCCAAACGGGAAACCAAGGATTGTCCACTTCAATCGACTAGCTCCATATTTCGGAGACAATGACCAAAAAGAAAATAGAGTACGAGAGGTTGAAGCCTGCCTACCTCAACCCACCCTCATTTTCAGATCACGCAGGAAAGAATATCCAGGACATGTTTCGGGACGAAACGATTTTTAAGAAGGGGGCAGTGTAACGAAACCTTTCCGGAACATTGCGAGCGGTTTTTTTCGAATGTTCTCGGAACATTATTCTGCACACAGATCACTATAGGGCGATACATCAAGGAAAAATAATTGACAGTGATATAGACAGAAAAATATAGTGACAGTTTATATAATTTTTGTAATACCTTTGCCATTAAATATTAATTTTAATAAACGAACTAGCGTTTCATTCCTAACAAACGTTACAATATATATATATATATATATATATATATATACATATATATATATATATATATATATATATATATATATATATATATAGGAAAGATCAAAAAGGTTAATTACGCGGGAAGTGGCTAATTGTGAGTAAAATTTTCCTTCGCTTGTCCTCCGATATAATTACAATGTAGTGTCGCGTTATATTATATCTATCGGTACATTTGAAAGCATATAATCAAAAAAAAACACCCGACGTAACACCTCATTGCAGCTCATTTAGTTACGCATTCCGTTATTTGTACCTATCGGATACGGACGTTCAACAAATGGTTGTGTGTTGTGTTTTTTAAATAAAGTGTAGTGATAATGATATTATGAAAAAGAAGGCACTCTTCACGTTCAGGCTGCTGCTGTGCTACGTTGGAGTAGGAATTAAATAGATTGAAAAGAAAACTGATTTTAAAGTCCTAGTAAGTACTAGATACTTTGTTATGGCAAGGATCTGGTAGTCATGTGACTTACTCTCATAGATCCGATGAACGCGTGTTCATCCTTTTTTCTGCCCTGTGACATTTGGATCTGGAAATCAGGGGACTTATCCCTTTAGATCTGATGGATATGTGTTCAGTATGGCGTATAATTGCACTAATCTGAACCAGATAGTTAAGTGACTTATCGCTGCGTTCCTGATAAACATGTGTTTATCCAATTTTTAGTAATTAAGGTAAGTACTTTATAGTACCCTTCGATATTCCAGGTTTAGTGTTGGCTTACTTCTATGGGTAAAAATATTACATACGTTCAGTGTTACATTTGTTATGCAAACATCAAACCTTCCTTGATTCAGGTAGTTTGTCACGTGACTTCCGAACCTTATATTTTACTAATATAGTTTCAACACAAGGAGATGATACATGCTCGTCCGGTGTGCGGTAACGAGAATTTACCCAGGTACATGGTTCCGGAGACAAGTTTTTTCTTCTATATTTAAAGTCTTTAAGCAAAGATTTTCTTCCTTCTTGGGGAAAAATCCTACCGAATGCCAAAACGTAAACATACAAGATGAATTTGTTGTAAGAATTAACAAAAATTTAAAGGAAGAAATGACTGACAAGTACCCGTTGGTAGCCATTTATTAAGCCTTACACCCACCTAAACTAATTGGTGAAATTCAAACGTGTATACCGGAAACAGTTGTCAAACAAGACATTTTCCTTACATGAATAGATTACTCAGAGCCTTTTTAGCTTTGGTTATCTTAATGAGTAACATGCTAACAAACGATCTAACTCTAACTGGTGTAGCAGATTCTTTGCCAAAATTGGCAGACGCTTCTCAGTTTATGGATAATGCCGCAATTGTACATAACGCAATCTCGCTTTACAGAAAATACATTTTCTCACCTGACCAAAATACAAAGTGCAGTAAAATGGTGAAAGACCACAGGTATGAACGATTATTTGTTCAACAAAAATCTTTATGAAGACATAAAACCGAACACTCCTTCATTCAAAACCGTGCAAACTAACAGCGGCATCAGAACTTCACCAGGTTAAAAGAGAGGAGGGAGGCGTTAAACACAGGGCAATAAAAGGACAAGAGATACATGAGACACTATACTGGTTCCCTACCTAATTACTGGTGTAATGGTGTAAGTGGCAGGCTCTTACGCAAGACAAAGTTGTTCTAATCTGGGTAAACGGATTCGCTATTCCTTTCAAAAATATTCCTTTCAAAATTCTATACCAAAAATAGTTACTGGAAACAGTCAACTTAAAACATGAATAGGCTGTTTCTGACTTACTCATTATAAGTACTATATCTAAGTGCTAAGTACTCCAAATGAGTTTATATGAAGTTATTTTTTAGCAAAAAAAACCCTCATGGAAAATTTTGCTTCATTTAAAATTTAGTTGAACTTAAATGTTCATATTACATCCTTTTTTAAAATTAGAGGATTCTAAAATGTATCTAAACTATTACTGATAATTGTTACCTAGCAAATATAATTTTCAAACACGCTCGTTTTTTACTATTAATAGAAAGCAAATTTAGAAAATACCTTAGATTTATTCGTTTCAAATATCAGAGATATGAAATTAATTGTTTGCCATTTAAGTAAAAACATATGTCATACATGCTAATAATGAGAAAAACAAAACTAGAATTTAATATCAACGTGTATCTACAGTAAAACTTCTAGAATCACTGTAATTCTTTTTAACAGAGACATTAACTTCAATCCAACGCAAGAACTAAAGTTTCTGGGATTTGGAAAAAGAAAAATTTCTCTTAGCTCCACATAACTATTAGCAAAACTTAACAGAATACTGACCATTTCGAACTACCGCAAAAATCATCATACTTGGTGATGCAGTCATTTTTCACTTACTATGTGTCACATAAAACAAAATGTTTAAACTTGAAATGTTTTTTCTAGTGCCTCAACCTCTGGTTGGGGAGCTCCCAGTTATGAATTTAATATAAAACGCGGGTAATGCAACACGCAGGAACGAAATTATCGCATAAATTGTCTGGATTTTTTAGCAGCTTTTTATCACATGGTAACAACCATTGCCTTAATCCATAAACTTAGTAATTTATTTTTGCATTTTGATACAAATGAACAGAGACATGTTATATATCGTTGGAAAGAAAGAAAGAAAAAAAAACTGGTGTAACTTTTCAATATGGCGTCCCTATAAAAATTAAAACTTTCGCCTCATAACTCGAAAATATACAGTATAAAGAAAAGCTGAGCTTCGAAAAAATATAAAAAGTTCCCTAAAGATGTGCAAACCAAAAATCCAGTATTATTTAACACTTAGAAGTATTTGCAAAATAAAAAACAGCAAAATTAATTTTTTCGCTTAAATTTAGTGTCCTTTGTCTTTTTTCGCAAATAATAAAACACCATTAACATACGACGGTGAAGTTGGCAGACGATTCGTAGCAGACGATTCAAAATTTAAGCCAGTGTGTGGCAGCGTTACGCTGTGTTAGACCATGGCCCACTGTATAGGCGTTAAAACATTATTTCGTGATAAATATCAAATTTATGCGCTATACACGTACAGAATTATAAAATTCTGACAGTAGATGTT
Organism: Harpalus rubripes; assembly: GCA_963082715.1. Taxonomy (NCBI): domain Eukaryota; kingdom Metazoa; phylum Arthropoda; class Insecta; order Coleoptera; family Carabidae; genus Harpalus; species Harpalus rubripes. The sequence continues at coordinate 19,777,965 of OY720455.1, forward strand.
CAGATTAGTAACATACTACAAAAATAATAATAATAATTCAACGGGTATCCTTCAGGACAATAAGGACAAATTAAAAATAATATCATAGGACCACTTATAAATGAATTGTTGTTTATAACTTTGTTAATATTAAGCCCAAGTACTTCAAATTTCATGCATATTTTGTTTATAATGGTATTAATTATTTGCGATGATCAAATTCCAGGATAAATTGAATATCATTTAATGAGGTGACTTTGGTATAAATAATTGTTTATAACTTTGTTCCTAGCATAGGGAGGTAGTGAAAATTTACAGGGATCATTGTTTATAACAATATTAATAATTTGGGATGACCAAATTTCACAGACATCCTTCAGGACAGTTAGGATAAATTAAATATCATTTAATGAGGTGACTTTGGTATAAATAATTGTTTATAACATTGTTGCTAGCATAGGGAGGTAGTTCAAATTTACAGGGAACATTGCTTATAACAATATTAATAATTTGGGATGACCAAATTGCACAGACATTCTTCAGGACAATAAGGATAAATTAAATATCATTTAATGAGGTGACTTAGGTATAAATAATTGTTTATAACTTTGTTGCTAGCATAGGGAGGTAGTTAAAATTTACAGGGAACATTGTTTATAATAATATTAATAATTTGGGATTACCAAATTTTACAGACATCCTTCAGGACAATAAGGATAAATTAAATATTATTTAATGAGGTGACTTTGGTATAAATAATTGTTTATAACTTTGTTGCTAGCAGAGGGAGGTAGTTAAAATTTACAGGGATCATTGTTTATAACAATATTAATAATTTGGGATGACCAAATTTCACAGACATCCTTCAGGACAATAAGGATAAATTAAATATCATTAAATGAGGTGACTTTGGTATAAATAATTGTTTATAACTTTGTTGCTAGCATAGGGAGGTAGTTAAAATTTACAGGGATCATTGTTAATAACAATATTAATAATTTGGGATGACCAAATTTTACAGACATCCTTCAGGACAATAAGGATAAATTAAATATCATTTAAGGAGGTGACTTTGGTATAAATAATTGTTTATAACGTTGTTGCTAGCATAGGGAGGTAGTTCAAATTTACAGGGAACATTGGTTATAACAATATTAATAATTTGGGATGACCAAATTTTACAGACATCCTTCAGGACAATAAGGATAAATTAAATATCATTTAATGAGGTGACTTTGGTATAAATAATTGTTTATAACTTTGTTGCTAGCATAGGGAGGTAGTTCAAATTTACAGGGAACATTTTTTATAACAATAATAATAATTTGGGATGACCAAATTTTACAGACATCCTTCACGACAATAAGGATAAATTAAATATCATTTAATGAGGTGACTTTGGTATAAATAATTGTTTATAACTTTGTTGCTAGCATAGGGAGGTAGTTCAAATTTACAGGGAACATTGTTTATAATAATATTAATAATTTGGGATGACTAAATTTTACAGACATCCTTCAGGACAATAAGGATAAATTAAATATCATTTAATGAGGTGACTTTGGTATAAATAATTGTTTATAACTTTGTTGCTAGCATAGGGAGGTAGTTCAAATTTACAGGGAACATTGATTATAACAATATTAATAATTTGGGATGACCAAATTTTACAGACATCCTTCAGGACAATAAGGTTAAATTAAATATCATTTAATGAGGTGACTTTGGTATAAATAATTGTTTATAACTTTGTTGCTAGCATAGGGAGGTAGTTAAAATTTACAGGGAACATTGTTTATAATAATATTAATAATTTGGGATGACCAAATTTCACAGACATCCTTCAGGACAATAAGGATAAATAAAAAATCATTTACTGAGGTGACTTCGGTATAAATAATTGTTTGTAGCTTTGTTAATAGCAAAAAGAAGTGGTTCAATTTACAGGGAATATTGCTTATAACAATATTAATAATTTGCAATGATCATATTCCACAGACATCCTTCAGGACAATAAGGATAAATTGAAAATCATTTATTGAGGTGACTTCGGTATAAATAATTGTTTATAACTTTGTTAATAGCATAGTGAAGTGATTCAAATTTACAGGGAATATTGATTATAACAATATTAATAATTTTCAATGATCATGTTCCACAGATATCCTTTAGGACAATAAGGATAAATTAAAAATCATTTACTGAGGTGACTTCGGTATAAATAATTGTTTATAGCTTTGTTAATAGCAAAAAGAAGTGGTTCAATTTACAGGGAATATTGCTTATAACAATATTAATAATTTGCAATGATCATATTCCACAGACATCCTTCAGGACAATAAGGATAAATTAAAAATCATTTATTGAGGTGACTTCGGTATAAATAATTGTTTATAACTTTGTTAATAGCATAGAAAAGTAGTTCAAATTTACAGCGAATATTGTTTATAATAATAATAATAATTTTCTATGATCATATTATACAGACATCCTTCAGGACGATAAGGATAAATTAAAAATCATTTATTGAGGTGACTTCGGTATAAATAATTGTTTATAACTTTGTTAATAGCATAGTGAAGTGATTCAAATTTACTGGGAATATTGCTTATAGCAATATTAATAATTTTCAATGATCATATTCCACAGACATCCTTCAGGACAATAAGGATAAATTAAAAATCATTTACTGAGGTGACTTCGGTATAAATAATTGTTTATAGCTTTGTTAATAGCAAAAAGAAGTGGTTCAAATTTACAGGGAATATTGCTTATAACAATATTAATAATTTGCAATGATCATATTCCACAGACATCCTTCAGGACAATAAGGATAAATTAAAAATCATTTACTGAGGTGACTTCGGTATAAATAATTGTTTATAGCTTTGTTAATAGCAAAAAGAAGTGGTTCAAATTTACAGGGAATATTGCTTATAACAATATTAATAATTTGCAATGATCATATTCCACAGACATCCTTCAGGACAATAAGAATAAATTAAAATTCATTTATTGAGGTGACTCCGGTATAAATAATTGTTTATAGCTTTGTTAATAGCAAAAAGAAGTGGTTCAAATTTACAGGGAATATTGCTTATAACAATATTAATAATTTGCAATGATCATATTCCACAGACATCCTTCAGGACAATAAGGATAAATTAAAAATCATTTACTGAGGTGACTTCGGTATAAATAATTGTTTATAGCTTTGTTAATAGCAAAAAGAAGTGGTTCAATTTACAGATAATATTGCTTATAACAATATTAATAATTTGCAATGATCATATTCCACAGACATCCTTCAGGACAATAAGGATAAATTAAAAATCATTTATTGAGGTGACTTCGGTATAAATAATTGTTTATAACTTTGTTAATAGCATAGTGAAGTGATTAAAATTTACAGGGAATATTGATTATAACAATATTAATAATTTTTAATGATCATATTCCACAGATATCCTTTAGGACAATAAGGATAAATTAAAAATCATTTACTGAGGTGACTTCGGTATAAATAATTGTTTATAGCTTTGTTAATAGCAAAAAGAAGTGGTTCAATTTACAGGGAATATTGCTTATAACAATATTAATAATTTGCAATGATCATATTCCACAGACATCCTTCAGGACAATAAGGATAAATTAAAAATCATTTATTGAGGTGACTTCGGTATAAATAATTGTTTATAACTTTGTTAATAGCATAGAGAAGTAGTTCAAATTTACAGCGAATATTGTTTATAATAATACTAATAATTTTCTATGATCATATTATACAGACATCTTTCAGGACGATAAGGATAAATTAAAAATCATTTATTGAGGTGACTTCGGTATAAATAATTGTTTATAACTTTGTTAATAGCATAGTGAAGTGATTCAAATTTACAGGGAATATTGCTTATAGCAATATTAATAATTTTCAATGATCATATTCCACAGACATCCTTCAGGACAATAAGGATAAATTAAAAATCATTTACTGAGGTGACTTCGGTATAAATAATTGTTTATAGCTTTGTTAATAGCAAAAAGAAGTGGTTCAAATTCACAGGGAATATTGCTTATAACAATATTAATAATTTGCAATGATCATATTCCACAGACATCCTTCAGGACAATAAGGATAAATTAAAAATCATTTACTGAGGTGACTTCGGTATAAATAATTGTTTATAGCTTTGTTAATAGCAAAAAGAAGTGGTTCAAATTTACAGGGAATATTGCTTATAACAATATTAATAATTTGCAATGATCATATTCCACAGACATCCTTCAGGACAATAAGAATAAATTAAAATTCATTTATTGAGGTGACTCCGGTATAAATAATTGTTTATAGCTTTGTTAATAGCAAAAAGAAGTGGTTCAAATTTACAGGGAATATTGCTTATAACAATATTAATAATTTGCAATGATCATATTCCACAGACATCCTTCAGGACAATAAGGATAAATTAAAAATCATTTACTGAGGTGACTTCGGTATAAATAATTGTTTATAGCTTTGTTAATAGCAAAAAGAAGTGGTTCAATTTACAGGGAATATTGCTTATAACAATAATAATAATTTGCAATCATCATATTTCACAGACATCCTTCAGGACAATAAGGATAAATTAAAAATCATTTATTGAGGTGACTTCGGTATAAATAATTGTTTATAACTTTGTTAATAGCATAGTGAAGTGATTCAAATTTACAGGGAATATTGATTATAACAATATTAATAATTTTTAATGATCATATTCCACAGATATCCTTTAGGACAATAAGGATAAATTAAAAATCATTTACTGAGGTGACTTCGGTATAAATAATTGTTTATAGCTTTGTTAATAGCAAAAAGAAGTGGTTCAATTTACAAGGAATATTGCTTATAACAATATTAATAATTTGCAATGATCATATTCCACAGACATCCTTCAGGACAATAAGGATAAATTAAAAATCATTTATTGAGGTGACTTTGGTATAAATAATTGTTTATAACTTTGTTAATAGCATAGAAAAGTAGTTCAAATTTACAGCGAATATTGTTTATAATAATACTAATAATTTTCTATGATCATATTATACAGACATCCTTCAGGACGATAAGGATAAATTAAAAATCATTTACTGAGGTGACTTCGGTATAAATAATTGTTTATAGCTTTGTTAATAGCAAAAAGAAGTGGTTCAAATTTACAGGGAATATTGCTTATAACAATATTAATAATTTGCAATGATCATATTCCACAGACATCCTTCAGGACAATAAGGATAAATTAAAAATCATTTACTGAGGTGACTTCGGTATAACTAATTGTTTATAGCTTTGTTAATAGCAAAAAGAAGTGGTTCAAATTTACAGGGAATATTGCTTATAACAATATTAATAATTTGCAATGATCATATTCCACAGACATCCTTCAGGACAATAAGAATAAATTAAAAATCATTTATTGAGGTGACTCCGGTATAAATAATTGTTTATAGCTTTGTTAATAGCAAAAAGAAGTGGTTCAAATTTACAGGGAATATTGCCTATAACAATATTAATAATTTGCAATGATCATATTCCACAGACATCCTTCAGGACAATAAGGATAAATTAAAAATCATTTACTGAGGTGACTTCGGTATAAATAATTGTTTATAGCTTTGTTAATAGCAAAAAGAAGTGGTTCAATTTACAGGGAATATTGCTTATAACAATATTAATAATTTGCAATGATCATATTCCACAGACATCCTTCAGGACAATAAGGATAAATTAAAAATCATTTATTGAGGTGACTTCGGTATAAATAATTGTTTATAACTTTGTTAATAGCATAGAAAAGTAGTTCAAATTTACAGCGAATATTGTTTATAATAATAATAATAATTTTCTATGATCATATTATACAGACATCCTTCAGGACGATAAGGATAAATTAAAAATCATTTATTGAGGTGACTTCGGTATAAATAATTGTTTATAACTTTGTTAATAGCATAGTGAAGTGATTCAAATTTACAGGGAATATTGCTTATAGCAATATTAATAATTTTCAATGATCATATTCCACAGACATCCTTCAGGACAATAAGGATAAATTAAAAATCATTTACTGAGGTGACTTCGGTATAAATAATTGTTTATAGCTTTGTTAATAGCAAAAAGAAGTGGTTCAAATTCACAGGGAATATTGCTTATAACAATATTAATAATTTGCAATGATCATATTCCACAGACATCCTTCAGGACAATAAGGATAAATTAAAAATCATTTACTGAGGTGACTTCGGTATAAATAATTGTTTATAGCTTTGTTAATAGCAAAAAGAAGTGGTTCAAATTTACAGGGAATATTGCTTATAACAATATTAATAATTTGCAATGATCATATTCCACAGACATCCTTCAGGACAATAAGAATAAATTAAAATTCATTTATTGAGGTGACTCCGGTATAAATAATTGTTTATAGCTTTGTTAATAGCAAAAAGAAGTGGTTCAAATTTACAGGGAATATTGCTTATAACAATATTAATAATTTGCAATGATCATATTCCACAGACATCCTTCAGGACAATAAGGATAAATTAAAAATCATTTACTGAGGTGACTTCGGTATAAATAATTGTTTATAGCTTTGTTAATAGCAAAAAGAAGTGGTTCAATTTACAGGGAATATTGCTTATAACAATAATAATAATTTGCAATCATCATATTTCACAGACATCCTTCAGGACAATAAGGATAAATTAAAAATCATTTATTGAGGTGACTTCGGTATAAATAATTGTTTATAACTTTGTTAATAGCATAGTGAAGTGATTCAAATTTACAGGGAATATTGATTATAACAATATTAATAATTTTTAATGATCATATTCCACAGATATCCTTTAGGACAATAAGGATAAATTAAAAATCATTTACTGAGGTGACTTCGGTATAAATAATTGTTTAGAGCTTTGTTAATAGCAAAAAGAAGTGGTTCAATTTACAAGGAATATTGCTTATAACAATATTAATAATTTGCAATGATCATATTCCACAGACATCCTTCAGGACAATAAGGATAAATTAAAAATCATTTATTGAGGTGACTTTGGTATAAATAATTGTTTATAACTTTGTTAATAGCATAGAAAAGTAGTTCAAATTTACAGCGAATATTGTTTATAATAATACTAATAATTTTCTATGATCATATTATACAGACATCCTTCAGGACGATAAGGATAAATTAAAAATCATTTATTGAGGTGACTTCGGTATAAATAATTGTTTATAACTATGTTAATAGCATAGTGAAGTGATTCAAATTTACAGGGAATATTTCCTATAGCAATATTAATAATTTTCAATGATCATATTCCACAGACATCCTTCAGGACAATAAGGATAAATTAAAAATCATTTACTGAGGTGACTTCGGTATAAATAATTGTTTATAGCTTTGTTAATAGCAAAAAGAAGTGGTTCAAATTTACAGGGAATATTGCTTATAACAATATTAATAATTTGCAATGATCATATTCCACAGACATCCTTCAGGACAATAAGGATAAATTAAAAATCATTTACTGAGGTGACTTCGGTATAACTAATTGTTTATAGCTTTGTTAATAGCAAAAAGAAGTGGTTCAAATTTACAGGGAATATTGCTTATAACAATATTAATAATTTGCAATGATCATATTCCACAGACATCCTTCAGGACAATAAGAATAAATTAAAAATCATTTATTGAGGTGACTCCGGTATAAATAATTGTTTATAGCTTTGTTAATAGCAAAAAGAAGTGGTTCAAATTTACAGGGAATATTGCCTATAACAATATTAATAATTTGCAATGATCATATTCCACAGACATCCTTCAGGACAATAAGGATAAATTAAAAATCATTTACTGAGGTGACTTCGGTATAAATAATTGTTTATAGCTTTGTTAATAGCAAAAAGAAGTGGTTCAATTTACAGGGAATATTGCTTATAACAATATTAATAATTTGCAATGATCATATTCCACAGACATCCTTCAGGACAATAAGGATAAATTAAAAATCATTTATTGAGGTGACTTCGGTATAAATAATTGTTTATAACTTTGTTAATAGCATAGAAAAGTAGTTCAAATTTACAGCGAATATTGTTTATAATAATAATAATAATTTTCTATGATCATATTATACAGACATCCTTCAGGACGATAAGGATAAATTAAAAATCATTTATTGAGGTGACTTCGGTATAAATAATTGTTTATAACTTTCTTAATAGCATAGTGAAGTGATTCAAATTTACAGGGAATATTGCTTATAGCAATATTAATAATTTTCAATGATCATATTCCACAGACATCCTTCAGGACAATAAGGATAAATTAAAAATCATTTACTGAGGTGACTTCGGTATAAATAATTGTTTATAGCTTTGTTAATAGCAAAACGAAGTGGTTCAAATTTACAGGGAATATTGCTTATAACAATATTAATAATTTGCAATGATCATATTCCACAGACATCCTTCAGGACAATAAGGATAAATTAAAAATCATTTACTGAGGTGACTTCGGTATAAATAATTGTTTATAGCTTTGTTAATAGCAAAAAGAAGTGGTTAAAATTTACAGGGAATATTGCTTATAACAATATTAATAATTTGCAATGATCATATTCCACAGACATCCTTCAGGACAATAAGAATAAATTAAAAATCATTTATTGAGGTGACTCCGGTATAAATAATTGTTTATAGCTTTGTTAATAGCAAAAAGAAGTGGTTCAAATTTACAGGGAATATTGCTTATAATAATATTAATAATTTGCAATGATCATATTCCACAGACATCCTTCAGGACAATAAGGATAAATTAAAAATCATTTACTGAGGTGACTTCGGTATAAATAATTGTTTATAGCTTTGTTAATAGCAAAAAGAAGTGGTTCAATTTACAGGGAATATTGCTTATAACAATATTAATAATTTGCAATGATCATATTCCACAGACATCCTTCAGGACAATAAGGATAAATTAAAAATCATTTATTGAGGTGACTTCGGTATAAATAATTGTTTATAACTTTGTTAATAGCATAGAAAAGTAGTTCAAATTTACAGCGAATATTGTTTATAATAATACTAATAATTTTCTATGATCATATTATACAGACATCCTTCAGGACGATAAGGATAAATTAAAAATCATTTATTGAGGTGACTTCGGTATAAATAATTGTTTATAACTTTGTTAATAGCATAGTGAAGTGATTCAAATTTACAGGGAATATTGCCTATAGCAATATTAATAATTTTCAATGATCATATTCCACAGACATCCTTCAGGACAATAAGGATAAATTAAAAATCATTTACTGAGGTGACTTCGGTATAAATAATTGTTTATAGCTTTGTTAATAGCAAAAATAAGTGGTTCAAATTTACAGGGAATATTGCTTATAACAATATTAATAATTTTCAATGATCATATTCCACAGACATCCTTCAGGACAATAAGGATAAATTAAAAATCATTTACTGAGGTGACTTCGGTATAAATAATTGTTTATAGCTTTGTTAATAGCAAAAAGAAGTGGTTCAAATTTACAGGGAATATTGCTTATAACAATATTAATAATTTGCAATGATCATATTCCACAGACATCCTTCAGGACAATAAGAATAAATTAAAAATCATTTGTTGAGGTGACTCCGGTATAAATAATTGTTTATAGCTTTGTTAATAGCAAAAAGAAGTGGTTCAAATTTACAGGGAATATTGCTTATAACAATATTAATAATATGCAATGATCATATTCTACAGACATCCTTCAGGACAATAAGAATAACTTAAAAATCATTTACTGAGGTGACTCCGGTATAAATAATTGTTTATAGCTTTGTTAATAGCAAAAAGAAGTGGTTCAAATTTACAAATAATATTGCTTATAACAATATTAATAATTTGCAATGATCATATTCCACAGACATCTTTCAGGACAATAAGGATAAATTAAAAATCATTTCTTGAGGTGACTTTGGTATAAATAATTGTTTATAACTTTGTTAATAGCATAGTGAAGTGATTCAAATTTACAGGGAATATTGATTATAACAATATTAATAATTTTCAATGATCATATTCCACAGATATCCTTTAGGACAATAAGGATAAATTAAAAATCATTTACTGAGGTGACTTCGGTATAAATAATTGTTTATAGCTTTGTTAATAGCAAAAAGAAGTGGTTCAAATTTACAGAGAATATTGCTTATAACAATATTAATAATTTGCAATGATCATATTCCACAGACATCCTTCAGGACAATAAGGATAAATTAAAAATCATTTATTGAGGTGACTTCGGTATAAATAATTGTTTATAACTTTGTTAATAGCATAGAAAAGTAGTTCAAATTTACAGCGAATATTTTCTATGATAATACTAATAATTTTCAATGATCATATTTTACAGACATCCTTCAGGACGATAAGGATAAATTAAAAATCATTTAATGAGATGACTTTGGTATAAATAATTGTTTATAACTTTGTTAATAGCATAGAGAAGTGGTTCAAATTTACAGGAAATATTGCTTATAACAATATTAATAATTTTCAATAACTAAATTCTACAGACATCCTTCAGGACAATAAGGATAAATTAAAAAATCATTTACTGAGGTGACTTCGGCAAAAATAATTGTTTATAACTTTGTTGATAGCATAGAGAAGTAGTTCAAATTTACGGGACATATTGTTTATAACAATGTTAATAATTTTCAATAATCATATTCCACAGACATCCTTCAGGACGATGAGGATAAATTAAAAATCATTTAGTATGTGACAACGGATAAGTAATTGTTTATAACATTGTTAATAGCATAGAGATGTACTTCAAATTTACGAGGAATATTGTTTATGACAATATTAATAATTTGCAAGAATCATTTTACACATACATCCTTCAGGACGATAAGGATAAATTAAAAATCATTTAGTATGTGACAACGGAATAAGTAATTGTTTATAACTTTGTGAATAGCATAGAGATGTAGTTTAAAATTATGAGGAATATTGTTTATAACAATATTAATAATTTGCAATGATCATATTTGACAGACATCCTTCAGGACGATAAGGATAAATTAAAAATCATTTAGTATGTGACAACGGAATAAGTAATTGTTTATAACTTTGTTGATAGCATGGAGATGTAGTTCAAATTTACGGGGAATATTGTTTATAACAATATTAATAATCTGCAAGAATCATTTTTCACAGACATCCTTCAGGACGATAAGGATAAATTAAAAATCATTTAGTATGTGACAACGGAATAAGTAATTGTTTATAACTTTGTTAATAGCATAGAGATGTAGTTTAAATTTCGAAGAATATTGTTTATAACAATATTAATAATTTGCAATGATCATATTTGACAGACATCCTTTAGGACGATAAGGATAAATTAAAAATCATTTAGTATGTGACAACGAAATAAGTAATTGTTTATAACTTTGTTAATAGCATAGAGATGTAGTTTAAATTTACGAGGAATATTGCTTACAACAATATTAATAATTTCCAATGATCATATTTGACAGACATCCTTCAGGACGATAAAGATAAATTAAAAATCATTTAGTATGTGACAACGGAATAAGTAATTGTTTATAACTTTGTTAATAGCATAGAGATGTTGTTTAAATTTACGAGGAATATTGTTTATAACAATGTTAATAATTTGCAATGATAATATTTGACTGACATCCTTCAGGACGATAAGCATAAATTAAAAATCATTTAGTATGTGACAACGGAATAAGTAATTGTTTATAACTTTGTTAATACCATAGAGATGTAGTTTAAATTTACGAGGAATATTGTTTATAACAATATTAATAATTTGCAAGAATTATTTTCCACAGACATCCTTCAGGACGATAAGGATAAATTAAAAATCATTTAGTATGTGACAACGGAATACGTAATTGTTTATAACTTTGTTAATAGCATAGAGATGTAGTTTAAATTTACGAGGAATATTGTTTATAACAATATTAATAATTTGCTAGAATCATTTTCCATAAGGATAAATTAAAAATTATCCTTATTGTCCTGAAGGATGTCTGTGAAATTTGGTGATCCCAAATTATTAATATTGTTATAAAAAATGTTCCCTGTAAATTTGAACTACCTCCCTATGCTAGCAACAAAGTTATAAACAATTATTTATACCAAAGTCACCTCATTAAATGATATTTAATTTATCCTTATTGTCCTAAAGGATGTCTGTGAAATTTGGTCATCCCAAATTATTAATATTGTTATAAACAATGTTCCCTGTAAATTTTAACTACCTCCCTATGTTAGCAACAAAGTTATAAACAATTATTTATACCAAAATCACCTCATTAAATGATATTTAATTTATCCTTATTGTCCTGAAAGATGTCTGTGAAATTTGGTCATCCCAAATTATTAATATTGTTATAGGCAATGTGTAAATTTGAACTACCTCCCTATGCTAGCAACAAAGTTATAAACAATTATTTATACCAAAGTCACCTCAATAAATGATATTTAATTTATCCTTATTGTCCTGAAGGATGTCTGTGAAATTTGGTCATTCCAAATTATTAATATTGTTATAAACAATGTTCCCTATAAATTTGAACTACCTCCCTATGCTAGCAACAAAGTTATAAACAATTATTTATACCAAAGTTACCTCATTAAATAATATTTAATTTATCCTTATTGTCCTAAAGGATGTCTGTGAAATTTGGTCATCCCAAATTATTAGTATTGTTATAAACAATGTTCCCTGTAAATTTGAACTACCTCCCTATGCTAGCAACAATGTTATAAACAATTATTTATACCAAAGTCACCTAATTAAATGATATTTAATTTATCCTTATTGTCCTGAAGGATGTCTGTGAAATTTGGTCATCCCAAATTATTAATATTGTTATAAACAATGTTCCCTATAAATTTGAACTACCTCCCTATGCTAGCAACAATGTTATAAACAATTATTTATACCAAAGTCACCTCATTAAATGATATTTAATTTATCCTTATTGTCCTGAAGGATGTCTGTGAAATTTGGTCATCCCAAATTATTAATATTGTTATAAACAATGTTCCCTGTAAATTTGAACCACCTCCCTATGCTATCAACAATGTTATAAACAATTATTTATACCAAAGTCACCTCATTAAATGATATTTAATTTATCCTTATTGTCCTAAAGGATGTCTGTGAAATTTGGTCATCCCAAATTATTAATATTGTTATAAACAATGTTCCCTGTAAATTTGAACTACCTCCCTATGCTAGCAACAAAGTTAGAAACAATTATTTATACCAAAGTCACCTCACTTAATGATATTTAATTTATCCTTATTGTCCTGAAGGATGTCTGTGAAATTTGGTCATCCCAAATTATTAATATTGTTATAAGCAATGATCCCTGTAAATTTGAACTACCTCCCTATGCTAGCAACAAAGTTATAAACAATTATTTATACCAAAGTCACCTCATTAAATGATATTTAATTTATCCTTATTGTCCTGAAGGATGTGTGTGCAATTTGGTCATCCCAAATTATTAATATTGTTATAAGCAATGTTCCCTGTAAATTTGAACTACCTCCCTATGCTAGCAACAATGTTATAAACAATTATTTATAGCAAAGTCACCTCATTAAATGATATTTAATTTATCCTTATTGTCCTGAAGGATGTCTGTGAAATTTGGTCATCCCAAATTATTAATATTGTTATAAACAATGATCCCTGTAAATTTTAACTACCTCCCTATGCTAGGAACAAAGTTATAAACAATTATTTATACCAAAGTCACCTCATTAAATGATATTTAATTTTTCCTGGAATTTGGTCATCGCAAATAATTAATACCATTATAAACAAAATATGCATGAAATTTGAAGTACTTGGGCTTAATATTAACAAAGTTATAAACAACAATTCATTTATAAGTGGTCCTATGATATTATTTTTAATTTGTCCTTATTGTCCTGAAGGATACCCGTTAAATTATTATTATTATTTTTATAGTATGTTACTAATCTGAACATCTACTGTCAGAATTTTATAATTCTGTACGTGTATAGCGCATAAATTTGATATTTATCACGAAATAATGTTTTAACGCCTATACAGTGGGCCATGGTCTAACACAGCGTAACGCTGCCACACACTGGCTGAAATTTTGAATCGTCTGCTACGAATCGTCTCCCAACTTCACCGTCGTCATTAACATGGGCAAATTTTATCTAATTTAGCACGCTAATTTTTCTTGGGTTTCCCATGTTGGAATAGTTATCATGGACACCTTGTATAGTTACAAAATTCGGGAAACTGCAAATTGACCTATATGCCAGAATAATTAACACAAAGTGTAAAAATTACGCACTCTAGACTCCTTCTCAGTAGATACTCTTACAATTAATTACGCGTATTACTTATACGCTTTTTTCCGCTTTTTTTTCAATAATTAGTTAGTTAGAAATAATAATACTTGAAAAAGCGATCGGTATTTATATAGTTGGTGTTCATTATTCCAAAGATTGCTCACAGAAACTAAAAATTTTGTTGAATCAAAAATTCCTTAGTCTTATCACGTTTCAGAGACACACATTCGTTGTGCAAGGATCTTGCCCTAATAGATGGGATATTATCCGGAGAGTGTTTATAAATAAAAATATTCCTCAAGCTGTTTTGCCTGTAATACTATCATTGTTGTCCGAAGGAACATTATGGGTGCTGTCACATTGTTTGTCATATTGTTTCGAATATAATATAAATTTTATAACGAACTCCGTCCATGTAGAGAGTTCCTACTACACAGGAATTTCTTATCGGGCAGCTCTTAATCTAATACTATCGGTAAAAAAGCGAAGATGAATTAGAGAAATTTACATTACAAGATCAGCAAATCGAAAATATGAAGTTACATAGAATCGAGTTCGAATTCTAAAATATATCGGAAACATATTTTCTCTTACAAGGACCACTATCAAACAAGTTACCTTAATGGCTCATAGCAGTGCACATAAGGTTCAAACTCTATCATAAATAAATGTAAACCTTACTACAAAAATACAAGATAGAAAATAGTGAACGAATAAAGACATCAGGTCCTATTAGACAACAATCTTTACTTGTTTTTCCATTCTTCCGCGAAAAAAAAAATTTATACTACGTCAACAATTATTCTCTACATCTCACATCTGAATATCGTTAAAATGACCAAAGATATTTAATTATAACATACCAAAAACCGAGCCCTCCAGTATGTTCTCAAACTATTAGTAGATGGATAAAGCTAGTATTAAAAAAGAGCCGTATAGTTACTAATATTTTTCCAGGCTACACTATAAGACACGCTTCCATCTATGTAGCAAATAGAACAGGGTTAATATGGACACGACATGTTGAACACCGAATTCTCAATATGCAATCAACTTTTCTAATAAACCTGTAATTATCTAATAGTCAACTTTTGCAAATAAGTATAGAGAATTAGTTTAAATTTTTGGGATTTATAAGGGGCTATTGTTATGTATAGGCTATTGCAAACCGGGTTGGTATTTGTATGGGCTATGTATATCATAATGTAAGAATACTGTTTTAAATACGATAAGATTCAACGCGATTTCGCACCTATCACTTTAAATATCCACATTGTAATTATATCGGAGGACAAGCGAAGGAAAATTGTAAGATTAACCGATTTACCTGTAAGGAAGGTTGATCGTAATTTTCCGAGCTTGTCCTCCGATATAATTACAAAACCCCCATCTCACCCGAAGAACCCAAGTGCGAAATGCGTATCAGAAATAACGAAATGAGTAACTAAATGAGCTGTAATGAGGTGTTACGTCGGGTGTTTTTTTGATTGTAAGCTTTCAAATGTACCGATAGGTATGACATAACGCGACACTACATTGTAATTATATCGGAGGACAAGCTCGGAAAATTACGATCAACCTTCCTTACAGGTAAGTCGGTTAATCTTACAATTTTTTATGGCTTCATATGTAAAATTTTCTGTTGAATTCAACGGTAGAATAAAAAAATATAGCATTTGATTTAATATATGAAAGTTAGAGTTTACTTCCAGTGTTGGAAATATTTTAGTCATTACATTTTTTTGTCTATTAATTTTTTGCTACTTCATTTGAACAAGTTCTCTTTTTTATTATTAAGTATGTATATCTTGTGTCTTACCCTCTGTAATTGGGATTCACTGAAATCCTGTTGAGTGGAAAATAAACGGATAAATTAAAATTAAAACTAATATTACCAGCACAAAACTGGAAAAAAACATTGATTAAAAACAAACTAAAATGAGACAACAAAGAAACAGAATACAATACTTGGTGCTTTAAAGACAGTTTACCAAAAATTTGTAATTGGAATGGTAACCTTTTCAGAATGTACTGGGCTAAATACAGGTAAAAAAATACTAAACAATCAAATAATTTATTTAATAATAAACGGAAACCCTGGTATAATACAACTGCCAGCTCAAAATCCGAAACAATGTGCGAAGAACGTGTCTCAGAACATATAAGCGGCAAAACATTGAAGCCATAAAAAATGTCGCATCAAAATACAATTAGATGAGAGAAAATACAAAGAGGACATACAAACTAAATTAGAAAATATAACAAACGCAAAGGAAGTCAGGAATGCAATAAAAACCCATGAAACATCAAACACAAAATCTTACAATGCTATACGAGAGACAGATATGACGAAAACAACTACAGGGGCATCGCACAAAGTTGGGTAGAATGTAATTATACACTGCCAGAAGTCCAATCAGAATTCAATCATTAAATTCTGAATGATTACTCACCAAGAAGGAACATACTGTATATTCGTTGATTATCAAAAATTCTTCGACGCAGTAAATCATGACAAACTTTGGCATAAAATTCAGGAGTACCAAGAAATATAGTCAGACTTTTGAAAAATATATATGGTCATGCAACAATACAAGTAAAAATAAAAAATACTTTCAATGAACGCATATCGATTACTAAGGGGGTACTGCAAGGCGAGTATCCAGCACTTCGCTATTTGCTCTATACATCAGTAATTTGGGAAAATATTTTAGGGGGAATAATCTAGAGAGAATTTATATAAATCCTCAAAAAGATATCTTGGCATTACAATATGCGGACGACCTGGCCATTTTTGGCAGATCATAGAGTGATATCCAGAAAAATCTAAGTGCTCTAAAGAATATTGTATTAACTTAAACCTAATAATAAATTCAAACAAAACGAAAATAGTACACTTCCACATCGGCCGTCCTGCAAGACGAAAGCTAACATTCGGTAATAGTTTGGCAAATGTTTGTTTAGGTAGGGACCAAGATAATATGATACACTTCATCAAATTCAGTGAATATCATACGATACTATGGGATCCGCGAGATGAAAATTATAAAGATAAAATTAAAAAGTCTGACGCCGTCCTGGAAATTACGGAAGCCCTTACATATAAAACCTCAAGACATCATTAACGAATAAACTGCAATGTTTGCAAGCTGCTCTTGCGGGAAACATTTCTACCATAAATAAACGTTTAGACAAAAATTTGAGAAACGTTTGACCAATGTTTGTTAAATGTATGTCATAATGTTTATTTTCAAATGTTTAGTGTGGACATAGCTTAAGAAAAAATATGTTGACAAAAAATATCACAAATTCCATTTTTACATTTACTGAAAGTGCTTAACTGCAAAACTGTCAAAAGACTAAAAAGGATAGCTATATTAACCTGGCATGTAAAAGTCCTTCATACAGCGGTTACATGTTTGACGTAACCGCAAGTAACTGGAATGCTCAGTAAAATGCGGTTACCATTTTATGTTGCCATAGGTAACATTTTTGATTAAAAACACCTTTGAATTTTCCTGTAAGTTTTGACACATTTGATTTTGAATTTTTTATACAAGTTTAATACAAAATTTATTAAGCCAACATTTATTAATATTAAAAATATTTTCACAATTTAATATACAAGATTTTGCTCTTGTATGTTACACGTCTGATATTTTAAAAGTGCGCGAAATAATGTGCTCGTTGCTC
Organism: Harpalus rubripes; assembly: GCA_963082715.1. Taxonomy (NCBI): domain Eukaryota; kingdom Metazoa; phylum Arthropoda; class Insecta; order Coleoptera; family Carabidae; genus Harpalus; species Harpalus rubripes. The sequence goes on from OY720455.1 coordinate 19,796,075, forward strand.
TGTGCACGAAATAATGCGTCCACTGTACGGAAATAATGCGCACATTGTACGAAATAATGTATGTGAAATACACGTTGTTATGGTTACGTAATTAATGAAATAATTACATGCTTCGCACACTGCTATAAATGCAAAAATATCAACGTTTTACCTCACGCCATACCGAAGGTAAAAGAGGTAATGTGGTATGTGTGTGTGTGTGTGTGTGCGTGTGTGTATGTGTATGTGTATGTGTATGTGTGTGTTTGTGTGTGTGTTTGTGTGTTTTTTGTGTGTGTTTGTGTGTGTGATGATTTTTGCTCCACGATAACTATTATACCAAACCTCAAAAAATTTCTATTTTCCGCGTTTGAATTTTCTGCATACATATAAAGAGTTGGTTAGATTTTAAGTAAAATTGGACAACCGGAAGTGATAGTTTACTTGAAGCCCATAACATTTTTTAATAAAAAAAATCTGATGTGGCCAGCACATTACCTTCCGTCAGTTCTATGTATTTTGTACAAATTTCATACAGAAAGTTCCTTGCTAAAGATTATATTTCTTGTACTTTACCTTCCGGCAGTTGCATGCATTTTATGCAAATTCCATACAGAAAATTTATAGCAAAAGATCCTATATTTCCAGTAAAATTATAACACAAACACACTAATAATAATAATACATTTATTTGTTTCAAGGTACAAAGCCTTATACAAAATATAAAGAGAGGATATACAACTGCATTACGTAATGACGATACTAAAATAATTTGTACAAAATAAAATTTCAGTTAATGCAAAAAATTAACGATAACAGTAAACGAACTAATTTGGCTTCATTCATTAATACAAAAACTTCATAAGGATAGACATTTAATTGTATAATAGAATATGTTGTTTATTTTTTCAGTATTAAGATTTAGTTCATCGATTAGAATATTAATCTTTGGATTATCACAATTAGGTGGAATGTATTTTGAAATAAATTCTTTTCTATATGGGGTATAAATTGGACAATGAAAAAAGAAATGCTCTATAGTTTCTTCTGTTTTACAGTTACATATAGAACAAATAAGATTTGTCTCCCAGGAGTATTTTATACTATTGTATGGTATGGAGAATATTGCCTTATTTTGCAAACGTAGATTTGCTAGTAAACGTACTTTTGCAATGGAAATATTGAAGAGTAAATAATTTGCTGTACAAAATTCTTTTTCACTACTTTATAATACTCGTTATAATTGCTGTTATCTAGTCGTTCCAGATCTTTACTGACAGAGTAATCATTGAATAATGCTACTATATTTTTGATTTGAGATTTAATAATATGAGTTCTCCAATGATCCGAAAGGTTATATTGTGTAAAAAGAGCTTTTAATTGGGAATACCAGTTAAATTCAACTTTATTTGCGATACCTTCATTTAAATAAATTAACCTATTAAGGATTATTTTGGGATACCTAGTGGGTTCCATATTGTTTACCTTTGCGTACCAATTTAAACTTCTATTAATTATTTGGCCGATACTATGGTGCATTCCAGTTTCTATCCGCAACATATAGTCTGGGGTAGTGCGGAGACATTTTAACATTATTTTTATGTACCTAGTTTGACACTTCTCGAGATTGTTTATGTAACGAAGTCCCCAAATTTCAGCACCGTAGAGTAAAGTACTCTTAACTACTGATTGAAGTAATACCTTTTTTTCTTTCCATGTTTGAGATTTACCTCTCGATAAAACACTATTGACCTTTGAAGTAGCTAACGTAGTTTTTTTATCTGCATGTATAGTGTTTTCATAAAATTTACCTGAGGATGAGAAATGATACCTAAATAACAAAAATTCTGCACTACTTCAATTTCAATATTGTTATATTTGAATGTAGGTAATGTTGGTTTTCTGCCACGAAAAAAGGGTAAAATTCTTGTTTTTGATATATTTACATTTAAGTCATTTGTGTTGCAATATTCTGCCAAGAGATTTAGTTTATGTTGTAATGAAATAGGGGTGTCACTTAACAAAACGATATCATCGGCATACGCCAACATTAAAATATCGTGATATCCGTCTACATTTACTCCTTGTTCATTGTTTTTTCTTAAAAATTCTTCGAGATCGTTCATGTAAATAGCAAACAGAATGGGACTCAAAATTTCACCTTGTAATACCCCTTCTTTAAGGGGGATAGGGGCATTTTCATTTTGACTATCTTTGCATTTTATGTAAATATTTGTGTTATTATATAAATTTTGAAGAATTCTTATAAACTTAGAACTAATGCCAATATTATACATTTTATCCCACAATTTGGTGCGATTAATTGTATCAAAAGCTCTTGTAAAGTCAATAAACGCGGCGTACATTTTTCCCTTTTTGAGTCTTAATTTGTGTGTGTGTGCGTGTGTGTATGTGTATGTGTGTGTTTGTGTGTGTGTTTGTGTGTTTTTTGTGTGTGTTTGTGTGTGTGATGATTTTTGCTCCGCGATAACTCTTATACCAAACCTCAACAAATTTTCTGCATACATATAAAGAGTTGGTTAGATTTTAAGTAAAATTGGACAACCGGAAGTGATAGTTTACTTGAAGCCCATAACATTTTTTAATAAAAAAAATCTGATGTGGCCAGCACATTACCTTCCGTCAGTTCTATGTATTTTGTACAAATTTCATACAGAAAGTTCCTTGCTAAAGATTATATTTCTTGTACTTTACCTTCCGGCAGTTGCATGCATTTTATGCAAATTCCATACAGAAAATTTATAGCAAAAGATCCTATATTTCCAGTAAAATTATAACACAAACACACTATAGGTACGTTCTATCGGTGTCAGAAATATTACTACTTCTTCTAGTAGAACCTCAATGATCATTCTTTTGCGTCAAAAAAATCTGAGTATTCCTACGAATCATTCCAACTTCAGAGCTGGAAGCGCTGGTTGGAAGATATATAGAATGGAGATAAATTCAAAATTTTACTAGCCGACTGTCGCGCGTACCTTTCTGTTACATTTGTCAATGTTCAGATTAGATTGTGCTCAAAGAAATACCTCCTTTACATTTTTATTATTTAATATATTTTTATATAATTATAATCTCTGTAATATTTGCATAACAACATTTTGAAGACCCAAAATAAACATACAAAGTTATCTTTAGTTGTTAACTAACAATAACACATAAACACTCCCACTGTTCTATCGTATTTATTTTTTACTTGACAGTTATTTGCCACTGAGCGTTCTATTGCTTTAAGAATATTCTTATTCTAGTAGGAATATTTCTGTCACCGATAGAACGTACCTTATGTCAATTTCATTTGACACTGACATCTTTCAATCAAAATTTTCTTAATATAGTAGCTGTTTCCATAGCTTTGGCAACTTTATGAAATTTAATTTCTTTATAATTTTTTAACTCTGTATCCATTTAATATTAAGTATAAAATGCAGTTAAATCGTATAGAGAATAAAATATTCTTTAATATTTATAATAACATTAAATGTGAAAAAATTATATTTAACATAGTTTTTTCAAGAAAAACTGTTAAAATCTTCAAATGAGGGTACTTCCGGTTGTCCAATTCTAACCAAAATCTAATCAGCTCTTCACATGGATGTACCGAAGAGAAATACGAAAGAATTATAATTTTTAGAATTGTAGTATGGAAGTTATCGTAGACGAAAATTTTGTTACACACACACAGAAACACATACATACATACATACACACACACGCACACACACACACACACACACATACATACATACATACATACATACAGACATCATCCTAAAAATAGTAAAATCGTATTCTAGGGACCCTAAAACGTGCTTATTCATCAAAAACTCACCACCGAATTTTTTGACCAAAGACAATACCTTCCTTACCTAAAGGTGGGGAAGGTAAAAAACTATACTACAATATAATCCTAAACTTTTCAATGTTAGTATTTAAGACATATATCATGGGGAGTAACAAAAGATTTTGGTGAGAATTGATAATCCGGATGTGATACTTTACTTGAAGCTCTGAACAGATTATTGTAAAAAATATATTGATATATTCTAAACCTTTTTCATATTTAGTATTGAACACTTTTATATGAAAAGGACAACATATTAGATTTTGGCAAAAATTAATAAACAGGAAGTGATATATTATTTTAAGCTCTGAACATATTTACATGAGAAATATATATATATATATATATATATATATATATATATATATATATATATATACGCATTTTATTTCTAGTTATATTACATCTTTTATTTTTATACTTACGAAGAGACTTCTTTGCGGCACAGAAGGAAAAAATTGCAATCAATATTAAATACTTCATTTTTATTTTATTTTATATTATATATCTTCTTATATGAAGTATGATGAATAAAATTGTTTTCACCTTATTTATATAAACTTGAAATAGCTAAGAAGATACAACCAGCCACATATATTACAAATATTATATACAGGGTGCTGACAAACTCCCAAATATAGGACTTTAACCCTAAGCTACTACGGTCATTTTTAGTCATATAACTGGTATAATGGGGTGTTAAAACCCTATTATATTTAGGTAATTATTTATCAATCTAATACATTTTTTTAAAGTTTTATTTAAATATTTTTTGTATTACGAACGTACATAAACACTGAACAAATGTAGGAAAACAAAATCCATTTAAAAGAAACATCTTTAAACTAAGTAACTTCGAAATTGTGCATTAAAATTTACAATTTTTTTTATATGTCGCACAATTTATAATTGTTCGCACAGACAAAGTAATCTTCACATATAGTGTTAGGATAAGGTTCAAAGTTATTCCATATAAAATAAACTACATTGTAGAATATCACAAAAAAGAACTGACGGGAACGTGTCTTTTACTTGTCGCTTTTGTGTAACTGATGCGTCATTCATGTTATCAACCACTTCCAAATCTGATTTTTTTGATATTTCTATATCAAAAAGTCACTTAGATTCACTACTATTTCATCCAGTTCTTTTTGCGACAGAGTGATTTAGTTTTCAAAAAACATCACTTAAAAATCGATCACGTAAGTGGTACGGTGGTACCCCAAACTCAAAACTACTAACGCACGCAATAAATCAGAAATTGTTTTCACTAACACTAAAATGAGAATTGCCTCGCCACTGTACCAGTTGAGGTATAACATGTAAAATCTTACTTTCGTAATTTCTTGCCTCCCTAATTATTTTAGGTAAAAAGAGCTTCAAGCAAAAGTTGTAGGGCATAACGGTTAAAAAAGTAAATAACAGGCAAATACCGTTTATATCCATATGAATTAGCGATTTAGGTTATTAACATTAATATCTAATGAAGTTTTTCAATATTAAAGTATAAATAATTACTCTAGCTTTTCAAATCTTCGTTGACTTTGCCATGATTTACAATGTGGCTACTCGTATAGTTTTTGTTTATATATTTATCTAAATACAACAATAACCTCAACTGAAACTCGCAGCGAGTTTTTCAAGAGTGATTTTTGTAGGTTATGTTAGAGAAATTATTTTATTTTTCTTGTTAAAAACAACTAAGGATGCAATAATGAAAATTCCATAGCAATTAGACAATATATATATATATATATATATATATATATATATATATATATATATATATATAACATAAAAGAGTCGATTGTGAATCAACAAGGTTTACACATAAAATTTTTCATTCTGAGTGAAAATTAATTTCGTTTATTGCATTCTTGGTCTTAATGTTGTATTATCATCGGAAATGAAATACTTTATTGTTCCTAAGACTACGTCTTTTCAATGGGGAAGTAGCAATCTTTTTCCGCGTAACAATAGTGTATAGTGTATATAATGTATAGTGTTGTGTTTATCCCTGCTTGAGCCATTTTGGGCTTAATTCTGAAGCTATCAGAACCAGCAAGTCGGCACAATCGACGCATTCCACAATAATCCTTCTATCCGAGGCGCACCAGACGCTTCACTTTCAGTATCGCCTCTTCACAGCGTGGCCCAGCCTTCAAGACTTGGTCGCTTGATTGTCCACCTACCACGTTAAGACGCAATCGCGCGTTATCTCCAGGAGCTCGATTCCTGCCCAGACATTTCCAGTTCCCTGCGGCGTTAAGGTCAGTCCTCCTTACCCTTTATTAGTTTTCTCGTAACAATTGCTCGACCTCTACTCGCCTCACTTTTTTCTTTCTCCATTCATACAGTCCATTCAAATAACTTTTACATGGCCACTTTTCAACATCAAAAGGGCCACACTTGCTCTACAACTTTTATTTGCTTTCTTACCTAAAATAATTAGGGATGCAGTTCACCATCCTGTATAAATAAATATAAATATATTGATTGTGAACATAAATAATTCATATCGTTTAGCTCTTTCTAATAAGATAAACAAGTAAATTCAATAATTCATAGCTTACTATCATAAATAAACAATTTTATTTGTATGTTTGGTACATGAAAATTTATTACCTATTGTCTTGAAGATAATATATTACTTGAATTTTCTAGAAAAGCGCGAACATTTAAGTGCAAAATAATAATAATAATAATAATAATAATAATAATAATAATAATAATAATAATAATAATAATAATAATAATAATAATAGTAATAATAATAATAATAATAATAATAATGATAATAATAATAACAATAATAAAAATAATTATAATAATAATATTAATAATAGTAACAATAATAATTTATTTATTTTATGTGATGTGCAAAACACATACAAAAATGGTCATAAATTGACATATTTATAATAAATAGTATACAAGTCATACAATAATTCGTTAGAATAAAAACCTTTTTCTATCAAATAAGTTTTGAAACTCAATTTAAATAAATTTTAATTTTTAGATTCCTTAGGCCCGGTATTTTCATCTCCGGTTAAACAATCGGTTAACTTATCTGTCGGTTATAAAAACAATTGGCATCGAAAATTTTACGCATGTATAATTTTTATAACTTATGCTATAATAACGATGCTATATTTTTCTTTTAACTAACATTAAAGTTAACAGACTCTTTATATCGGGTTCAAAATATCAGGCCTAAATATTCTGTTATAAACATCCACGCCCATGACATTTAGAGAATTCTGGCTACATACAGGTGGTTTCCAATTACAGAGTGGGTTCACATTCACACACATCTATACCTTAGTGGGATTCGAACTCCGAGCCCCGAGGGCCCTCATGACATGAGGCGTTGCTCTAACCGTTGAGTCACCGGAGGTATAATAAAATGAAGATTAAATTTTAAATACCGGGATAGAATAGAAGTCACTAATCCAAAAATATGGATTAGCTTAAACATTTTTGTGAATCGTTAATTTTTATTAATCTAAATACATATGTAGAGTAGGAGATATACGTTGTATTATAAACTACTCTACATGTGTAAAAATATAACTAAGAACGTTAAACTAGTATAACATGTAAAGCAAAATAATAAACACAAATGAATTTGGATCAGAGCGAAAACGGGAAAACACTTTTATTTATTTCGTATCTAACAACATTAAAACATTTTCATAGGTGTCTTGATCGAACTGTGTGATCGACACATGGTTGCTAGATGTAACTGTAACATATCTCCCTCCTTAGAGAGAAGAAAACAATGACAGGTAATGAAAGGGAAGTCATTACTTGTCATTTTACAAAGAAATGACATAAATTGAATGACTTTATTTGTGGGACTTGGGGAGAGGAATGAGTGTTATCAAAATTGTGCGGCTATTGTAAGTAAGCAGGTTTTAGTCTGTCTATTGATACGGTGTCCAATTTATCTTTAATTAAAATTTTGAAAAACTTTTCGTATCGTTTGATTACTTTGTAAGGCCCATCGTAAGGTTGTTGTAGGGTGGGGCTTATTGCATTATGCTTTATGAAGACATGTGATGTGCGAAATAGATCGGGGTTTACAAAATATGGTTTGTTTTTTAAGATTGGGGCTGTATACTTTAATTTGCTGATTATTTGTTTTAACTGTTGGAGATAGTGGGGCATGTTAGGGTCTGGAACTATTGGTGATTGTGTGAAGAATTCGCCTGGAATGTGTAATGTGGTGCCGTAGACAAGTTCTGCCGGGCTGCAATTAATAGGTTCTTTGCACGTTGTGCGAAGACTTAATAAGACGATTGGTAGGTTAGTTACCCAGTTTATAGGGTCATTATATGTTTTAAGGGAAGTTTTTAGCTGCCTATGGAACCTCTCAATCATGCCATTTGATTGTGGATGGTATGCCGTGGTTTTTATGTGGTGTGTGCCCAACATTTTAAGTAAATTTTTGAATAATGACGATTCGAATTGTTTTCCCCTGTCTGTTGTAATAACAGAAGGAACTCCAAATCTAGATATCCAATTGTTTACTAATGCTTCAGCTATAGTTTGTGTGTTACAATCTTTGATTGGAATTGCTTCTGGCCATCGTGTGACCCGATCTATGCACGTGAGTACATGAGAAAATCCTTGGGAATTGGGTAAATGGATTAAGTCGATATGAATGTTGTCGAAGCGACTGTTTGGTTCGGAAAATGGTTTGAGTGGAGCTTGGGTGTTTTTTGTTATTTTTGAACGTTGGCAGTGTACGCATTGTTTGGTCCAGGATTGTATGTCTTTGTTCATTTTCTACCAAACAAATTTAGAGTTTATTAATTTTGTTGTTGTTTTTATTCCTGGATGGGATAGCGAGTAAAAATGGTCGAAAATGTTAATTCGGAATTCTTTTGGTATATATGGTCGGTATTTACCAGTGGATATGTCGCAAACTAAGGTACAGGTAGAATTTGGAAGCTTAATGTTTTTGAATTGTAAATTGTTCGTTTTATTTGTCTGCAGTGTCTGTAGTTCTTTATCGGTTTTTTTGAGCTGCTGCGATTTTGACGTAGTCGATGGTTTTGTCTGTGAGGATGGAGTTTATTTGGATTCTGGACAGCGCGTCGGCTACGGCGTTGTTTTTGCCCGATACGTGTCTGATGTCGCTTGTTAGTTGTAAAATGAAGTCCATGTGTCTTATTTCTCTGGAGGTGTAGTTGTGGGAAATTTTGTTAGCCATGAAAGTCAGAGGTTTATGATCTGTTAGAATGGAGAAATTTCTTCCTTCTATGAAATATCTAAATTTCTTTACTGCTAGGTACATAGCTAGTAATTCACGGCCAAATGTGCTATAACGTTTTTGTGTAGGTGTGAATGTGGCGGAAAAGAAGGCTATAGGTTTCCAGTCTTCTTTTATCTGTTGTTGCAGAACTGCACCTACTCCCGTGTCTGAAGCATCTACCATGATAGATATAGGGGCATTGTGTGCGGGAAATGTGAGTGTTGTTAAATATGTTAATTGTTTTTTAATGTCTTTGAAAGCTTTGTTTGCCTCCGGAGACCATGCAATCTCTTTTGAGCTGTTTGGTTTATTTGTTATGAGACAATTAATGGGTTTTAACGTTGTTGCACAGTTAGGGATAAAACGATGGTAAAAGTTTATGAGGCCAAGGAATTCCCTTAGTTTTTGTTGAGTTGTAGGTAAGGGAAATTTGTTGATTGTGTCAATTTTAGATTTTACCGGTTGAATGCCATTTGTTGAAATACTGTGTCCTAAGAATTCGATCTTCTGGACTCCGAATTGGCATTTGTTTTGATTGATAAGTATACCATGTTTTTCAAGTCTTTGGAAAACTAATTCTAAGTGCTTTAAATGTTGTTCGAAAGAACTACTAGCAATAAGGAGGTCGTCAATATATGCGAAGCAAAAATCTAAACCTCTGACAACATTGTCAATGAACCGTTGAAAAGTTTGGGCGCTATTCCTCAATCCAAATGGCATGACCAAGTATTCGAAAAGACCAAAAGGTGTGGTTATTGCTGTTTTGGAAATGGATTCTTCGTCCATTGGTATTTGGTGGTAGGCTTTAACGAAGTCTAATTTTGAAAATATTTTCGAATTGTATAAATTAGTTGTAAAATCTTGAATATGGGGAATTGGATAACGGTCAGGGACGGTGATGGCATTGAAAGCCCTATAGTCCCCGCAAGGTCGCCATTCGCCAATCTCTTTCTTTTTAACCGTATGTAATGGAGAAGCCCAGTTGCTAGAAGATGGACGAATGATCCCCATTTTCAACATTTTATCGAATTCGTTTTTAGCGGTGGATAATTTATCCGGAGCTAGACGGCGCGGCCGTGCAAAAACAGGTGAATTGTTAGTGATGACACAGTGTTTGACATTGTGCATAATTTGACGTTTGGGAGTAAAAGGTGAATTTAGAGAAGGAAATTTTGACAAGAGTTGGGTAAAGCATGTGGAATGTTGAGTAGTAATACTAGATATTCGATTTGAATTGTTTTGTATGTTTCGGTTTGCTTGTAACAAGCGCTTTGAAGGTAAGTCAATCAGCAAGTTAAAGTATGTAAGAAAATCTGCGCCGATAATTGAATGCTTAACGTTCGCGATAATAAACCTCCATGTAAATTGCATTGTTAATCCGAGGTCTATTTCTAATGTTTTAGTACCGAAAGTTTTGATGGTTGAATTATTGACAGCCTGTAGTGTAAGAGGATTTTGTCGTCGTTTCTCGCACAATGAATTTTTGATAACACTCACCTCGGCTCCAGAGTCTATCAGAAAGCGGTGGCCAGAGAGCCTATCAGTCAGATAAAGGAGTTTTGTTGTCGTTGGATGAGTATTAGTGCTAGAAATAGATGGTAAAGTGAGTTTATCTATTAAGCTTCTGTTTTGATGTAACAAAACTTCTGATTTGTTTGTAGAAGAACTTTGTTGACATGGTGGAATACATTTCCTCGCCTTGCCGCCGAAGTTGAGGTGATACCAGCATAAATTCGAGTTCGGAGGAACCGTAGGGAAAGGAAGGTTTTTCTTTCTTGACTGACTTAACACCAACTTCTTTAACTCTGAGACCTCTTGTTTTAGCTCCTCGATTTGCTGTGCGTCTTTGCTCACGGAACATAGCGTTGGTTGTGTGACGTTTAGAATCCTATCCGCGATTTCGGCTTTATCTACTAATGAAATATTATTATTTAAAGCAAGGATAAGTTGAATATTTGAAGGAAGTTTTTGCAAGAATATTTCTTCAAGGATTGAGTCGTCTAGATGCATAGAGCCAACCAACTGTTGGAGCTGACGTAAAAGTTGTGATGGTTTTTTATCGCCTAAGTCTGTGATGTTGAATAATTGTTGAATTCTTTCTTGTTTCGATAGCGAAGTTCGGTGGATTAACGTTTCTTTTAACTTGGTATATGGAAACACTGTTGGAGGATTCTCAATAAGGTCTCTGACTTCTGCTGCATACTGAGGATTGAGTAATGAAATTAATTTGTAGAACTTAGTTGTTTCAGATGTAATACGGTGTGACATAAATGTCGCTTCTACTTGAGAGAACCATAATGTCGGGTCCGCAGGCCAAAATTCGGGGATCTTGAAGGAATTTGTTAATGAAGATATTTCAGGAAGCGGAAGGTCAGCAGGTCGGGTATCGGAAACAGGAACAGGAACAGGTATGTCGTCCATCCTGTTTGACAATCGGGGTCACCAAATATGTAGAGTAGGAGATATACGTTGTATTATAAACTACTCTACATGTGTAAAAATATAACTAAGAACGTTAAACTAGTATAACATGTAAAGCAAAATAATAAACACATATGAATTTGGATCAGAGCGAAAACGGGAAAACACTTTTATTCTTTTCGTATCTAACAACATTAAAACATTTTCATAGGTGTCTTGATCGAACTGTGTGATCGACACATGGTTGCTAGATGTAACTGTAACACATACCTACATATTTACTTGTGCTGGAAACAGTATTGAATTCCTTTTCTATTGTTATACTTACTTTTTTCTTTTTAAAACGTTACTAATATTAATTTGAACTGATTAGTTCTTTGATAGTGACATTTATGCGTCAGTTACATACATTTGAATAACTACGTTTTGTTTGTTTAAAGCGTACACTCTGTGATTGAAATTATATATAAATTTTATAAATTTATCCATAAAATATATAGAAAGTCACTGCAGTTTCTCGTAATTTGTTTCACTTGCATTACTCCACACGGGACACGCGTAAGTTATAATTGGTCTAATAGTTTATAGATATGGGTTTTAATTGATGTATTTATTTTCTAATTTCTATTTGAAAGTGGAAATAGGAAACACATTTCTCCTGTTACTTTTTAGCAGCTTTGATTTATGTGTTGAGTGTCTTAATCCTGGATCTAGGTTCATTCCTAAATATTTACCAGAACGTGACCAATTGATAATATTGTTTCCTAGTTTTATATTTTCAATGTTTTTTGGTCGACGTCCGGTGCATAGTAAGGCCTCAGTTTTCTTTGTGTTTACTTTAATTTCGCACTTAGTGAAGTACTTGTTAATTTTGTTCAATGATTTCTCTAATCTGTTTTTAATCGCACTAGGGCGATAAGAGGATGTGTATAACGCTGTGTCATCCGCGTAGAGTGCAAGATGAACGGTACGAGGCAAGTCGTTGATGAAGCTACTGAAAGTATTGGGCCTAGTACTGAACCCTGTGGCAGTCTTGCTGCAATTGTTCTAATATTGGATTCTTCCCCATTAACTGATACCTTAAATTTTCTATCTTTTAAGTAGAATTCAATTATGTTTATAATATACTTCGGAAAGTCCATGTCAATTAGCTTTACTATAAGTCCTTTTATTCATACAGTATCGAAGGTTTTTTTGATATCTATTAATAATAATCCAGTATGCCTCTTTAAGTTAAAATTGTCTGTAATGTGTTCCGATAATCTAACTAATTGTTGAACTATTGAGTGGTTTTGCCTGAAACCAAATTGTTCCTTAATCATGATGTTATTTTCGGATATGAATTTATTGATACGGATTATTATCTTACTGAGAGTACAAAGTAAGCTGAATGGTCTGTAATTTGTAGGAGTTTCACTATCTTTTTCTTTTTTGTGTATTGCGACAATTTTCGAGATTTTCCACTGATTTGGAAAATAAGAATACATTAACATATTGTTAGATATGACAGTTAAAAGCACAACTGCTTTCTTTGTTAAATTTTTTATTATTATATTGGTGATTTTGTCATTTCCGGGAGATTTTTTATTTTCCTTATTGTTTTTAATTTCTCTTGGATTAGTCAGTGAGAAACTTGTATTTTTTTCTTGTGGGTTTGCGTTTATTAACAGCTTGAATTTTTATTGATTACATTCGTATGATTTATGGTTCCAAGATCTATATATTTTATGTACTCGTGCACATTGTTCAGCTAGTATTTCAGCTTTTTTTGTTTGTGTAGGCAACATAGTCATCCTTTTTTATTTTGTACAATGCTTTGTATTTTCCATAAGCTGTCATCCTGTATGTTAGTGGTTTTTAGAAATGTGTTTCATTTATTATTTTTCCAATTTGTGATTTTCTACCTTCCGCCACCTTTAGGTAAGAAAGGTATTGTCCTTGGTCAAAAAATTCAATGGTGAGGTTCTAATGAATAAGTACGTTTTAAGGTCCCTAGAATACGATTTTACTATTTTTACGATGATGTGTGTGTGTGTGTGTGTGTGTGTGCGTGCGTGCGTGTGTGCGTGCGTGCGTGCGTGCGTGCGTGCGTGTGTGTGTGTGTATGTGTGTGTGTGTGTGTGTGTGTGTGTGTGTGTGCGTGTGTGTGTGTGTTACAAAATTTTCGTCTACGATTCTAATACTACAATTCCAAAAATTATAATTCTTTCGTATTCCTCTTCGTTGCATCCATATGAAGAGCTGATTAGATTTTGGTTATAATTGGTCAACTGGAAGTACCCTCATTTGAAGATTTTAACAGTTTTTCTTGAAAAAACGATGTTAAATGTCATTTTTTCACATTTAATGTTATTATAAATATTAAAGAACATTGTATTTTCTATACGATTTGACTGCATTTTAAACTTTATATTAAATGGATAGAGAGTTATAAAATTATAAAGAAATTGAATTTCATAAATTAGCCAGCTATGGTAGAAACATCTACTATATTAAGAAAATTCTGATTGAAAGATGTCAGTGTCAAGTGCAATTGATATATTCGTAGTATTTTTGTGTTATAATTTTAGTCGAAATATAGGATCTTTTTGCTCGAAATACATACAACTGTCGAAGGTAATGTATATACAAGAAACTTAAAATCTTTTGCAAGGAACTTTCTGTATGGATTTTATAGAAAATACATACGCATTTATGAAAATTCTACCGGTAGATACCGCATCTAGCGACTGTGTTTGAAAACATGAGTGGTAAAAAGTTACCGCGTTCGAAAATTGTTATCTACCAGATCCATCTATCGGATTCATGAAAAATCTAATCTCAAAAAAATGGTAGTGATGCAAAGCGAAGCGCGCGCGTTAAATGGAAATAGGTACGTTCTATTGGTGTCAAAAATCTTCCTGCTTCTTCTAGTAGAACATCAATGGTCGTTCTTTTGCGTCAAAAAATCGAAATATTCCTACGAATCATTCCAACTTCAGAGTTGGAAGCGTTGGTAGGAAGATATATTGAGTAGAGATAAATTCAAAATTTTACTAACCGACTGTCGCGCGTACATTTCTGTCACATTTGTGAATGTTTAGAGTAGACTGTGCTCAACAAAAATATCTCCTTTACGTTTTTATTATTTAATATATTTTTATATAATTATAATCTCTGTAATATTTGCATAACAACATTTCGAAGATCCAAAATAAACATACAAAGTTATCTTTAGTTGTTAACTAAGAATATTATCACATAGCCACTGCCACTGTTCTATTGTATTTATTTTTTACTTGACAGCACTTGACAGTTATTTGCTACTGAGCGTTCTATTGCTTTAAGAATATTCTTATTCTAGTAGGAATATTTCTGACACCGATAGAACGTACCTAATGTGTTCAAAGTAGGACTCTACTCAGTTTGTTAACTACGTTAAATTTTCCAATCTGTTTCAAATATTTTCATAGGTTATGGATTTAACCTGTTTACCACTTGCGTTCTTAAAATATCGATTCTGGTAGCTAAAAAAAGCTGTTTACCGGTAACAGTTCTCCGGTAAAGGTTTCGTAAATACCTCATATAACTGACGGAAGGTAATGTGCTGGCCACATCAGATTTTTTCTTTAATTTGTTCATTTAATTTGCTAACCACTGTGTGGTAGACTTTTTTCGTGTTTGTTGCATTTTATTCTGTATTTGTTTTTTAGAGTTATGAGTTTTTCTATATCTATAGACAGTTCTTCTTGTACTACTTTCTTTCCTTTTAGAGGAATTGCTTGTTTCATTGCATTATTTATTATGATATAGAACTTATTTAATTCCTTGTCGAGGTCTTCCATTCGAGTGATTATGGGATTCGGGTTTATGTTATCGTTTAATATTTGTCTATACCTTGTCCAGTTGGCATTTTTGTAATCATGTGTAGGTATATCTTTGTGTTTTTCTGGTCTTTTGTTTATATTAAATGTTACTGGGTTGTGATCCGAATTTAATTTTTAATGTACTTGTATATTATGATAGTAATTAGAGTTTTTTTTTAATACAATGTCAAGTACACTTGGTTGCCTATTTCTGTCATTTGGATAGTAGGTTGGTTCATCTGTGTGTTTCAACGCGATATTATGAGTAGCAATATAATTAATTAATTTTATTCCATTGCGATTATTGGTTGGGCAGTTCCAACCAACGTGTTTCAAATTAAGGTGTCCCATTTTTATTTGTTATTTAGATTAAAGTTTGTAGATCATCCGTATTGAGTGTTTTAGGAATGTATACTGTAATAAGAATTATTTTCTTATTATTCATAATAAGTTCTGCAGCCACAGCTTTTGTGTTGTTCAGAGTGGGTAGTATGACTGGTGCATGTATAATACTTTTTTTATAAGTATAGCAGCACCACTTCCTTCTGAGTTGCGGTCATTTCTATATATTTTGTAGCCGCTTGCTTTTAGTGTGTATTTTTCTGAGATCCTGGTTTCATTTAAGACTATGATATGTATTTTATTTTTAATTACAAAGTGTTTTAATTATTCTATTTTTTTTTTAATTGTACAATTCCATAGTAGTATGTTGGTAGTATTATTCGTGTTCACCATTACTCGAATAGATTAAGTATGCTTTCAATTAGTATTTCCATTTTAGTTATAGTGTCAGTGATACCCTTTAATTTATTTAGTGTACTTTTTATTACAGTAGTAATATGACTTACGTTTATTCCAAGAAATAGATCTCTTATTTGTGTGAAAAGATCCTTTATGCTGCTCGTATCAGTGGTATAAACATCGTTGCTGTTTCTGATCCAGGTTGGGTTGTGCGATTGTAAGTTTGGCTTAGTTTTTGGTAGTTGTGGAAATTTTTCTTACGAAATGTTGAATCCAAGTGTTTCTTTACGAGCGATATTTAATTTTTTTTTGTGCCTGTTTCGTGTATATTGGGCACTCGGGACTGTTGGCGGTATGGTAAGTCTTTGATTTTTTAAAGCAGTTTTTCGCGATGTGTCCATATCCTTGACATTTGTAACACTGCAGTACTTCCCTGTTGTTCGTGTATTTTTCCCAGGTTACGATGCATATAGTAGTCATTTTAGCAAACTGGATAATGTATATAGGTAATGGTCGCTCTTATATATTCTGTGTAGATTTTTTTTTATCATTTGGGTGACTTTAGCAACATTAAAACCTTTTGTAGTTAGCTCATTTTTTATTTCTTCCTGTGTTTTATTTGGTGGTATATTTTTGGGCACCGCTTTTATTATTCCAATTTAGCATTTTTAACTGTTTCTATTACTTTATTGTAGTCATCAATATTTTTTGTATAGAATATTAGTCTATTACCTTTATATTTTATATCTATTTTTTTGTAAGAATTTTCTGTAGATTTTCTACAGCTTGTTTATGATTTTGTGTACAACAATGCATTAAAATTTTGGTATCTTTTGCTTTTTATTGTTTTCCATTTCGTTGTTTTAGTAGTCACAGTCAGCTTCTGATTCAGATTCAGACAGTAGCGTGAACCTGTTGTTTTCTCTGACGTATCCTACTTCGTGATCGCCGATATAAGAAGGTCCAAAACTCATCTCTGTACCAGATTTAACAGTATCCGTCTGGAGACTTCAACTAGCTCATAAGTAGGGGTAAATATAAAATTTTAAACAATTATTAAAAATAACCAAACACCAACATAAATTAGCAGTCTCGCGGGTGGCGCGACTCGAAGGGGTTCTCCGGGTTCTAGAAGTTCAAAATATTCGCGCGTGTGACTGTAACTCAGCGTGCTTCGGCGCATGCTCCCTGCGTTACGCTAGAAAACCAGAGAATGATCTTGTAACCTGCGGAAGAATACAAGAATTGAAGGACGTCATTTTGCGGAAATAGAGGCGGCAATTTTAAATGTAGAATTAACAAAATAATTATGAAATAAATTTATTTGCATTCAACATACTTTTGCAGGAATAGAATTTCAGTACAATATAATTATGAAATAATGTAGAAAAATTTACTGGTATGTTAACATACATACATATTAAATAATACGTAGCAACTACTGGTGGTGAAATAATATTAATTTATTTAATTCTCTCCTTACTAATTTCCCTTGTATCACCGCTGTATATCTTTTTGAGAGATTAAAAAACCTAATTCTAGTATAACAATAAATAATGTCTTTTACTAAAATAAATCCATGATTTTGCTCATAGCTGTTCTCCAAATGTAGCAAAGCATCAGTAGATAGCATATTTTGTTTCTCTAAATCAGTTACAACTATTTTGAAATTTGATACTTGTTTTTTTAATGTAATTTTCCTTTTTGCCTCGTATAACTTTTTTCTGTATGCCCCTCGTTTATTTGTTATTTTAATATTCTGGTTTTTTAGTTTTCGTGGAGATATACTACAAATAAAAAAAATTATTTCATAAAAGAAAAAATAAAAATACCTGTAATTATGAATATTCTTCACAAACTCTATTCTACGCCGCTTAGTACCAGAAGAATCTGTTGTACACTATTTTCAGTACTTCATGAAGTATCTTCTTTCCTTCCAGTTTTAGTAGTAACAGTAACCGAGGTTGCAACTTTTTTATAACTGTAATATTTGAAATAAAATAAAATTATGTTCAAACTAATAAACATTAATAACAAATGAATCAAAATCAGAGATATATCTCTATATTTCTGATCAAAACTCAAATATATACCTCAACTTCCTTTTTAATAATGATCGTTCACCACTTTCCGTTGAAGATGAAGTTTCAGCAACAGAACTTACTGTTAAAGTCGTATTTAAGGATACATTTATTTCAGAACTATTCATACTAATTATTAGTACTGCGTCCGTTTTCAAATACACTTTCGAACCTTTTACAATATCTTCTGGACGAAAATGTCGCGGACAAATTACTTTATTTTTTGACCATGTCCAAGTATTTTCATCTTTTCCGCAGACCTTCTACCATGATTGTTTAAGACTAATATGTCTTAAATGAGAGGAATTGGAAAATGTTAACCCCTTTGAGGTAGCAACCCGCTGCACATGAAAATAGAACGGGTAACCTGCCCTGACTCTATTTAAATAAGTCAATAAATAAATAGAAATAACTGTTTCTGTTACTTGGAAAAATTAGTTATATATTTTCTACGTGTTTAAGTTTAATTTTAGAATTGTTTGAAATAGCTGTAGTATCTTAAACTATTTATTAACATTAATATACGACTGCAACTAGTTTCACGTCGAGTGCGCGCGCAACCCCCTCTCCAAGCGCACTCCATCTACAGTATTGATCGACCGCGGAGAGCTCAGAGTGTGTCTAGCTAGCATACGGGAAAGACGTGTCGCATCGTCGTTCGCGAGAGTGGGTTTTCCACCATTTTGCATAAACTTTCTGATTTTCATATGGCCAGCAAAGTAATTTGTTATTTAATTATCGTTCGCGTAGCTTGATTAGCCTAGCACGACTAATTCAAGGAGTTATCGTTCGGTTTTCATTTAATTTTGTACTTTATAGTCCGTGAATACTTAACGGCGCCATTTTATGCAGCCAACAGACACACCTCAGGAATCAATTGTAAAACCGAATTATACAATTTGATTTCTCACGGGAACTCGTGTTGTTAGGGATTTGATTCATATTTCCTTGGGTGAAATTATTATTATTTCTTTGTAAACCTGTTTGCACGCTCACGTTCGAGTGACGTCATCCACAGCACACCTGCTGTTGTCGCCGCATAGGTACAGCCAATGCAACAAGTTTTGCATTCTAGTTGGTTATTATTAAGTTCATTTAGGGTTCTTAATATTGTTTAACTAAATTTGTTTGGTCATACACTTATTAAATGATTTAGTTAATTTCTACAAATATCGTATTTGTTCTATCTTTGGTTTATTATAGTTTATGTCACTTGTATTCAATACGCTATCACATATCTCTCAGAATTGTTTTTCTGTTGTTTGTTATTTTGTTGCAATTATACTTAGCACGTTTGTTAGTTTGGTTTACATATAGTTGCTTTGTTCATTGAATTTAACATCAAACACATTGTTGGTGCTTCTAGGCCGGATTCGCTGATCTAGAGACATCACATTTGGGCTTGCGAGCAGGATCAAAACATTTGGTCCTTCTAGGTCGGATTCGCTGGTTTAGGGATTGAACATTTGGTCCTTTGAGCCACTAGGTCCTTAATATTTGGTCCTTCGCACCGGAGGGACGTAACATTTGGTCCTTCGAGCCGGATTTGGCGGTATTCGGAGATAATTATTGTTTCTAGTTACTTTGGTATTAGTAATTGCATTTAATAACACACTGTAAAATAGCTAAACTACTGCACGAACAATTAGAGGTTGGGACAGAAGATATTCGTCGTCTATCAGTCTATTTTTCAGAGACTGATGAAAAAAGTAAAGTGAAATTTGAGGTAACTTTTTCGTCTCTCGCAGCTTGGGAACAGGAATTCAATCGTACTTATTGTGAATATTCTTCAAAGTTAAAACAAACCAAAAATCCCGACGAGGATATGTTGGCAGAAATTTCCCGAGTTAAGAAGTTGTTTAATGAAATAAAAGAACTCATTTGTAACATACGTGTCAATTACAAGCTTAAGCTCGATGGAGACACCGGATCACAGTCAGGGTCCGACAGAGCTAAATCAGAATCACTTTCGATTCAATCAGCACAATCTTTGCGATATATGCAACCCAGCTTGCCTAAATTGAATCTTCCAACATTCGATGGGAAGAAAACAACTTTTATGAATTTTTACGATTTATTCACACAGTTGGTGATAAATCGGGACAGTTTGTCAAATATTGAACGACTTCAATATCTCAAGTTATCTTTAAAAGGGGAAGCCGCTAGGCTTATTACAAATATCCCCGTCAAAGCTGATAGTTTTGATATTGCATGGAACGTCATCACAGATGAATATTATCGTCCTAGGTTGTTGAGGTCGGTACATCTGAATGCACTCCAAGATGTGCAAAAGGTCAAGCAGGCAGACGCTCCTGCACTAAAATCATTGTTGAACACAGCACGCGAAAACATCGCTGCTCTGAAAAATTTAAAGGTTGATGTTGACTCATGTGGGGTCATTTTGGAAAACATGATTTGTCGTAAGCTAGATTCAGCTACTAGACGACAGTGGGAACTAACATTGGATTCTGACTCCAAGCCCACTCATGTAGAGTTAATTGCGTTCTTGACTAAGCAAGTTTCAAGCTTAGAGGTCGAGCCAATCAAACAATTCAAAGGGCACAAGCCAGCATCCCGAGTGATGACATTGGCAACTGATACGAATTGTCCGTATTGCAGAAAGTCTTACTACATCAGTCAATGTGAAGGGTTTATAGCTCTTAAACCTAAAGGAAGACATGATGCTGCAATCGAACACAAGTTGTGCATCAATTGTCTTAGAAAGGGCCACATACGCCCGAACTGTCCTAGTACAGCCACATGCAGAACGTGCAACAAAACTCGTCATACGCTGCTGCATTTTTGTGAAAGGTCGAACAAGTCGTTATCACCCAAGCGTGATAAAAAATCTGAGCAAACCAATCGTCCGTCATCACCCAAGAGTGATGCAAACTCTCAAGTCCATAGAGAAAACATACTTCGGTATTACTACCCACTGCAAAGCTGCATATATTTGACAGTGCAGGAAAGGTACATGTTGTTCGTGCCTTACTGGATACAGGATCGCAGAAATCCTACATCACAAGTCGTTGTGTCCACAATTTGAATCTGTCTATTGAAGCGTGTCAAACAAAGATTATGTCAATCAGTGACACCCGCGTCAAGGACACTAGTGGTATTATACATAACAAAATCAAACCATGTCGTAGAGAAATTCCAGTTCTCGATTTGAGTTGCATTGTAATCGACAACATTACAGGCAGAATCCCAGATTATCCAATATCTCGGGATACCTTTAATCAATTTGGGAATATCCAACTTTCGGATCCCGAATGCTATAAATCTCAACGAATAGACATGCTGTTAGGAGCTGACATTTGGGGTTAGGTCATTTGTAACGGAGTTAAGAAAGGAGTCGATGGCACACTTACCGCCATCAAAACAATCTTTGGTTGGGTGGTTATGGGAGAATATACCAGCAAGCAAACAAGCAATGCTGTGGTGTCCTATCATACATACACACAAGAAGATACACACGAACTGTTGTCTAAATTTTGGGAATTGGAAAATGTTCCAACTCCATCGGTTGTCACTAAACCCGAGGATAAAATTGTGGAGGACCATTTTGTCAATACTACCCAAAGAGACTCCGAGGGAAAATACACGGTTTCTTTACCTCTTAAACAGTACCCACCAGTACTAGGCAATTCATAAAAGAAAGCTTTGTCCATTTGTCACGCACAGCTGACTCGCTTGAGTAAAGACCCAGAGTTACTCAAAGCTTATGATGCAATATTCAAAGAATATTTGCAAAAGGGTTACGTCACGAGACTTGATGTGCAACCCAATTTGAATGATCAGGATTCGTACTATATTCCACACCATGCAGTGGTTAAACCTGATAGTGCGACGACACCGGTACGCATTGTGTTCAATGCTTCAAAGCCATCGTCTAATGGAAAGTCGATTAATGACTACTTGTATCCTAGTCCGGTACTACAGATGAGTATCTTCACTCTTCATTTGCGAAATAGATTTTATCCTATTTTAATTACGGGGGCCTTAAAACAGATGTACCTACAAATTACAGTTGTACGCGCGCATCAACGATTTCTAAGGTTCATTTGGAAACCTGCGGATGCCACACATCCTATTGTGTACCAATTCAACACTATCTGCTTTGGTTTAAATTGTTCGCCGTTCTTGGCGTTGCGTATAGTTGAGCAGTTGGCTCAAGACGAAGGGAATGAATATCCCTTAGCAGCTAAAGTCCTGCAAACTGATGTCTATATGGACGATGTTGTGACTGGAGCTGAAGATATTCAGCCAGCACTGACACTGCGCCGGGAACTCACGGATATATTCGAAAAGGGAGGATTCACCCTCCGAAAATGGGCAAGTAATTCTCAAACAATACTGGATGAACTACCAGACAATGCACGCGCAGATATCCACTTCACTGATGACGAGTCACTGAAATTGCTAGGTGTCAAATGGATTTGCAAGTCCGACTGCTACGAGTATACGGTCTCAAAACCCGACGATTTGTGCACCAAAAGAAACATTTTGTCTTGCATTGCAAGGATCTATGATCCATTAGGCATTATGTCCCCATTGGTGATGTTTCTTAAACTCATCATGCAAGAGCTTTGGAAATCAAAGGTAGAATGGGATGAAGAACCTCCCGCTCATATTGTCTCAGAGTGGAACTTGTTTCTGAACGAGATCGATTGTATATCCAACTATTCGATACCAAGGTTAGCTTGTTTGGGTTCTAAATTCGATCTTATCGGATTTGCAGATGCTTCCGAGCGAGGCTACTGTGCCGTTGTCTATGTTAGAAGTTATCCAAACGATAAACCAGTGGTTCAATTGCTCTGTGTAAAGACGCGTGTAGCGCCTTTGAAAAAAATTACTATACCTCGTTTGGAATTATGTGCGGCGCATCTTCTCGCCAAACTTCTCGAGAATATTCTCGAAAATATTCCAAAACAACCGGAGGCTGTACATTGCTTCTCGGATTCTATGATAGTTCTTGCCTGGTTGCGCAAGGAACCACACACTCTGAAAATATTTGTGGGTAATCGAGTCGCTCAAATACAGACAAATTTTCCGAGTGAACACTGGCGTCATGTAGCGTCGGAACACAATGCGGCCGACGTAGGTTCTAGAGGTCTCAGTCCTCTAAGTTTCAAGACATGTACTCTCTGGATAAATGGACCAGAGTGGTTACAACAACCTAACTCGTGTTGGCCACAAAGTGAAGTGGTTCAACTTGACGAAGATCAAGCCAACTCTGCTCAGACAGAGATTGTCAAAAGCCTAACATTGAAAACAGTGCAGCAGTTCAGTTTTTTCAATGCAATGTCCAACTATAATAAGATGGTGCGAACTATGGCTTATTTTTTACGGTGGAGAGACATCTCTTCAGGCAAACGAAAAGGTGCTGATGTGTTTTCACCAGAAGAGCTTGTTCGAGCACAAGCCAAAGTCGTCCTGTTGGCCCAATCAAAAGGACTACAGGATGAATTATCACAACTACAACGAGGCAAAGTTTGTCTTTAGGGCGACACTAAGGTGGCCGGCATGTTTAAGACTAATATGTCTTAAATGAGAGGAATTAGAAAATGTTAACCCCTTTGAGGTAGCAACCCGCTGAACATGGGAATAGAACGGGTAACCTGCCCTGACTCTATTTAAATAAGTCAATAAATAAATAGAAATAACTGTTTCTGTTATTTGGAAAAAATTAGTTATATATTTTCTACGTGTTTAAGTTTAATTTTAGTATTGTTTGAAATAGCTGTAGTATCTTAAACTTTTTATTAACATTAATATACGACTGCAACTAGCTTCACGTCGAGTGCGCGCGCAGCCCCCCTCCAAGCGCACTCCATCTACAGTATTGATCGACCGCGGAGAGCTCAGAGTGTGTCTAGCTAGCATACGGGAAAGACGTGTCGCATCGTCGTTCGCGAGAGTGGGTTTTCCACCATTTTGCATAAACTTTCTGATTTTCATATGGCCAGCAAAGTAATTTGTTATTTAATTATCGTTCGCGTAGCTTGATTAGCCTAGCACGACTAATTCAAGGAGTTATCGTTCGGTTTTCATTTAATTTTGTACTTTATAGTCCGTGAATACTTAACGGCGCCATTTTATGCAGCCAACAGACACACCTCAGGAATCAATTGTAAAACCGAATTATACAATTTGATTTCTCACGGGAACTCGTGTTGTTAGGGATTTGATTCATATTTCCTTGGGTGAAATTATTATTATTTCTTTGTAAACCTGTTTGCACGCTCACGTTCGAGTGACGTCATCCACAGCACACCTGCTGTTGTCGCCGCATAGGTACAGCCAATGCAACAAGTTTTGCATTCTAGTTGGTTATTATTAAGTTCATTTAGGGTTCTTAATATTGTTTAACTAAATTTGTTTGGTCATACACTTATTAAATGATTTAGTTAATTTCTACAAATATCGTATTTGTTCTATCTTTGGTTTATTATAGTTTATGTCACTTGTATTCAATACGCTATCACATATCTCTCAGAATTGTTTTTCTGTTGTTTGTTATTTTGTTGCAATTATACTTAGCACGTTTGTTAGTTCGTAAAACTAGCTGGTCCTTCGTTCGTTGTTAATTAGTACGTTTTACATATTAATATTATCCCGTGTATTGGCCAAGTCCAGTGATGTGAACCAGCTATCGAAGGTTGTAATTAATTTGGTTTACATATAGTTGCTTTGTTCATTGAATTTAACATCAAACACATTGTTGGTGCTTCTAGGCCGGATTCGCTGATCTAGAGACATCACATTTTAAGCTTGCGAGCAGGATCAATACATTTGGTCCTTCTAGGCCAGATTCGCTGGTTTAGGGATTGAACATTTGGTCCTTCGAGCCACTATGTCCTTAATATTTGGTCCTTCGCACCGGAGGGACGTAACAATGATTTTTGTATTTTTCCTCTCGGAAAACTAAACAAATTAACAATCTATTAAAAAAATTGTTTACAACTCAATTTGGTTTACTACTTACATGTTAAAATAAATTCCTTTTGGCTAAAATCTTGTATTATTAGAACATACTGGCATTGCACACGACGACATATTAAAAAAATTAATGTTTTAAACAACACAAGCCAATAAAATAGAAATGAAAAGATTATGCTGACCGCGTGCTTACAACGCAAGTTGACAGTTTTATCTGCAAAATGGCTACCTCCAGTTTGTACATCGAAAATTGGATGCGCAGTCGTCGAAGCGCTTTCTCCCCACCTCTATATCTCTGAAGAAAACTCGACATAAAACTTGCATACCAAGAAACAATCCTAACTTTAGTAACTTTTACATAACTACAATGATTTAAACTACAACTGATAGATATGAAACAATGGCAGATTGCAGAAGACAGTAAGTATAAAATGAAAGAATAGGAATGTAAAAGTTCGAATGCTGTTAATCAATTACTTCTCAATTGATAACATTGCAAGACAATTTAATCTATTTTGTGACATTATTGTATTCCTTAAAAAATGTTGTATTCTCTTTCAAGTAGAAAAACAGCATTCTACTTCGAAAATAGTTATAGGAGTTCTAATTAACCCTTAAGTGGTCGTTTTCGTTTCCTTGTAACTAAATGCCCTTCTGTATAACCTATGATTGTTGTATCTATCGTGCACTGCCGACGGTATTTTCAGTTTGCACCACTCTTCTCGAAGATATAGAAATGTCTTCAGCACATTATTCGAGCGGTGCACGGGTGCTATGGCGCGAACACTTATGTAAGTAAAATTGAAATTCCAATTTTTGTAAACTTGCAGTCCTTTTTTGATCAAAGTAAAATTTAGGCTATATTTATAATACTGTAAGTGGAAATATGCTATTTTATCATAATTTTAAGTTCAAAAACCTGAAAACAGCTGACTGGCGAAAAACTTGCATAGTATTTAGAAATAGACAAGCATAAGGATAAAGCATTGATGGAGCTAACGAAAGAAGTGCACAGTTTGTATATACGATGTGGGTAAGGATGATTCGGAAGATTCTGAAAGAGAGGTTCTACTTTATAGCGATAACGACATCGACTCAGAGCAAGAAGAAAGGTATGTCTTTTTTGTTATTATTATAGTAATTTATGACGCTAAGAGCAATTATTGTGTTTTAAGTTCTATATTTTGTTAATTTACGTTGCGAGAATTAATAAGGTTTAACTAAAGAAGTGATACTATTTTTTATTTGTTTATTTTCTGTTTGTTTTTTTTTCTAGGTTTCCCAGTAAATCGAGCAGTACATATAGTATCAAATAGCAACAGGAAATGTTAATTCATCCGGCTATAACAAAAAGTATAATCAAAATCGAAAACATGCAGCATTATACTCATATTTGAGGAGCGGTGCACTTAGTAATCCGTGCGACCACTTACGTTACAAAAATATGTGGAACCACTTAAGGGTTAAGATACGAAGAAATTTTGTAAGTTCTTTAAAAGTTTTATCTAAATTAGTTTCTAATAATAACTAATAATGATAGAACACTACCAATATTTCTGAAATGGGTAACTTTTTCCAAAAATGTTAATCTATAATTTAAAAATTACGCAGGGTCTACAAGTTTTGACATTTCAAGATAATCCTTATATAAAATATCAAAATGCAGCATACATTACATTATCGGGTATCGTTACATTACGTTTTCCTTCCCTAACTATTTCTGAATAACTTTCATCAATATTCCTTTTAAATTTTATTAAAATTAGTTCAGTACAGTTCTCCTATGGACGTAGTTTGTTGTCCTCGTAAATCTGCGTCGTCATGGATGCATCTGTTGAACAACGGTTCGCAATTAAATTTTGTGTTCGATTGTGTAAAGAAGTAACCTAATAGTTTTCTTTGGTCTATAAAGCATACAAGGAGGTTTCATTGACACGTTTCAAAGTTTTTGGTTGGCGAGAGCGATGACCCAAGGAGTGACCGCACCGCACCAAGCAGAAATGCCGAAAACATCGACGCAGTTCGACAACTGTTGCCTTTCAATCGACGTGTTACGATTCTGATGTTTACAGAGTAATTGAACATGAATAAAGAAACAGCTCGATTGACTATAGTTGAGAAAATTTAATGAAAAAAAAAATAACGTACAGGTTTACAAAGTAACAGTCGTACGTGAATTTTTGTCTTAAAAATATTGCCGTGTTGCATCAATCTCCGTATGATTCTGATTTTTCCACGGCTAACTATTTTTATCCCCCCAAAAAAATTGAAGCATATATGGTACAGTGCTCGCCACGCTTTAATGTTACCTACCTGCTAGACCCTGACCACAATTAGTTAATGGATTATAAGGGTAAAAACACAGAATTACATTTCAAATATTTATGTTATTTAATAATAATCGTCAACATTACCGATATTTATCCGCACATGAGTATAAGGAACTTTCGTCAAAGCAGCTGTTTTCTCGTTATATACTTACCTTCACCACTGGAATACTGTTCTACAAACCACGGTCTCCACATTTATAATAATCTTTGTGTCTAAACTTATTGACAAATAAATTGTAAAATGCATTAAAAGTTCCATATTATATCGTGCTAGTAAACTTCCATTTATCGTTAATTCATTTAAGCATTTTGTATAATTCCATCCTGGTGCACAGATAAGGAAAACCCAATCTGTTTGTGGTAAATTTAGTAAATTATCGACTACCGCCCATAACCTTAAATCAGCGTGACGAAGGTATAGAACAGCATCCCAGTTATAGATCTCTAGAACGTCTTGAATGGACTGGAGGACGAAGGATTGCGTGAATCGCTATGTAAATTTGGAACCAATAAATTGTGATTTTGATGAAAACGGCGTTTGTCTTATTTATAAGGGAAGTTCTAAAATGTACACTGTGTATTTGTAATAATAAAACGAAATAAAGAAAATAGTACATAAACATACATAAATTAATTGATTATACAATGATTACAAATTATGAAACTATGTCGTCATAATATTTCTCAGCCTCAGTATTATGATACATAAAGTTGACAGGTGAACGGTAAATAATAGTGGATATAGATGGAGGCCGGTAGAACGTCTGTGAATACTTGATAATAATTTTTTTGTTTTTTTTTATACACAATATATTTCATATGAGAGAAAGACAGTACAAATACATTCGATAAAATAATACATAAAGAATAAATAAAAACAATACTAATTAAATATTTTTGATTTTTACTATCCAATTTAGTGCAACTTCCGTTAATAGATGAAGTTCGGCGAAAACTTGCTGGAATTTAGGTAAGGGACATTCTTCAAATATATGCTGAATTTTTTTTCTTTCTGCTCCACAATCACAATTTGGACTATCGCGTATTTTCCAGTGATATAACATAGTATTACATTTTCCATGGTATGTTCGAAAACGATTTAGCTTACACCAAATAGCCCTTGGTTGATCTAAACCTGGTACTTCTTTTGTGGGATCTGAAATTAAATTTTTATTTGGAAAATCGGCTGTCTGCGAAGCAATTTTCCAATGTTCTAAAGTGCAGAAAGGTGCATTAAGATATTCTTCATTCCAGAATGGTTTACGAGATTTTAGTCTAATAGATGTTAAATTTTCTAAATCTTTTTTAGTCAAAAACATATCAGGTGAAATTTATCCTAAAAACGTTTAGTAAAGAAGTTCTTTCTAAATTCATATCGTGCGATATGTGCTAAAACATGTAGCCATAGTATAGGAGTTGATTTATTAGTACCAGTTATTATCCGTAACGTTCCTGCTTTACATGAGCACTGTTGTTCCAGACTGGACAACATTATTCTGCTACAGAATATACCAAAGCTAGTCCTGTAATTTTTAATTTTATGTAATTAGGGTCAAGAACAAATAATAGCCCACGTGCGTTGACTAAGAAGAAGAATGCACGAAAGAAGATCTGCAAAATCAACACCAGCTGCTTTAAAATGTGCAATTTTCTGGATGAATACAATTTAATTAGGACAGGTCTCTGCCAGGCAATGTATTGTGCCTAGCAAATTATATATTTACATAATTTGACAATCTTTATATTAGTTTTTTGTTTGTATATTATACAGGCTGTAAATGAAATAAGTGCATTAAATTTAACCAGTAATATAACTCGGCGAGAGCAACTATATTTCTTAATAACTTTTTCTCGAAATCGCATATTTTTTTTAGCATTTTTACCACCCCGTAAATTGACGAGTTGTTCCAAATATTTTTGTGATAATTGAATGCACTAGCAATAGTTATGAAAAATTTTATTTTAGCAATTGACAGTCCTATCAATTGTTGCAATTAAATTTTGACATTAGTAATAAACTTGTTTATAAGTTAAAATTCTGTCAAAATGCGAGTACACAGACATTGTAATTACTTACCTATGGTTTATTTATTTATTTTTTACTCGTATCTGTACTACATTTTACTTGACATCACGGTTGACATAAATACAGTGTCATGGATTTGCCAACAACATTTACACGGAGCGTTTCCAAATCATCGCCAAATCGTTCTGTTCTTAATATTCGCACATTTGTTAATCTTGTACATCTTTATCGCATCACAATACGGAGTGTCACATATGACAATTTTTAAAAAGCAACAGTTATATCCATAACATGTGCAAAAAGTTCTATGTTTTCAGCACATAACAGACTTCAATTTTGGGAATGGCTCCTAATGTTCATTAATGAGACTGATTGGGAAGGTGTATTTATTATGCACAATACACATCTCGACAGACGAAAATTCTGTAAAAATTTTCATTAAAAAATGTTTGGGGAACAATAAATGGACGACTAATTATTGGTACTCATGTACCTCTTTTAAATGGACAAAAGTTTGTACTTACATTTTTTGAATAACGCATTTAAACTATTATGATTTATCGACGATAATAACCATCTCATAACCTAATAACTATGCTTTTTCTCTTACTTTCGTTACCTCGTTCCTCCTTGTCTTCCACTATTCACATGTGAATAAAAGCCTGGTTTAATACACAACTTTATAATTTTGTTATCCAAAATTTAAATTTATTTATTTTAAAAATTGTACTATTACGTATTAATTAATAATAATGTTATTTCCCTTGATTCGTTTATTAATTACTGTGACTGTAAGTGTAACCAATAACCGATAATTTTTGAGCTGTTTGTATCCCACTTGAATACGGCAGCAGCCATTTGTTCTCCATAGAAGGGTAACGAAATATGCAGCAAATCTTTAAAGAATTTTAACTCAAAATCTAAAAGACTTAGAAAAAAAAGTTATTAAGAAATATTGTTGCCCTCGTCGAGTTACATTACTGGTTAAATTAAATGCACTTATTTCATTTACACCCTATAAATAAATAAATATATATATATATATATATATATATATATATATATATATATATATATATATATATATATATAGTAATGTTATTGATGATATAAGCTTATTTTATATTATTTTACAGCCTTTTGAATACTTTCTGCCCTGTTAATAATTATAAAAATAGAAAGTATCCAAAATGGTTTTCCCAGCCATTAACTAAATTAATTAAAGAAAAGAATAAGTACCACAAGAAATAGAAAAGTTACGGTAACATTCAGGATTATCATATCTTCAGAATACTTCGCAGAAGGGTGAAAAAAAAATTATGTTTCAAGACTATATTAAGCATATTAAATACATTGAGGACAACATAAATACTAATGTAAATCATTTTGGCAACACACTTAAAAATTACGCGAAGATAATAGCCTACCAAACTTATTATACACTGTAGCTTCTTCTGGTGATCAAATCAATAATCTCTTTGCTAGCTTTTTTGTATCAGCGTACACAACTGACCAGAATAGCAACAATATAACTTCCACAACCTTAAATTTAGGTCAAATATCTATCCTTGAGACAGATATTCTACAATGTTTTACAAATTTAAATACTAAGAAGGGTTGCGGACCAGACAGAATACATCCCGAATTCATAAGGAATTGTGCTTATTATCTTTCATACCCACTATTTATACTGTTTAACAAATCCTTGCAGACGGGTACATTCCCGGACGCATGGAAAACTTCACACATTACCCATATTTTTAAATCTGGTGATAAACGGAATATTGAAAATTACAGACCTATATCAATATTATCTGCTTTTGGAAAAATATTTGAATACTTAATTGTATGTAAAATAAAAGCAGATTTAAATAGAATAATAATCCCAAACAAAACTGGTTTTTGTAATGGAAAATCAGTTCTAAATAATCTTGTACCTTTCACAGAGTTTGTTGCAAAATGTCTAGATAACAAAAACCAGGTAGATGTTGTGTACACTGATTTCAGTAAAGCTTTTGACAGGGTTAATCACACATTACTAATTAACAAGTCAGCAACTTATGGAGTTCATGGTTTCCTTCTGCGATGGATTGAATCTTATATTAAGAATCGATCTCAGATAGTATTTGCCAATGGTTTCAAATCGCATGCAATCAACGTCACTTCCGGTGTACCACAAGGGTCACATTTAGGGCCATTATTGTTTAATGTTTATATTAATTCTATTTTCAATTGCTTTCATAAATGTGACTTAGGTACAATTATTACCCCTGTATTTTTCAACAACGAAAATGACACAAAAAATTCTAATTGAAGTGCAAAGAAATGCTGAATAACTTTAAACAATAAACTTGGCACTTAAGCACTTTTAATTTGAAATCATATTATTATTTCGTTTTATACAAATTTTATAAATAACAAATTCACCTATAAATACTATAGTAGATAACGCTATCCCCGAAATGAAAACAATGAACCCATAAGAAACATGAACAAGAGATAATTTCACTATATCTGACTGAACTACTATTCGAGGTTCACCAATAATCTCCTTATCTCACTTTCTAACCAATCCATTTGATTGAAGTAACAACCAGATTGCTAAACTTTTTATGAAATGAAAAACCTTTTCGAGTTATATATTGAGGCATAATAGTATGTCCAGTTCCGAAGCCGTGTAACATACGTGTACCGTCCTTATTGGTATAGGTTTTCTTATTTGACACCTTTTACTATACTTTCCATGTATTGAAATAATTTTTCTTTATTTGTAGTTTCATTAAATATCAATACTGATAAAGAAGAATAGTCAAATATTAATAGAAAAATAATTAAAATCATATTTTAAATATTATTTCTTAATTGAGATCAAATCTAACTTCGTAGAAAAACAGAACACGTACCTAAGTTGAACTGAATACACGAAATAAAGTAATTAAAGACACACGACTTACCTCGAAAGAACATATAATTTGGTGAGTATATAGACATTAATAGGGTCGATTTTCATATTATAATTTGATGAAACTCGTTAAATATATAAAAGTACACTGATAAGCTTTGTCATATAATTATTCGTATTGATTGTATACGATTTTTCTATACTGAAACTTTTAATATTACTTTCATTTAATGTGTTCGAAACAAAATGCATTTCTTAAGATTTTACAAACTTTATTTTGTTATTTATTTTACTTGCATGTAATTGTCCCGTGGTTCGTTTGTGTGAAGAACTAACTTAATAGTTTTTCTTGGTCTATACAGCATTCAGGGAGGCTTCATTAACTCGTTCCAATGTTTTTGGTTGGCAAGAGCGATGACCCAAAGAGTGACCGCTCCGCACCAAGCAGAAATGCCGAAAACATCGACGCAGATCGACAACTGTTGCCTTTCGATCGACGTGTTACGATTCTGATGGTTACAGAGTAATAGAACATGGACAAAGAAACAGCTCCTATTGACTATCGTTGAGAAAAATTAATGGAAATCTGTGCGCGCGCACAATAACGTACAGGCTTACAAAGTAACAGTCGTACGTGAATTTTTGTACTGAAAATATTACTGTGTTGCATTAATTTCCGTATGCTCCTGATTTGTCACGGCTGACTATTTTTCTTCCCAAAAAAAAAAAAAATTAAAACATGTAGGGTATAATGCTCGCCACGTTTGAACTTTACCTATCTGCTAGACCCTCACCACAATTAGTTAATGGATTATAAGAGTAAAAATACAGAATCGTACTTGAAATATTTATATTATTTAATAATAATCGTCATCATTACCGATATTTTTTCGCACAGAATTATAAAGAATATAGGATTAAGAGGAAACTCTCTGAAATGGGTAGAGACTTTTCTAATTGGTAGAAAACAATACTTTAGTATTAAACAAAATTCTTCATCAGTAAACTCTGAGCAACTGGAAACTAAAATAGGAGTAGGCCAAGGGACGGTCTTAGCTCCTACTCTTTTTATTTTGTACATAAATGATTTGTTTAATTATGTTAACAATGATTGCTTAACAGTTCTTGCAAATGATACATCAGTGGTTGTTTCTCATAAAGATCAGAACTGCTTGGAAGAAAAATGTAATAAAATCATCCAAAATTTATCGAATTGGTTCAATATAAATAGTTTATATCTCAATGCTGCTAAAACAAGCTTTGTACAATTTCATATCTACCAAAAAACTGAAAATTACAATATTAATTTATCAGTAAATAATGAACCTATTTCTAAAAAGGAAAATACAACATTTTTGGGAATGGTTGTTGACGAAAACGTTAATTGGAAAGCTCATTGTGATGTACTAAACTGAACTCAACATGTTTTCATGTAAGACATCTCAAGTCATATTTAAATGTAGCGCAGCTGCTGATGTATTATCATGCGGCTGTTGGCTCAAGACTATGCTATGGCATTGAATTTTGGGGTTCATCAGTTTCAGCAAAAAAAGTTTTCATCTCCCAGAAGAGAATTGTAAGATGCATAGCAAATGTTTCATATAATGAATCCTGTAAGCCTTTATTTAAAAAAAAGGAACTTTCGTCAAAGCAGCTGTTTTCTTGTTACACACTCACCTTAACCACTGGAATACTGTTCTACAGACCACGGTCTCCACATTTACAATAATCTTTGTGTTTAAACTTATTGACAAACAAGTTGTAAAATGCATAAAGCGTTCCATATTATGTCGTGATAGTAAACTTCCATTTACCGTTAATTCATTTAAGCATTTTGTATAATTCCACCCTGGCGCACAGATAAAGAAAACCCAAGCTGTTTGTAGTGACCTTAGTAAATTATCGACTACCGCCTCATAACCTTAAATCAACGTGACGAAGGTATTGAACAGCATCCCAGTTTTAGACCTCCAGAACGTCTTAAATGTGCTGGAGAACGGAGGATCGCTTGAATCGCTATGTAGATTTGGAAGCAATACACAGTGAAGAATAAATTGTGATTTTGATGAAAACGGCTTTTGTCTTGTATATATATATATATATATATATATATATATATATATATATATATATATATATATATATATATATATATATATATATATATAAGTAATAATGAAACGAAATAAAGAAAATAGTACAGAAACATACATAAATTAATTGATTATATAATGATTACAATTACAAATTATGAAAATATGCCGTCATAATATTTCTCAGTCTCAGCATTATGATACATAAAGCTGACAGGAGAACGGTAAATAATAGTGGATATAGATGGAGGCCGGTAGAACGTCTGTGGATACTTGGTAATAACTACTACATAGGATTTGTAGTATCTTGACAATATTTTGTAATCAAATATGAAATAAAATTCAATATCATTCTTGAGATTTTATTTGACACACGTTTTCAAATCGTCATTTACAACTCTACAGCTAACCGCTATGTGCAACTTATTTTTTCTCATCTATATTTTTCAAAAACCCAAACAACTGCAATATTTAAACATAGATGATACTTTATGTTATAGGGCTATAGTTACTTTTAAATAGCATATCGCAAGTGACCTGGCAATATACCATATCTGCAGTTTTTAGCAAAAACTAGGGGTACCAACATTTTAAAGTAATTTGGTCAAGACCAAGTAATAGCCCACATGCTCACGTGCGTCGACTTAGAAGAAGAATACACAAGAGAATATCTAGCTAAAGTAAAAGCAACAACAGCTGCTTTGAACTGCGCTATTTTCTGGATGAATACAATTTAACTCTGCCAGAGTCAATGCCTGGCGATGTATCATGCTTAGCAAATTATATAATTATAAAATTTCACACACTTTATATTAGTTTATATATATATATACAAGGTGGAAACGAACTTAATGTCATAAATTTAAGGGTGAGTAGTATGACATGTGTAGATTACGAAACAGAAAGATTTTTTAAAAAATTCGCATATTTAAGAGTAGTTCTCATTAAACTAACATTTTTGGTACCATTGGATCACTGACAACTTTAATACTTGAAATAAATTTCATTAATTTACGTAATGTTTCTGTATAATCAAATCTTAATTATTTTTAACGTAATTTATTTTGAAGGTTCAATGAACCATATCAAAGATTAATATTAATACTTCGCAGAATTATTTTTATAAAGAAAAAAAACAGAATGGATTAACTGATAAATAGCAATAATACTAGAAACTTTTCATGTAACAATATTAATATGAAAAAAACTTAACCTAAAAATCAATTCAAGAATAAACACAAAATTCATAAATATTGTTCAAAATTATCACCTCCCACAGCTACACAGAATGCACTACGTTGATTTAATGAGACACTACATGCCAGGTTCATATGATTTTCTAATTAATAATTTCAGCACAGTTTTGAATTTGC
This sequence comes from Harpalus rubripes, assembly GCA_963082715.1. Taxonomy (NCBI): domain Eukaryota; kingdom Metazoa; phylum Arthropoda; class Insecta; order Coleoptera; family Carabidae; genus Harpalus; species Harpalus rubripes. Next base: position 19,831,933 of record OY720455.1, read on the forward strand.
ATCCTCAATTCTTCAACAGTTTCAGGGGGGTTTTGATTATCATACACCAAGGACTTCAAATGACCCCACTTCACCATAAATCAACAACATATCCACTAATTCAGAATTAGAATACATTTTTTTAACAACAGTACAGCAAAAATCACTTGTCACTAACACTTCCGAGAATAATGAAATATTTTATGTACCTATTACACAATTATTTTCAGTGCAAATGATATTTAATTTAATTATTAAGAATAATTTAATTTAATTATTAATAATACAACTAATTTTGAATGTATTTTTGATAAACATTTTTTAATGAAATATGAATTAAAACAGCAGTAAAAAAAGTTTCCTTAAGAAAAGTTGAATTTTTGTTTATCGAATTTAAAAAAAAAATTCTTTCAGTTTCGTAATCTACACATGTCATACTACTCACCCTTAAATTTATGACATTAAGTTCGTTTCCACCCTGTATATATATATATATATATATATATATATATATATATATATATATATATATATACTTTTAATAAGTATTTTATGTACCTATGGTTTACATACGCGAAATATATAAATAGCGAAAGCGTGACTTTTTACGTTGTTTAAGCCTGTACATCACTTAAGACATATTGTCAGGTCAACCGCGATTCAGGCTTAGGTACAATTATTAACCTATTTTTCTACAACAAATATAATATACAAAATATTCTAATTGAAGCATTTAAGTGCAAAGAAATGCTGAATAACTTTAAACAATAAAATTGGCACTCAAGCACCTTTAATTTGAAATCATATTATTATTTCGCTTCATACAAATTTTATGAATAACAATTTCACCTATAAATACTATAGTAGATAACACTATCCCCGAAATGAAAACAATGAACCCAAAAGAAATATGAACAAGAGATAATTTCACTATATCTGGCTGAACTACTATTCGAGGTTGACCAGTGATCTCCTTATCCCATTTTCTAACCAATCCATTTGATTGGAGTAACATAACAAGATTGTTGAACTTCTTATGAAATGGAAAACCTTTTCGAGTAATAAATTGAGGCATAATAGGATGTCCAGTTTCGAAGCTGTGTAACATAGGTGTACCATCCTTATTGGTATAGATTTTCTTCATGAGGTATAAAGTTTGTTTCCTATTCTTCATCACTGCAAAGTTTCTTTGAAAAGCTGTTCTATTGAGACATTCTTCTGTAAAAGGACATAGAACATAGTTGTTCAAAATTATAACTTGAATTGGGTCGTTCGGATCTTTAAAATTGTTTGCTACAGGTAGAGAAAATCCATACATTAATTTCGAGTGTATTATTTCCTCTACTGATTCAATTTGTTTTTTGTATCGCGGACTAGTCAAAAAACTTACTAGTTGACTAGTATATACTGTATACATTAACAAAGAAAAGAATATCCAAAATATAAACAAAATTCTCATTGATTGTTTCGTAGGACTATTGATTCCTCCTTGAAGTAAAGAGTACAAAGATGACATGAAACACATAAACAAGGACTTGTAAGTAACTGTCGTCTCGTGATGTTTTGCAAAAATCCACCAAACAAAAGCATTGATAGCAACTGATATACATATATACGACCATACATATGGTTGGAATATTTTCACCAAACTTGTCCATCGAGGTTGTTCTTGTGCTGTTGGAACCCACCAAATAAGATTATCAAAAACAGTTTGTGAAAATGCACTCAATTCTGTATCTTGTGGACCAAGACCTACCATACCAAAAATAATGTCAACCTGTCTAGCTTGTAACGCTCCAAACATATCGGTGTATGTTCCGTTTTGTAATTTAGTTCCCCATATTTTAAACTTGTTTACAATATAGACTTCTGTGAAATTTAAATGTTCGGATAATAAATTCATAATACGAACTTCTAGTCCAGCTGACTCAGAAATATTTCTATTATCGTCGGTATTTAAAACATAAGGAGGTACTTTAAAAGCTAATAATCTCATCTTGCAATTATTTAAACGTTGTGGTGATTTATTCGGAAACAGTTTCGCTGGAACATCTGTGCAAGAGAACATGTAAATTGGTTTTCCTGGTATCCAACAATTTTCTGGATTTGTATAAGGAATGTAAGAATAAACTTTCAATTCATTATTAAGAGGTAGTATAACATAGACATTTACTATATAATAATCCCAAAGAACATTAAATATTTCTTCTATAGACTTATATTTTCTAATTGTAATCACCACTTTTCCTTCTGGATGCCAAAATAAGTATGCATAAACTTTTTGTAACCAATTGGAAAATCTTTCCACGGTGCTGAATATAAGGATGTATTCATCTACTCTGTATTGGTTTTTAAATAATTTGGTTTTTGTTTCGGTTGTTAATAAAACAGGCTTATTTTTTAGAATCGGTTCATTGTAGGAATCGGTTGTAATTAGAAAGGCTTTAGATTTGACACCTTTTACTATACTTTCCATGCATTGAAATAATTTTTCTTCATTTGTAGGTCCATTAGATAACAATACTGATGAAGAAGAATAGTTAAGTATTAATAGTAAAATAATTAAAGTCATAATTTAAATATTATTTCTCAATTAAGTTCAATTGTAACTTCGTATAAAACAGAACACGTACCTAAGTTGAATTGAATTAACGAAATAAAGTAATTGAAAATATATGACTAACCCCGAAAGAACATATAATTTGGTAAGAATATTGGCATTAATAGGGTCAATTTTCATGTTATAATTAGATGAAACTCGTTAAATGTATAAAAGTACACTGATATACACTGTCATAAAATTATTCGTATTGATTGTATACGATTTTTCTATATAAAACTTTTAATATTACTTTCATTTAATATGTTTCAAACAAAATACATTTCTTAAACTTTTACAAACTTTATTTTATTCTTTATTATACTTGCATGTAATTAAGGCAAATGGCTTACTTGACGTATTCTGTCTGACAGATACATATTACTCCAACGGGTACTTTACTAAATAATATTCCGGCAGTGTCTTGGCTACCGGCGCCGGTTCGCGTATCTGCAATAAAAAAATAATACCTATAATTACGCTTTTTGTGTGCATATATATACCACAATTGAGGAATCTCGGAAAAAAACAACCATAGTCCAAAATATGTAAATCTACTTTTAGGATGCCTAACAGTTTGGTAAAACTGTTTTTCTCAAAATGTGTCTTAGTCACAAGTTATTACATTGTAAAGTTCCAATGTCTCTATAAAAACTACCCTTAGTCCTAATGTACCGATTGTTTTTGAAGAAAACGTAGGCTAATTTTGTATTATTTGTAAATGTATTTTTCTTTGAATAAAAGAAATTTTCATTTATTTTCTTGTTTGCAAATTATCAGTTTTTTTTTACAAAAAACCATGAATGTCCTATTGTTCCAATCATTGGGTAGAAAAATAAGGGTTTATAACACAAATGGTTGGGTATATCTGATTTTTGGGTATGTCATATAATTAGAGGTCCTAATAAAACATACAAGTTTTCGACCTCGGGGCCCCTCAAGAACCATCGCCAACTTGGTAAAAAAGACGCAGTAACTCGTTTTTTTTCAAAATATCTTAACCAATAAGCATTAGGGCAAAAATAGTTATTTTTGAATTTGTTGCGAATAAAATTCCCTACAACCTTCATTAAAACATTTTTTTCTATAACCAATAGATAACGAGCTACAGCGTTTCAAAAACAGAAATTTTTTGAAAATTTAATTTGTGCTTCATTTGAGTCATATTTATAAGATAATTTCTTATTTATTTTACAAATTAATTATTATGATTCATTAATTATTATTATTTGACTACTACTACTACTACACACACACACACACACACACACACACACACACACACACACACACACACACACACACACACACACACACACACACAAACAAACACACACACACACACACACACACACACACACATATATATATATATATATATATATATATATATATATATATATATATATATATAGCAGATGTCGCTCGCATCAGCGCCAGTTTTATGTAGCCGAAATTACATTAGGTAAACTTTTCTTTGTCTCCAAATTAAGCCAATCAGACAGGTCAAAACTATTCTCTATTCTCTGCAATTCTGAATGGCTTAAATGAAACAAGGTATAAGTTAAATGTTCTAGCGACTTTGACCGATATTTAATTTTCAAATAACTTCTTAACTGTTAGAAATTGAAAAAAGTGTTGCATATAAAATCTTATTGTTTTTTACCTCTGATTAAGAGAGGTATTGAATTCATGCTAACAATCGCATATCCAGATTTTAGTGAATAAGCACGTTTTAAGGTCCCTAGAATCCGATTATAACATTTTTACGATGATGTCCGTGTGTGTGTGTGTGTGTGTGTGTGTGTGTGTGTGTGTGTGTGTGTGTGTGTGTGTGTGCGTGCGTTCGTGCGTATGTGTGTGTATGCGCGCGCGCGTGTTCGTGTGTGTGTTGGATCCACGATTTCTCAAATATTATAAGACTTAAGACATTTTTAACTACTGATTCCTCAATCTAACAATAATGGGAAAAGTTGATTAAGTTTTGGTAACAATTGGACAACCGGAAGTAGTAGCTACAAGAAAAAAATTATCTAAATATTATTTGTCGAAAATTTATGTAAATACTTATATTAAAGAACGTTAACTTCTTTATTCGATAAATATAAATTCATTATTATATCTTCTATAGATTTAGAGATACAGAAATGCATATAAAATAATTTGATGTAATAAATCTCAGATCGAACTACTTCAAGGCAAGAAATTCAAATGTTTGTAATTGACACATAAATGTTACTGTTAAAAATATTTGTATGCCACTGTCAAAAATATTTGTACATCATTATGAAAATAAAAAAAAGTCAACAATGTGAAAGAATATACGTAAAAAAGAATATACAAGGAATTTGCGAATGACGAATATAAAGAAAAAGAAAAAAAAATATCTGGCGAGAGGTTATGTGCTGGCCACGTCAGATTTTTTATTGTCCATTTACTGATATTCTGGTATAGACCAAATTTTGTTCGTTCACTATATTTGCCAGTTTTTCTTCGATTTTAATACAAAATGAAGAAGAGTTGATCAGACTTACGAGTATATTGATTAATTTTTACTCATTTTATCTGTATCAGTACTATACCTATACCCGTAAAGTTTTTACCCGAAGTTGAAAAACAGCCTGTATAATTCATATTTATTTTAATTTTTATTCTACATACCTTCTATTTTTCCTATTGTTTTATTAATAAAGATTTATTTTTGAACAATTTATTATTATTATTTAGGTAATTTGAATAATTGTATTTTTTTATTAATTAAACGTAATATTCTTTAATTTAATTAACAATAAATAAGTAAATTAATCAATTGTAAATTGTTTGGTGCGAATAATTTAAAGTTTGCCTCACTTGTTTCAAAACCACCGTTCGGATTTTAGATCACATCATTTTAGAGCTAGGTACTGTTTTGTCGACCCCGTTAGATCCCTTATATGACATAAACTGTACAATCTTATGTCACAGATATTATTTTGCGTAAGATTATTTTTATTAAATTTATTATGTTTTGTCTCTAATTAGCTATTTAGGTACGTAACCAATGCTGTTGGATAAGAGCTACATTTAATGATACTGGTATTTACGTATTTTATTTCAGTTTATTTCTAGATTTCAGTGTGAGAACATCGATATTATAGTGATTCAGGTGAGAGAGTTAATCTAGCATGTGTATGATTGAGAGTGTGCGTGTGAGCAGTACGGTGTACTGTAGTGGCCGCATCGTGTGAACCCGAGGGTCGCCAGCGTAGCAGCAGGAAAGACTGTAGCGACCCACATCTGGTGTCGCCAACGGTAGCAGCAGTTAGGGCTGTAGTGATCTGCTTCAGTTGGTTAAGAGGAATGTCTCCGGATCACCACCGAAGCGGCAGTGGCTCCGTAGTGGCCGCTCGTGTGAACCTGAGGGTCGCCAGCGTAGCAGCAGGGAAGGCTGTAGTGACCCACATCTGGTGTCGCCAACGGCAGCAGCAGTTAGGGCTGTAGTGATCTGATCCAGTTGGTTAAGAGGAATGTCTCCGGATCACCACCGAAGCGGCAGTGGTTCCGTAGTGGCCGCTCGTGTGAACCCGAGGGTCGCCAGCGTAGCAGCAGGGAAGGCTGTAGTGACCCACATTCTGTGGTCGCCAGCTTAGCAGCAGTTAGGGCTGTAGTGATCTGATCCAGTTGGTTAAGAGGAATGTCTCCGGATCACCACCGAAGCGGCAGTGGTTCCGTAGTGGCCGCTCGTGTGAACCCGAGGGTCGCCAGCGTAGCAGCAGGGAAGGCTGTAGTGACCCACATCTGGTGTCGCCAACGGCAGCAGCAGTTAGGGCTGTAGTCATCTGATCCAGTTGGTTAAGAGGAATGTCTCCGGATCACCACCGAAGCGGCAGTGGTTCCGTAGTGGCCGCTCGTGTGAACCCGAGGGTCGCCAGCGTAGCAGCAGGGAAGGCTGTAGTGACCCACATTCTGTGGTCGCCAGCTTAGCAGCAGTTAGGGCTGTAGTGATCTGATCCAGTTGGTTAAGAGGAATGTCTCCGGATCACCACCGAAGCGGCAGTGGTTCCGTAGTGGCCGCTCGTGTGAACCCGAGGGTCGCCAGCGTAGCAGCAGGGAAGGCTGTAGTGACCCACATTCTGTGGTCGCCAGCGTAGCAGCAGTTAGAGCTGTAGTGATCTGATCCAGTTGGTTAAGAGGATTGTCTCCGGATCACCACCGAAGCGGCAGAGGGTCCGTAGTAACTAGCGGTACTGCCCGTAGTTGCCAACATGTGTGTACGGTGTGTGAATGCCTGAACCTTTTGTAAATAATTGCCTCCTCACTGAGTATTTCTCATGTGTTAATTATTTTACAGAAATAATCACGGCGTGAAGGAGGATTCCGCGTGACCGGGTTCGCCCAGGCGACGGTCATCTGGATTTCTTATTATTTTTGTATTAATACTGTATATACCGGTTTGGGTGATAAATGTGTTTTAATATTCTAATTTTCAGCGCTAACATTTAATCGTCATTTATAACACTTATATATATATATATATATATATATATATATATATATATATATATATATATATATATATATTGACAACGACTACATGTTGCGAACATTATATCAAACATGGCGCCTAACTAAGAATTATTCAGGCAAGAGATAGAGAGAACGGTTTTCACGCACACACAACCACATTAATATGAAATTGTTAAAATCGAATTCTAGGGACCTTAAAACGTGCTTACTAACCAAAATCTCGACATGCAATTTTTAGCATAATCTTTTATCTCTCTTCCCAAGGGTAGCAAGAGATAATAAAAATAAATAAATAAATATATCATCACGGCATGTTATCCATTATTTAATAAGTTATTTTTAACTCAAAAACAACGTTTCACGGTCCTTTAATACATTTCAAAACAGCCGAAAATATTTTATGCATTCCATAATAATATATAATAAAGTTTCTAGCGTAATTTCAGGAATATCATTGTTCCGAGCCATTATAGTGTTTAAAAGTGATAGAAAATAATTAATAATAATAGTACAAAAGATAATAGAAAAAGGTGTTTTTTTAAAAATATAAAAATTTAGGCAGCAACAACTGATAAAAAATAGTTAATAATTATACTTTGACATTTTACTATCTTGTGCCCATAATTACAAATATTACGGCCTTGGTGTCTTCTGTATACTATAAAAGAAGACCAACTAGTTCTGTCATTCACTCTCAAAAATGAAGTCGCAAATTGTTTTGTTCGGTGCTCTCTGCGTTTTCACCAAAGGTATGTTTATTTTTAAATAAAAATATAATGACTGATTAAACTCATTTGTGGATATGTCAATTTGGTTTTAAGCACAAATTTTTATAATGATTAGACAATGTGTCCCACATAAAATGGGCTTTTCATGCGCCTTTTTCAAGGCCACCATAGGATGTACTTTTGTTTTCCCAAAAATTCTCGGAAACAAATAGATAATGACAAAATAGTTATTTATGATATGTGGTAAAAGAGACATTTTATTATGTGAGAAGGAAGTTATGATTTATAATTGTCGCTTCCTAAAATTAAATTGGCTATTCTGAAATCCAAGCGATGCTCTCCGAAACACAATTAGAAATGGTGTAATCGAAGAGATTAAAACTAACTTAATTTTCATGGTAAAGGTAAAAAAAATGATAAAACTCCAAGACATTCTTCGGACACCAGCAAATTTATCAATGCGTCTAGCCAATACGCTCATTATTTCTTGTTATCAATTTTATTTCCAATTTCCATAATGATTAAAATAATCCAAGAATACCACACACAAAATGTTTAAATATCTCATCGATACAACAGTTTGAATATTAGCATATTTCTATTATCATTAGTTTCATAAATAACTATTTTCACCTCCCGGTCATTAAAAGGTAGTTATTAAATATCAAGTGTGAATAAGAGCGATCAATAATTAGGACATTTTAATTGGCGAGATGATTAATACACATGTTGGTTAAATATTTTTTCCGTTGACCGTATCTTATTAAGTTTGAAAAAATCTAATTTTATTCGATAACAAAAATTTTAGGTTAGTAATATTATACACGTCCGCTTTGACGTTTGACATCAATAATTGTTTTCAGTGGGTGTTCAAATCACTTTTGGTTCGCTTTTTTCCTTCTTGGCCAAAAATGAATCTATCGAGTTTTGAAGATAGACGATTTGACATCATTATGTACACTGTTTACGGATTGTTTACGTATTTAAATAATTTAATATATACAGGTGTCTCACAACTCGCGCCCCAGACGAAACTGACACTTGCCGAGGACAATAGGTTGCCAACAAATAGAAGAAAATAATTTGCGGCTGCTTGCATAACGGAGTTACAAGACTTTTTAATCGACCAATCCCGGGAGGATATCTTGAGGTGTGATGATATTATTACAAAATAAAACTGGTTGCTAGGTTTTAAAAATACTACTAGTGAGTTACAAAATTTGTTTGACTTACTGTAATTTTCACGCTTTAGAGTTGACTTTTCACTGTCAACAAATTTAGGTTAGCGAAGGTGTCATCCGAGATCATAATTTATATCGTACAGTGCAACGTGTTATAGCAGCTGTGTAAAATTTGTTAAACGAAAATATTATTGTCATTTCTAAGTTATCAGCGGCTGAATACATGGTAAGAATTTGCCTTTTTTTATTCACCTTGTCAAATTTAATTTGACACTGACATTTTTCGAAACTACAGTCGCCCACACATTTTAAAGAAGATTTGATTTGTATAAAACCCTAGTAACGTAAAATTACGGCAAACACACGTTAAAGGTGTAGGTCTCTGATTGCTCTATTTTAAGACGTCTTTTCTCGAATATATTTTAAGCTAGATTTTTTTCTTCGAAATTACACATCTGAGTGCAGTTTCGTGTTTCCTGATTCGCTCTGGGGCGCGAATTGTGAGACAGCCTGTATATTACGCGTAGACGCACATCCCTGGTAGGAAGCACTCACCGCCCTTAATATTTAAAGTACTAAATTTTAATAAAAAAATTAAAATGTATAAATTTTTAAATTGATTCCATGGAAACCTAAATGTGTTTATTTACAAAAACCACTATAAACAATTTTAGCACCACCTCCTTTTGTAAGGTTAGCGGGAAATAAAAATACAAGAGTTAAGTTAGAAATTTTAATAGAAACTATAAGAAAACAAATGTATGGAGCATTACAATTTGTTATAAATAGGTACATGTATTTTTTTAATTACAGGGTCCAGCGCTGGAATTACATTCCAAGATGTACCTCCCGATATTTACAATAATATCTTTATTTATTTAATGCAAGGGTATGTATTTATTACTATACTGGTATAAAAAAATCCGAAATCTGTAAATCAATAGAAGAAAGTTAGAGTAGAACCCAAATATTATCGCAACATTCTAGATTTGTTTGCGTAAACAGTGCATACGATTCGTAGTTCGTAATACGTATAAAAATAGTCATTTTAAATTTACCAAGCTGGTTTTACATTAAATTTATTAATGAACCAACGTGTTCAAGGTTTCTAAAACTCAGAGACTGCAAAATCAAAGATGCTGATAGAAAGTCTCTTTTGAGATAGTCCAATTGTAATGCCTTTAACGTCTCTACGCCTTGAAGAGAGAGGAACGAAATACTTACCTGATAAAATGTATTGTAATGGATTACTCGGTGGTTGTAGGGCGGAGGTTTTATACAAAGGACAAAACTCTCATTGATGTTAATTTTATTTAAAATCCAATATTTCTTGGTTATTTCACCACTTCATCAGGGAAACTACAACGTACAAAATTTGTTTAATCGAAAGAAGAGGTTAAATTATATTACAATTTTGAAAAGTACTTACAAATAGTTTTAACTTGATTAAAGATTTACTAACATCGAGAAACATCTCATATTTCCGCTAAATGCACGTTAATTTTATAAAAATACACATATTATTTTTTAAAAAACAAAATTTTAAGCAAATATAAAGTTATTCATGTTCCATGTGCACATGGAGACAAATATTCTTGGTTAAGATTTAGTTACATTTGTTTCCGGGCAACAGGTGAAGAAGAGAAAATGACCAATAGTGGCGCCAAAATATGAATTGTTAAAACGAGCGAAGAAGGTAAGTGTAAATCGCACTTAAATTTTGGGTGTCGGTTTTATAATTGATAGCGTTGATATGATTTATGTTAATATGACACATTTCTAAGAAGATGCGTTTTTTATAATTATTTTCGTGTTCAATAATAGATGTTTGATCATATTGTACAAAGTGATTAGTTTCTTGAACGTAATGTGCAAGTGCGCACTGGTTCTTACTATTGGTCCTTTTCTCTCTCTGCCTGTGCTGGGATATTCTAGATTTAAGTTTCTGAGAGGTTTGACCTATATAAATTTTCCCACAAACACTACATGGTATTTTATAGATAACATTTGACTGATTTAATAATGGTGTCTTATCTTTAACATTTGAATAAAGGTTGTTTATAGTCTTCAAGTTTTTTTGAGCAAAAATTAGATGTTTTTCGTCTTTAAATAAACCAATTACATTCGGTGTAGGTAAGAGATGGTATATTAGGAAGGGCAATAAATGTTTTTCTTTCATTGTTATCATTAGCTTCGTGATCAAAATGGCGGTCGGCGTCTAATCTAGATAGAGGAGATACTGGTTGAGAATTCTTTCCCTAAACAACTACTAAAACGCTTATTATATAATACTAGTAACGCCGACGCGGTTTTAAAAATACTTATTTTTATGAGACTGCTAATACATAAAACTGACACTGAGAGTGACAGCAGTGATAACAATAGGCAGAGCTACATTGCGTAAGCGCAGTTGGAGTTTTTTACGCTTTTGACGATTTATACGTTTTTTACATTTTTTACATGAATTACAGTTATTTTCACTCATTTTGTACAAAACTAAACAAATTTGTAAAAAACACAATCCTGCCGTTAAACATGAATATCTTCATGGCATTGTTATAAATAACATTGAATAGATATGCTCAGTTGAATCCATGTAAAATATACATTTCAAGTTTAAGTGACTTATTTTTATGGCTTGCGTTTTCCAGTAGACTTTATTACATCATCAAACTGCAGCGTTTTGAAGTAAGAAATGAAGTAGTGAAACAAATGTACCTTTAGAATTTAGAATCAGACTTAATAAATAATGTTGATGTACACAACACATATAAATTGTTTCAGACCTCAAGTAACGTACGATGTAAAAATCACCTTAGCAGATGGTTTGACTATCAAGGATCACAGCTTCTTCGATCCTACCAAACAGACTATCTTCTACTTTCATGGCTGGAATGAGAGCGTTTACAGTACCAGTGTATCGACTATCGCTAGTGGTACGTGCTTTTATAATACAGCAGAGCTTCGATTTTCCGTACATTTTTAATTCGTATCCTTCTGATATCTGAATTCGTGATCTTCCGCTTCTCTTTTTTGTTTTCTTTTTTATTGCAGTGAGAACACATTCAACATTGAGCGATATAAGATAATAATTTCTTTACATATAAAAATAATGTCTTGTTTTACATAATGATTATATTTTTTAAACAATCGTCGTAACTACATACTTTAAAACCATCTTCTAAGCGTCAACATCAACAGAAATCTTTTTCTGAAATACTGCCACTTTTCTCTTATTAAATTATTCTTGTGTATATTACCTACTGAGACTTGAAATAATTATAATAAATAATAGAAACATTCTCAATAATTTTATTGTGATTCACAAAAGGCACAGATCTTAACCCATTTTAGTAATTATATACAATACTTTTCAATTCACATGCTTTCAAATTAACATATACCTACTATTTGTTTTAGCTTACATAGACCGTGGCCTTGAGAACGAGGGCGTCTTTGACTACAGTGTTCTGGTGCGAGGAGACATTGAAATAGAGTACGCGAGTGCATGCCTTAATGCGACGAACATCGGTAAGGCCATCGGACAGTTCCTCAAGGAATTCACAGCGAGCGTGCAGGATAAATCATTGCTGCATTTGGTGTCCCACAGCCTCGGCAGCCAGATCATGGCTCACGCCGCCAAGGTATACGGGGCTGGACAACTGCCTCACCTAACAGGTACCTAATATGAAATAATGAAAGACTGCTTATATTTCACCTGAAGAATGGTAGTTGAGGTTTAAATTTATTAAAATTATCCGTAATATTTTTTTAATGTGAAAATAACACTTTATATTGGACTTACATAAAATTTCACAAAACAGTCTGCGTTGCTATGGTAACGACCCAATAAAATGCACATTTTTTGACATTTCTAATGTCAATTATTCTACAACTCAATTTGCTGAATTCGAGTGTTTTCAAATTACATGCCTCCGCTGGTATAATGGTATTTTCCGAATTAGATTATAACATATTGTTATGGATAATAAAGTATAGGTGGGGAAACGATATCTGCTCCCTGATTGGTCAAAATGTACAATAGCGAAATAATTGTCTACTGTCAGTTGTAAAATAAAGTCGACAGTAATAACTGATACTTAACCATTATTAGAAACTATATTTGTTCGTATGTTGAATATTTTTTTCTGACTATTTCACTCATAAATATATAAACCAATCCAAATTCAGGATTCCACCTAGTTACCAAGTTTCATTTCGACAAAACACCGTCACAAAAATTTTATCGCACCCTTTAAGCCAATAAGATGTCGTATTTTTACAAGTGAGTTTTGATAAGCGAAAATTTTTTGACGTTTTAGAAACATATTGTTTACATACCTGTCAGAGTCTGTATATTTTCAGTGTTATCAGTTTTTATTAAAAACGAGTCGATTCGGACAGGAATCTATTTAAAACGTTGAAAAAGCAAACTGAAACATAATACCTCTAAATACAATAAAAATTATAAGATTTTTGTCAAGAAAAAAATTATATAAATGATTACCTGATATTTATTTTGGAAATAGTCATCCGAATACCATTCGTGGTTAAATTTTATCCTGGAAAAATTTTCCGATTGCTTTACTCGAGCGCTTTGCCAATTTATCTCGTGACATTGATCAAAAATCACTCGTTTGACAACTCGTAATTTTTTGTCAATGCCACTCAATAAATTGCTAGGCAACCGGCTCTCGTAACAATCTGAAAATTTTTCCGGCAAAAATTTAACACCTATGATATTATATACGACTATTTCACTCATAAATATATAAACTAATCCAAATTCAGGATTCTATCTAGTTACCAAGTTTCATTTCGACAAAACACCGTCACAAAAAATTTATCGCACCCTTTAAGCTAATGAGATGTCGTGTCATATTGTAAGTGAGTTTTGATAAGCGAAAATTTTTTGACGTTTTAGAAACATATTGTTTACATACCTGTCAAAGTCTGTATATTTTCAGTGTTATTAGTTTTTATCAAAAACTAGTCGATTCGCACAGGAATCTATTTAAAACGTTGAAAAAGCAACATAATACCTCTAAACACAATAAAAATTATAAGATTTTTGTCAAGAAAAAAATTATATAAATGATTACCTGATTTTTATTTTGGAAATAGTCATCCAAATACCATTCGTGGTTAAATATTACCCTGGAAAAATTTTCCGATTGCTTTACTCCAGCACTTTGCCAATTTATCTCGTGACATTGAACAAAAATCACTCGTTTGACAACTCGTAATTTTTTTTGTCAATGCCACTCAATAAATTACTAGGCAACCGGCTCTCGTAACAATCTGAAAATTTTTCCGGCAAAAATTTACCACTTATGGTATTATATATGAAAATTTGTTTATATAGGTAGGTTTTGTTTAGAAGAGTGTAGGGATGTTAATTTATATTTTTTTACTATAAAATATTTGCTATTATGCATAGATATTACAAATTTTTAAAATTAGCCAATTTCAGAGAATCGGATAGGCTTGAATACTTATTTTAATAGAATAAAAAGCTTTTTGTTAAAAAGAGTTTTATTTATAAAAAAAATTATAAGTATAGTTTTTATCTACATACAAAACAAAATATGTATAAGTATTTAAATAATAGTAATAAAATAAGATTTTACATACCGTTTTAATTCAAATTATAAAAACATTAAAATTTAAATATTACATATTATGAAAACTTTTAAAACAGACAAAATGTATGGAAACATCATAGTTGAGATACTTATATTCTGTCTGACTTTGCCATTTTCAGCACCTTGATTTTTCGAAGTCACGAATTATGTGGCCAACAGAGTCTGTATATTTAAAAAAAAAAACTATTTGGATGGGCTAGTTTCTCAATAACCCAACCCATCACTCGAATGTCGGAAAAAAAACCATAAATATATTGTAATTGATTAGTTGGTTAAGTTGTGATACGTATTACGTTAGTTTTATTATAGTAGTCTAGTAAATTTAGATCGAGTGGGTGGGCCAAATATACAGTTCCCCAGCCCATTGCAAGACTTCACGCGCACATTTTGCATATATGGTCTACATGGTTAGTTGAGGTTAGTTTTGCAAAAAATTACAATTGTTTCAAAAGTCTAGTATATTTAAAAAAAAAACTATTTGGGTGGGCTAGTTTCACAATAACCCAACCCATCACTCGAATGTCGGAAAAAACCATAAATATATTGTAATTGATTAGTTGGTGTTAGATGTGATACGTATTACGTTAGTTTTATTATAGTAGTCTAGTAAATTTAGATCGAGTGGGTGGGCGAAATATACAGTTCCCCAGCCCATTGCAAGATTTCATGCGCACATTTTGCATATATGGTCTACATGGTTAGTTGAGGATAGTTTTCACGAAAAACGTGTTAGTTGAGCTACCACTTGCGCACCTGGATCACACATCCTGTTAAGTGCACGGATTTACCAGAATAAACTTAAATTTACTTTTACAAGCCAAAACAAAAATCATCTGGTATACTCAGCACGTAACTTTCCATATGACATAAAATACAAATATATTTGTAAAATACCTACCTATTTTCAGTTTAATATAGCATTACTGTGATCACTAAAATTCTATAAGAACTTTATGGACGTCCGACTTTCTGTCAAATTGATAGCATTCAAATATTATTAATTGATTTTTTGTTTTGAGACTTAAAAACCATAAATTTTGATTTCTTCATGGCGCCAGGAAAATTAAGTACTTAAAAAAATGTATTTCTTCATTAATAGGAAACACAGAACTTACTGTCGGGAAAATAAGTATAGCCATTTTTTTAAAGTTATAACTTGTTTAAAAAATATCAAAAAAAATCTTAACTGCAAACTATTGTTTATTCACGTTACTTGTTTAGAATTTTTAAACACATTAGTGTAGAAATAACAACAATTTCCAGCAAAAATGAGCTAATATTGTAGTATATTTTAAAAACTGTTAAAATTATTGACGTGTGATATATAATACAAAATATTATTTATTTTAATAGCACTTCCGGTTGGCAGATTTTCATCGAAATCTTATAATGCAAAGTATTGGAATTTTATGTTGAGTAAAATTGGATATAATGTGCCGAAAGAATCGTACTATAGGAATATAACTGAACTATAAAGTCTTAAAATTAATCATACATTGTCCTTTAAATAAAAATCGCTAAAATATATACTGAAAGTCTTTTTATTTGAGAAATATTATGCATGATTTCATATAAACTGTATACTCGGCAGCCCATAGATCTTATAGCGCTTAACATACTAGATGTAAGAACTGGGGAACGCTTAGGATTGAGAGAGATAATTATATTAAGCATCGATTTTCCGCGCATCGCCGCTGCGCACGTCTAGCTGAAACTACCGACGTTCGAGTATGATTTCCAATTTGAATCACTTTTGAATTAATAAATATTTTCAGTTCAGGTGAATTCACAAATGAAAATTAGGTTTAGATTTATGGTTTATACTTTAGATAAATACTTTGGCCACATATTATGTAATGACTCCATTCACACTTCAGAATTTAGGGTCTCTAAATCCAAATTATAAAACTAAACATTGCAAGGTCCAAACTTTAGGTTTATGATTTAGTTTGACGTCACAAACTTCACCAATGATAACGAGTCTGATATACACCCATCTTTATTTAGTATCCACTTGGTGAATTTGGCTTTTTAAATAAATACGAGAAGAATGTGGAGACTGTCATAACTTAATTGCTGAAATATAACTAATAATGCCAAGCGATTGACAGTTTCACGGCGCACAGGTGTCTTGTTGAGTACTGCTCTACCGATATTTTAATTTTGTTTTTGAAGCATTTACACAGATGTCTGTACATATCAAAACTAATTTTCAGGTAATTTAAACTTACATTTATGAATGACTTAATCCTAAACAAAAACCATAAACCTAATTTTCATTTGTGAATGCAACTTTAAGTCATTCATAAATGTTAAGTTTAAATTACCTGGAAATTAGTTTTGATATGTACAGACATCTGTGTAAATGCTTCAAAAACAAGATTAAAATATCGGTAGAGCAGTATTCAACAAGACACCTGTGCGCCGTGAAACTGTCATTTGCTTGGCATTATTGGCTATATTTCAACAATTAAGTTACGACAGTCTCCATGTTCTTGCGTTTGTTTAAAAAGCCGAATCCACCAAGTGGATACTAAATAAAGATAATAATAATAATAATAATAATAATAAACTTTATTGACATCCGTCAATGGCGGGGTTCAGCCAACGGCTGCTCTTCCACCCAACCAATACATACAACAATTATTATAAAACAAACTAATTACATGCCAACACAGTACAATTTATAAGAATCAGAAAGTGAGACATACAACTTAAATTTTACTTTATACAATACAATACAAGAATTATGAAATATTACATAATATATATAATTACACAAAATATACAAAGAAAACCAAATCTGTCAGCAATTGAGTAATGAATTTATATTACTTTTAAAAGACTGTATACCCAGAGACTTCAATTCATTTGGAATAGAATTATACAAGGAGGGAGCAAGGTAAGAGAAACAACATTTAAATTTAGACTTATTGAACGATGGTACAGCAAATAAATCCTTACCCCTTAAACCATAATTATAATTCTTCAGACTCAACTTTTCACATAAATAGGAAGGAATTCCTGTCATTTTAATTTTATGAGTTAGAATGAGGAAAGCTTTTTGAATTTTAATATCAATATCTTGCATGTTAGCTAGTGTTCTGTATTCAGAAATATGGTCATATTTACGCACACCATAAGCATATCGCAAACATGAATTTTGCAGAATCTTAATTCTGTTCTTGTCAATTTGCGTCAAATTAGGACCATATACACATAAACAGTAATCAAATAAAGATAAAATTAAAGAGTTTACTAGCCTTACTTTTACTTGTGTTGCTAGAATATGTCGAAATTGATACAAATGCCGTAGTTTGATAATGGCTGTTCTAATTTTACTGTGAAGGTGCATTCTAAAAGTTAAACCTTTATCTATAAGCAATCCTAGACTTGTGGTAACAGTACTGCTTGTCAACTTTATCCCATCTAATACAATGTCTGGCACAGATTCTGATCCAAATACCATCAAAGTAGATTTATTCGGATTCATTTTGAGACCATTGCCTTTCACCCATATCGATAAGTTTGCTAAATCAGTATTTATTTGATTGCATTTTTCATTGATATCTTCGACGGGAGCAGATGATAATATCTGTGTATCATCAGCATAAGAATGTACATCGCAATTGGTCAGGGTTTTTGGTAGGTCGGATATATAAAGTAAAAAAAAACAGTGGTCCCAAAATAGACCCCTGTGGCACTCCACGTTGTAATGGAAATGCACCAGAATTTAGTGGTTGACCATTATGATGCATGTTGACATAAAAATTTCTATTAGTAAGATAGTCTTTACACCAATGTAAAGCACTATCTGAAAAGTTATATTTCATTTTTGCCAGTAGCAGTTCATGGTCAACCATGTCAAATGCCTTTGAGAAGTCGATCTGGACGAGAATTGAAACTTTAGATTTGTCAAAATTAGATATTAAGGAATCTAAAATATTTAGAAGGCAAGTATTTGTACTATGACCACTTCTAAATCCTGATTGCGTGGGTGGAATTATATTATTTTTCAAGGCATAAGACATAATTTGATCGCAACATATTTTTTCTAGTACTTTGGATAAAGTTGGCAAAATACTGATTGGTCTTAATTCGTCAAAGGTGGTAGATTTAATCTTTTTAGCAAAAGGTTTTACAATAGCAAACTTCCAGGAATCAGGAACTACCCCATCCAGCAAGCAAGTATTTATGATGTGCGTAACATATTCCACAATAACTGGAAGAATTATCACGATCATTTTAAGAGAAATTTGGTCTATACCTATGGCATTTGATTTGATATTCATTATAATTCTTTCCACATCTTTACTCTCTACAAGATTAAAATGAAATTTTTCTTTTTCAAAATGAGAAAATGAGTTATTTAAATAATAGTCGAAGGTTTCAGGATTTACATGGCTTGTATCAACTTTATCTAACAAATGTTGCCCAAACTGTTGTGGTTTCAAAATAGAGGCATCTATGTTATTTGGCGCAATTTTATTAACACCTATTCTCTTTAAACTTGTCCAGAGTTTTTTGGGATCTTTAAAGTTATTGTTAATATTGCAATTTAAGTAAGCTTGTTTTTCTCTTCTAATTGCAGCGGTTGTTAAATTTCTTAGCTGTTTGTAATAATTTAATTTAGACTCCGTTTTATATTTTTTATAATCTTTTAGAGCTTTATCGCGCTTTCTTTGCATTATTTTTATAACTGGAGTAATCCAGGGTGTATAATGTTTATTTGTAGAAATTGTTTTGTTTACAGCATGTTTATCGAAAATTGATAATATATTTTCGTTGAGAAAAGCAACCTTATCATTAATATTAGCAATATTAACAATTTGATTCCAATTTACAGATTCGCAATCCTTTAAGAAATTTTCCATATCAAAATTATTAAAATCCCTGTAGGTATATGTCTTCTTGGGGATAGTTGTTTTTGCCAAGTTTAACACACAAAATACTCCGCTATGATCCGATATATTGCTACAATCTATAACACCAGAATCCACACATATGGTTTTATCAGATATTAGTATAACATCAAGTAATGTTTTACTAGCAGGTCTAGTATATTTTGTTATTAGTTGATGCATATTATTGCCTGACAATATATCTTTAAAAAAGTCAGATTTATAATCTTCAACAAGCAAATTGATGTTGATATCTCCTACACAAATTAAATAATCGCACTGCAAAATATATTCTGAAAGTATAGAATCTAGAATACTAAGATCTCTATAAAACCGTACATGTGGATTATACACAACTGCAAAACATACTTTATAACAACTAATATTGCACATAATCCATAGATGTTGAACATTATTACTTGTGGTAAATGATGTATCCAAGATTTGAAATTGAATTGAATCACGGATGTAGAAAGCTACACCTCCACCAATTTTTTCAGATCTGTCTACATTGAGTAGTATATAATTATCAATATGAAACAAATGTGGAGGAGCAGTTTCCCTAATCCATGTTTCTGTTACAGCCACAATATCAAAATTATGATCTTTAACAAAATCTGTAAATTTTAAAAAACATGAATTTAAAGAACGTACATTTATTTGACATAAAGTAAAAAGATTACTATGGAGGTCAGTAACATCATACGTAAACACGTCTGATTCAGACATAAAAATATTGTTTATTTCTGAAAAAATTTGCAAGTAGGTGAGTTGGTCAAGGCCAGTAAATTGAATGAACTGAAGAGTTCATCGACACGGGACATGTTCTAGCAAATACGTTAAACAATGGCGGGAGTGTTGATTTGAACAGAAAGATGAATCAGCATAAAATTTGAACTTTAAAAATTTGCATTTTCAATGTCTATAAAATCGTTTACGTGGAACTTATGCGGTTTTCCTCGTTTCTGGATGTTAACTATAATACGCCCATCAGATGTCCAGACGTTTTTGGCGGTAAACTTCTCCGTAGCAGATTTCAAGAGCGATAGACGGGTCTTTGTAAGATCTTCTCTAATTGTTATACCGGTGTTCTTTAACAGTCTTTTAGACTGAAACACTTTTTGCCGGGAACGATAACTAGTGAATTTCACTATAATAGGTCGGTTTTTATTTTCAGTTGACATTTTACCCAGTCTATGGCACCTATCAATTTCATCTAAGGAAATGTTCACTTTCAGTTTATCCCGAAACAGATCAATTATTTTATTGTCAGTAACCTCACTTTTCTCCTCTTTTAAGCCGAAGATTCGAATGTTGTTACGGCGGGTATATTGTTCTAAATTGTCGAGGCTTTTTTCATAATTAGCACACGAGTCTTTAAGATCACTGTTATTTTTTTTTAAATATATTAATCTCTTTTTTTAGTTCTTTAAGTTTTGCTTCATACACTTTATTAACCGCACTCGTAACATGATTCACAATAGATTTTATGAAATCTTCATTATCACACAAGCTTAAGAGAGAATCACTGATCATTGTTGTGATCGAATCTGTATCTTCACGGGTCAACATCTTGATCAAATTGCAGTAGCACTCACAGTTTTAAAAAGTTATAATATTTAAATATCGCCAGAACACGCACAGCACGTCTATCTTGCACGGCGGCACATCAGCGTATGCGATGGGTGTATATATCTATGTCACTTTAGACTCGTTCTCATTGGTAAAGTTTGTGACGTCAAACTAAATCATAAACCTAAAGTTTGGACCTTGCAATGTTTAGCTTTATGATTTGGATTTAGAGTCCCTAAATTCTGAAGTGTGAATGGAGTCATTACATAATATGCGGCCAAAGTCTTTAAATCTTAAGTATAAACCATATATCTAAACCTAATTTTCATTTGTGAATGCACCTTTATATGCCAAACAGGGCCGTCTTAACCCGGGGGTGCAAGGGGTGCGAAAAACCCGGGCGCATGGTCTTGGAGGGCGCAAGCCGACCGCCTAAATTTTATCTAAAATTCAAGTTGACTTTCATAGTGTTAATACAAGCACTAATTATATTAAAAAATACACATTTTAAACGGTTTTCGTCAAACAAATTGTAAGCGAGGCTCGGAATTTTGCGGCTCGATTCACTCACAACCACATCTACAGAGATGTAGAGGTGGTTGTGGTAACTATTCCTTTATCCACGCTGAATGTGTTGGGGGCGCACCGGCGCACGCGTAATACGCTGGCCAATGCAAATCGGATATATGACGAACAAGTTCCATCTGGTTCCATCTACGCCTCAATTTTCAGGAGCACGTCAGTACATGTGTGTTATGAAAAACGTTAACAAGTGTATAAACATTTAACGAAAAGGTAAGTAAGTCTCAAATTTATCGGTAAAACAACTAACAAAGAATATGATAGCTGAAGCATCGCCGGAACACAAGTTAGATTTTTATTTCTTTGTAGATGGCCGAATTAGCAAATAGTAAAAAAAAATTATCGGGTGCTCAAAATAGAAAAAGGAAACTGGAAAAAGAAGAAAAAGTAAAAAAGTTAACTGTTCTGATTGAAAGCTTTTTTCGAGCCGGTAAGTTTATTTTAGTAAACAATAATAACAATAATGTAACATACTTAACCTAGCCTCTTACTACGGATTTGTTTAAATTTTAACTATTTTAATCGGTTTTATTTTAATGTATTTTCATAGTTTTTTTCCTAATCATTTAGTTTTCACCCATATTGTAGTAAACTATTGAGTTGAAATTTTGCACACATCACACATAATATAATAATATAACATTAAAAATACCCTTTATTTATTATTATGAGTAGTTTCATTGTCAATATTCAATACTGTATAACATGAAACTGAACTTACAAACAGCAAAAGACGTTAAATTTTGACTTATTCCTGATATTTAATAGTTGACCAATGGAATTTAAATTTTCAGGTACATCTTCATCAACATCTGCTGGACATTTAGAAGAGACACAGACTTTAGACACCGTGTCTATTTTAGAAGTCACTAGTCATGTCAGTACTTCGTCTGCACCTGAATTAATTCGACGGCGACGTCTGAAATCCCATCACAATCAAAATTTGCTGAAAATGTTGCGGATGATCCTGCTGTCTGGCCTCAAATAATTCCAGATAAGTTAAGACTATTTTTAACAGAGCATGGACCAGTTCAGATTAAAAAATCTACCTATCCTTCAGATAGCAACAATAGATCGTTTGCAGATATCTATTACACTAAAAAGTTAAAAAACAACGAAATTATTCCTAGAGATTGGCTTGTATATTCTACCTCTAGTGACTGTGTATTTTGTTTTTACTGCAAGCTCTTCAATTCTAATATCACTGCTCTTAATGCTCAGGCTGGTTTTAAAGATTGGAGGCATTTATCGAGAAATTTAGAAAGACATGAAAAAAGTTCAGGTCACATATTTGCTATAAAAAAATATCTAGATCTAAAAAATGACTTAGTAAAAGAGCAAACAGTAGACTCTATTAATCAATCTAATATTGAACGCGAAAAAAAAAGATGGACGGCAGTTTTGGAGAGGATAGTTGAGATAATTAAATTTTTAGCTCGTCAAAATTTAGCTTTTAGAGGAACCACTGAACAGTTGTATGAATCAAATAACGGAAATTTTTTGAAGTTAGTAGAATGCATTTCTAATTTTGATAATACACTATCAGAACACATTGCTCGAATTCAAAGTGCTCAGCATCGCATGCTGGGCATAATATTCAAAATATTCAAAATGAATTGATTTCTATCATTTCTGAAAAAATTAAAACAACTATAGTTGATCTTCTTAAGCAATCCAAATATTATTCTGTAATTTTAGATTGCACACCTGATATTTCGCACAAAGAACAGCTTACAATTATTGTGAGGTTTGTTTATCTCAATCCCTCCAAAAAGGTTGCTGAGGTACGAGAGCATTTTTTAGGTTTTTTATCCATTACTGACACTACGGGACAAGGGTTAGCAAATTATTTATTAATTTTCTTAAAATCATTAAACATTGAAATAGATGATCTGCGAGGCCAAGGTTATGATAATGGGGCAAATATGGGAGGAAAAAATATCGGCCTCCAAAAAAAAATTTTAGACATTAATCCCCGCGCTTTTTATGTTCCTTGTGCGGCCCATAGCCTTAATTTAGTGGTGAATGATGCTGCCAAAAGCTCATTGGAAATAACAAACTTTTTTTCAATTGTCCAGGAATTATATGTGTTTTTTTCGGCATCAACATCACGTTGGGATGTTCTTATGAATCAGATACCCACTTTAACATTAAAACCCCTGTCAAATACGCGGTGGGAAAGTAGAGTTGATGCTCTGAAAGCACTTCGTTTCAATATAGAAAAAATTTATGATGCATTATATTGCATTTATTCAAACGACAAGAACGACAGCGATGCAAGGAACATAGCAAGCTCATTAATGTTAAAATTAAAGACTTTTAAGTTTATATGTTCAGTTGTTATATGGTACAACATTTTATGTAAAATTAATATTGTTAGTAAAAGTTTACAAAAATCAGATATCATTCTTTCAGAAGCCGTCAAAATGATAGATCAGGTGAGAAAAGACTTAGTCACAAACCGCACAGACGATGCGTTTGAGCGGTTGTTACTTGACTCAACATTAATTGCTGAGAAATTAGAATGTGAAACCGAATTCACTCAATCTGCTCGTCCACGTCCCCGAAAAAGGCATTTTAATTATGAGACTGCAGATGAGCCCATTTTGGACCCAAAACTAAATTTTAAAATAAATTTTTATTATTATTTATTCGACACAGCCATCGTAAAATTAAATGAAAGGTTCGATTTGTTAACGGAGCACAATAGCAACTTTTCATTTTTGCAAAATATAGAAGAGTGGAGGAAATTGGAACCCGATAAAAAAAGCACAGTGTTTCAATTTGCAACAGAAATTAACTTGTGGAAATAGATCCGACATAGATGGCGAAGATCTATTCCATGAGTTAGAATTGTTGCCCATAATTTGTATCAATAAAGATACATGTCCACTCGATATTTTGAATTATATATATTCAAATAATTTAATGACCGTATTTCCTAATCTTTCAACATCTTTACGTATATATTTGACGCTTCCAGTCACAGTAGCAGAAGGCGAAAGATCATTTTCCAAACTGAAATTAATAAAAAACTACCTGCGGTCAACTATGACCCAAGATAGATTAACAAGCCTGGCCATTATTAGCATTGAAACAAATATTGAAATTTCAGTTTCTGAAATAATTAAAAATTTTGCCAACATGAAAGCTCGAAAAATTGACTTACATCTAAGTACTTGAAAACTACTTTTATGTATGTCAAATTTGTTAATGATATGTACCTATTATAGAATAATTATTATAGAATAATTAATAATTTACTTTCATGTAATTAAAAAATTACTGTGCAATATTTTATATGATTAAATATGTAGTTGAATTTCCTACCTATGTACCTGCTCTATATGATAAATAATTTTTTTTATTATTTATTATTTAAAATATTTCGAGCCATCCAAGTTGATGGTATATTCAAGAGGTTCGAGTGACGACCCCGTCCACTGGAGAATAGAGTATGTAGTCGCATCCTAAAAAACCTAATACATATGTTACCGATGCGAATTGTAATTTCTAAAAAATTCGAGTTATAAAATTTTAGGGGGGGGGGGCGCAGGACTGATTTCCGCACCCCGGCGCAGAATATGCTTAAGACGGCCCTGATGCCAAAGGAACGAATGCGCAAATTTAGCGATTTTAAGTTTAATAATAATAATAATAATAATAATAATAATATATTTAATCGTTTTAAGGTTACAACCTCATACAATATCTTGGTTGGCTATATATATATATATATATATATATATATATATATATATATATATATATATATATATATATATATATAATACATACATTTTGTTTACAGAGTTTAGAGCTTAATTATTTTTTGTTTTATTTATTCATTTAATTTTTTTTATATATATATTATGTTATTATAAATTGATCAATTATTACTGACAAATGTATATTACCTATACATACATACTATAAAAAAGCAATTTACAAATAAATTGAAATGCGAGTAAAAAGGAAAAAGAAAATTGCCCAATAGAGGGGCGAGGGCAGTGGTCACACATTGCAAGTTCCAAATATTTACATAAATATATATGAACATATACACGTCTCAAAAAAGTATTTACTTATTCATTTATTATAAAAGATCTTAATTTTAGGCAGTTTATAGTATAACAGAATATGTTCGTGATTTTTTCCGAATTTAAGTTATTGAAAAGAGTATAAATATTATTATTATCTCTTACTGATTGTAGATATGTACTAATATACTGTTTTCTAATAGGAGAATAAATGGGGCATTCATAATAAAAGTGAAATAAATCCTCCTCTATGTGTTGGTTACACAAGGTGCAATTTTGTTGAGCATCTAGTTCATATTTTATGTTATTAAAAATGAATCTTACACCTCTTTTGCTGGAGAGTCTTGCCTGAGCAATTATCCTAACTTTATTAAAATTAATATTCATATTTAAATAGTTATCTGTAGACAAATTTAAATTTTTATAAAGGTAACTATAATTTGAGTTGAGTGTGTTATTTATATCTTTCTCTAGCAGAGTTTCTCTATAAGTATCTGAAATTTTTTGTATTAAATTTTTATTAATATATTGTTCTTCCCAGGTTTTTTCAAAGCCAAGATTTTTTAAAATCATTTTCAGTTGTGTGCACCAATTGTATTCACTCTTATTTCCTGACCATTTATCAAGGTGAAGTAGACGGTTATATACTAATCTGGGGTATCTGTTAGTATCCATGTTTAATATTTTTTGCCACCAATTAAGTGTGCGTTTTAAAATATAAAATGCAGTGTGAATAGCTCCTGATTCCATGCGAACCATGTAATTTGGGGTATTTTTTGGACAAAGCAGAATCGATTTAAAATAATTTAATTGACATTTTTCCAGGGTGTCTTGCTCTCGCAGCCCCCATACTTCAGTCGAGTAAAGGGTAGTAGAAAGGAGTGTTGTTTGTAGAAGTTTAGTTTTTTCGGTCCAATTAGATGATTTGCCCCTACTTAAAATATTTTTTATTGTTGCTGTAGCTACTTTTCCCTTTTTTAAATTTTCCAATGCTGCCAGGTTGAATTTTCCTGACGAGGAAAAGATTGTGCCTAAATAGGAATACTGTGATACTCCCTCGACCTTGGTGTACTTGTACAGAAACACAGCGTTGGCACTTCTTAGTCTGCCTCTGTGGAATGGTAGGATTTTTGTTTTGTTTATATTTACGTGCAATGAGTTTTCTTTACAGTAGGATTCCAAACAATTCAATTTCCTTTGGACGTCTATCGGGGAGTTACATAGGATTATCATATCATCGGCATATGATAAGAACAATATATCATTGATACCGGCTACATTACAGCCTTTTAAGTTTGATTGACGAAAGTAGTTTTCAATGTCATTGACAAATAGTGCGAATAGAAGCGGACTTAAAGTATCTCCTTGTAGAACGCCTTCTGTAATTTTCACTGAGTCCGTGATTCCGTCAGTAGTTTTTATTCTTAATGCAGCTTGGCTGTATAGGTGCTGTAAGATGTTAATAATTTTTGCCGAGACGCCTGTTTCATACAGTTTTCGCCAAAAAAGAGAATGGTCCAGGGAGTCGAAAGCCCGCTTATAATCGATGAAAATTGCGTAACAAGTGTGCTTTTTTAATCTCAAATGAAAATGTATCATAGCAGTAAGAGTGAATATATTGTCTGTCGTGCCTCTGCCTTGTCTAAATCCTGCTTGATTTTCTTTTAGGATATTATTTTCTTCACACCACCAATTGAGACGCCTGTAGAGTATACCCGTAAATAATTTACAGATTGAATTGATTGAAGCAATCCCTCTATAGTTCATTGGGTCGTTTTTGTCGCCCTTTTTATGTAATAAGATTAAATCCACCGATGACCAAGAAGTTGGTGTGTATCCTTTTTCTAAAATTGTATTGAAGAGATTTAGTATATATGCTAGCCAGTTAGATGGCAAATATTTAAAATATTCGTTTCTAATTCCATCATTTCCCGGGGATTTATTAAATTTACAGGCATTTATGCCAAGTTCTAGTTCCTGTAGCGTTATTGGGATATCCAGAAGAGGGTGTGTGCTGTCAAAATAATATATTATTTCCCTTTGCATGGCGTGAGAATAAATTTGAGTGTAAAATTCGTACCATATGTTTAATGGGATTTGCGAGCTACCAACATTTCTAATTCTTGGTTTAAATGCGTTTATTGTCTTCCAAAATTCTGTATTATTACTAATATTAGCCAGATTCTGTTTAACACTATTGAAATATGCAGTTTTACTTGTATTTATAATTTGTTTGTATCTTTTTTTTATTATTAAGGTATGTTGTTAAATTTTCATTTGAGCGGCATTTTTTATAATTATTTAGGTTTTTTTTACATTCCATTTTTATAGATTTGCAATCAGAGTCGAACCATGGTTTATTTTTCTTTATAGTTGTATTATTTTTTTATTTTTTATTATTTTTATCATTCCTGAGTCACACGCGGCTTCTTTTAGTGTTTCAATGAGATTATTGTTTAAACCGTCTACGAATTCGCTATTGTAATATAATCTAGTGTTCATCTCAAGTGCTTTATTGAATTTATTTGCTTCATTTATTTCAAAAGTGAATACAACATTGTAAGAGTTGTTTAAACTTTCAATGTAATTCGGATTTTCGAAGACCTGGTTATCGCCTATGGTAGTTATGCAAAGACAGTGGGCACTTGTTAATAGGGGAATAAATACTTCAAAGTTAGAAATAAGTTGTATTGCGTTTAAATTTGCCCAAACCAGATCAATGCTGCTTTTGCCCACAGGGCTAATAAATGTGAAATTACCAAGAATGTCCCCTTTCGTTCTCCCATTGAGAACAAATAGGCTAAGATTCTCCATACATTCTATCAACAATTTTCCTCTTGCATTGCAAGCAGAATGCATAGAGGATCTCACACCTCATATGTGTGGAGAATCTAATATTGTATCATCTGACTGGTTTAATAAACCTATATGGGCGTTAAAGTCGCCAGTAATTAATATTTTATGGTTAGTGTACACATCTACAACCTGAACTAGAGTCTCTGATAAACTATTGACACACTCAATGTTATTTAATTTAGGGTTAAAGTATACAGTCATAATAATAAACCTATCTTTCTTTGTGTGAACTTCAATGATAATCCATAAGTTTGTAGACTCAATTAGACTCACGTGGCTGAAGACATTGTCTTTACTAATATGCTCAGACCGCCACTCGCCCGTCCTTTGGATTTTTCTTTGGTAGCGAGGCTGTGAAAAGTTATATCTTTGTAGTTATCTAAAAAACAGGGAGGGATAAACGTACAGTTATATAACCATGTTTCAGCTAAGCATATAATCTCCCCTTGTAGTAATTTGGATTCTGTGTTACAATCTATATCAAAAATATTTTTCATGCCACTTAAATTCCAAAATACTACATGGAAGTTTGAAGATAGTTCATCGATAATATTTTTACTTAACTTAGGATTACTGATGGTCTGATTAGATGCACTGGGTGTTACACCGTGGGAGTTTCTGCTCTGCTGAGGTCTAAAAAAGGATCCAACGTTGCGATTCCTTTCTCGTTCGAGTGTCGCAGGAGTTTCGTCTTCTGACCCAGTTTTTTAGGCGTATCTTCCGAAGATTGTCTATCTCGTTTGCTGTTATTTCGATCGTTGTTTTGTTGTTGGGAAGATGTATTATTTATTTTATTCTTCTGTTTGCGGTATTCACTTCTTTTCGTTCTTTCGGCTTTCGACATGTCTTCAGTTACAAAAATGTTTGTATTTTTAAATAGATGTCTATTCTTCAATATCGCTTGTTTTATTCTTATGGAGTAAGTGCTTAGTAGGACTGGTCTACACTTAGGAGAGTTGCTGTCTTTTTTACCTATACGATATATTTCTTCGATGTCATTACTGCTTACTTCAACAATTAAGTGATTTTTGATGAGTGAGATAATAGTGGATTCTAGTTCAGCTAAGGATGTCTCATTTTCTGGTATACCATACAGTACTAAGTTCCTTTTTTTAACTTGTTTTTCCAACTTTTCAATAGTGCTTTTCTGGATTTCAATCGTGTTCTCCAGCTCTGCTAATTTTTCATTTACTGCGGTAAAAGTTTGTTTCAATTCTTTTACTTCATTTTTAGTTTCTTCAACGTCGTCACTAATTTTGTCTAGTTTTTCGACTTTTTTTATTTTATCAATTTTCTCTTCCATGTCAAGACCGCGTGGAATGAGTTTGGTTATGTGCCGATGTATTTGTTATTATGAAGTAAATACCCATAAACTTTTACACGTGTATTTCTAATGTCTTGATCACTATTTATTTGTTGCAATATAGCTATTAAATTAAATATATTTCAAAAAAAATTATTCACTTCTATTTTACGAACTGTCTAATTACGATCAATGTTGCCAACATAAAAAATTCAAGCGATTTTAAGTTTAATGTTTAATACACGAATGTGTTGCTTGGTTAGTAAATTTTTATCAGCCAAATTCACGAATATTTTATAAGTTGAACCTTGAAATTTATAAAACTTTGATCACAAAATTATACAGTTATAAAATGTAATTATACTAAAAACACGAATGTACTACATTCACGTTATTTTGGAATAAAACTATAGCAAACTAATTCACTGTGATGCACGAATGTTATCAAAATAATTTTATATAACAGTTCCAACCGTTTGAATATTTAAACACATTTTACTCAAAACTAGTAAAATACACATTCGTTCATTTGGCATATTTTATACCTACCGAATGATGGTAAGGATATTGGGGATTAAATATGCACAATATATTATAAAATATTTTAATCATTTTTAAATTGTACAGTTTTTTTTACATTTCTGTCTTATTCTTGTCTTATAAACTATATTCAAGCATAAATTTAAATCTGTAATTGCTAATATACAAATATAACTTACCGAAAAAAGGAAATATGAATTCGCTCATTAAACAATTTTTTTCTCAATTCATATTGAATACAACAAATTATTCATTAACACAAACAATTTGTTGCTTTCAAACAAAGAGACAAAATGGCTGTTGCCGGGGCGCGGTTACGTGGACGTGGACGAGACGACCGTTCCAGCAATGCCCAAACTATATGCGCAGTAAATAGTTGCTTAATAGTGTTATATTTGTTCCTCTTACGGTGTTGTATATATCTTTCTTGCTTAATCCTAAGCGTTTCCTTCGTTTGAACGTAAAATCATATGTTTGCTTACATCAGGGAATTTTCCCTATTTTGGGAATTTCTGAAGTAAAAAGGGAAAAAGGGAATCTTTCACGAAAATTGCCTACATTAGGGAATTTTTGTATACATTATCTAATTACTTAAAAATAATTTTTCGACGTTCTATTATTGTTTTTATTTTTATTTTTGGTAGCCTTACGCCTGATGCCCTTAAACAGAGATAGCAATTGAACCGTTTTCTATCATGTTTACATGAAATCTCATTCGTACAAATTTCGTGTTCGTGTCAAAGTAAGGCGTCAGCAAGCAACGTCGTAGGTATTACGTCGTAATTTTCTAACTTGTGTAATGCAGTGATAAATGCGCAATATTGAAATGGACATATAACAGAAAAAGGGATTTTTAGTTGTCAAACCGATATCTATTGGATAAAATTTTTAACAGAATGGGCCCGCTAGTAGATTCAGATTTGACAACTTAAACATTTTCCGATTATATAATAGGAATAATAACATATAATATGATTTTGTTAAAACTTAAAAAAGGGAATTTTGACCCTGAAAAGGGAATTTAGAGCATACCAAAAGGGAGTTTTAACTTTGATAGCAATACTGGCCGTGCGTAGAACTCTGATCTTCTGTCTCTCTCATCGCTCGGCGATAAGAAAGTGTGCCGCTTTCCGCTGGTTCGTTGCAACTCGTATCATAGTAGTTGTATTATACTTCGTGAGCTCGGCTCGACATATTGTAGGTAATAAATAAACAAAATTTTAGCTTAGAAATCAGATGTAACTCTTTTATATCAAACAAAATTTATTTAAAAATTTACAAAAAATTTCCTACATTTTATATAGAATAAAGACAAAACTCTCTACTCATTTTTACATGCTATATCTTCCTATGAAAACGGACAAACCCCTTCGTCTGGCAACACTGGTAGTACTGAAAATTATACACTATTCCATTCAGTAGACAGAGCTGGCAACAGCGCAAATTTGAAGTAGCCCAAATTACATTGGCTAAACTTGTATCTTGTCTCCAATTTCAGAGATATAGAACATAAGCGACAGCAACCCGCACGTGCTACACTATAAGGAGTAGTTTACTTCAGTGTTTCATTCCGGGACTGTAACACAAATATTAAAGGTGAGTTATACGAGGTTTGTCAAGTGTGAATTCCTGTTTTTGCTTGTTTTATATGTGCTAGACATAGACAACAGTACAAAGATATTTTAACTTATATAGGAAACAAGTGAAATGTGGTACGTACAGGGCAATCTCAACAAATTTGTGAGCCCTGGGCTAAAAAGAAATTGGCGTCATTAATTAGAGTAAAGCTATCCGTTGTGAGTAGCTCTACAATGCACTAAATATAAAGCTTAACTTGTGCATTCATTGCTTCGTAGTACACCATATCATTCAAAACTTGTCATCAGTAAACACTAAGTAATGCAAATCTATAAAATGTATGACTTGCTTCGTTGATAAATTGTCTTTTATTTAAATTTAGCACCTTTTTTTAAAAAAACCTAAATCATGTAGATCTATAAAATGCATGACTTGCCTAATGGATTGTCTTTTATTTAAATATCCCGCTGTTTCTCATGACACCAAACGATTCAGATCTATAAAATGCTTGTACATCTTCTGTCGCAAATTGTTTTTTTGTTCAAATTTACCGTGTTTTCTTCTAACGCAAGATCATGCACAACTATAAAATGCATACGCTGCATTAAGCATAATTTCAAGCTAATGTTATTTGGGTGCTATTCACAGGTGTATACTAAGCGTTACTAAGAAAACTGTATTAGGAATTACTAAAAAATCTATTCACAGGTCTTTACTAGGCAATACTAAGCGTTACTAAGTTTCGTGTTTAGTACACAAATCTAAAACAAGGTAGTACCGCGTTTAACATGGATGAACGCGTAGTTCAAATTGTGAGACGTGCGCGATATGTTCGATATTTACAAATTAGGCGGATAGAATTGTATCGACAAAACATGGACCTGTTGACCGAATTCACAGAAAGCGAATTTAAAAGAAGTTACAGACTGTTCAAAAAGAGTAGTGGAGGGTAATGATTTTGAGGAATCTGCAGTTATGCATGTACAAGACATACAGGCTGGAAATATTATAGGCTGTGTTTCGATCGCACTTCAATAAACGCCATTTTAATTAATTTAAATTCAGTTAGTTAACAATTTTTATTGGTTTTTAAGTTAGTATACTAAAACCTATATTAATCCTTATATTTCATACTTAGTTACTAATCTACTAGTAGATAGGTACAGGTACCTAATAAAACAATTATTGTAGTTATATATGAATAAAGATATTTTAATTTGTCGGTCTTTTCTTAAATTAGTATTTCCTCTTCATATTCCGTTATTGAATATCTTGTTTTTATTTCTTTCCATGACACATTTGAATGCGATTCAATAATAGTTTCAGAATTAGGGTCTTGTCGGTGTGGGTGGATAAATTATCACACTCAAGTTCAAATATTTAAACTGCATACAAATAATTTTTTTATTTATTTTACAATAATATTAATAGTGAATAATACATATTTGCGATAGATTAAATATTTACCCAGTGAGAGGATTTAAAACAAGCACAGCTTTTTCTACTCTCTTTACTTCAACTTCGTTCTTAACTTCCAAAGCTTCTAGATGACAGATGGCATTACTGTTGAACATATAAATTATAAGTATTTCATTTCAAATTGCTGTC
This sequence comes from Harpalus rubripes, assembly GCA_963082715.1. Classification (NCBI taxonomy): domain Eukaryota; kingdom Metazoa; phylum Arthropoda; class Insecta; order Coleoptera; family Carabidae; genus Harpalus; species Harpalus rubripes. Next base: position 19,865,551 of record OY720455.1, read on the forward strand.
AAAATTATAAGTGTCAAGTGTAAAGGGATGAATGAAATTAAATATAAAGTAACAAATTATAAAAGTAATACTCGTAATTACAAAATAGGTACAATCGATTCCGCTTTATTGGAGTACCGGTTAATCAGGGCATTTGTTTATTTAGCACAAATTTCAAAGAACGAAAACCAACTACCACAAGATTTAAACGCTAATTTGGGATATGTCACTTTTACGGCCAAAGTCCATTACCTTTAATGCATTTTTGCAAAATTAAATTGTATGTATACGTACGTACTCGGACGTGGGCGTACATATCCTGTCTATACTATTAAGGTTGGGGTTAGTTTAATTCATCGTCAACGATCGTAAAATTTTTAAACCAACACATGTACCTCAACAGATTTATTAATATTTAAAAAATATTATCGGCGAATGGACCTTTTCAATTTATAGAGATAGAAGATATGCGCAATGGGGATCTGCGCACAGTAAAAACAACTGAGATCTATGGCGTTTGTTTCTAAAAAATTTAGGCGTAAAATGTGAGAATATCTTAGATAACTTTAAAAAATCTTATCGAAATAAGTTACAAAAGCTTTTATTGAAGTTACAATGTCTAACGATGCAAATTTTCACTGAGAATACAAGTATTTTAATGACTGCAATATTTTTGACGTTTCGTTTGACAGCCCAACTGGCAGTTGTTCGCGCCATTTTCTTACTATTTGCAGCGATAGAAAGAGATAGCCGTTAATCTGAAAAGGTCCATTGTCAATAATGTTCAACGTCTTATAACTATATGGCATCACATGTCTGATTTAAAATAAAATAAATTTAATTTATTAATAACGAAGAATCTCATCATAATACAATCGCAATCGGCAGTAAAATATTTTGTGGCATTGCATTTTTATTGAAATTTTTAAAAATGTAATTTAATATATTTTTTAAGTTTTTTTGCATTTATCTTCTGATGGATTAATGGTACGACAAAAACAGTTATATATCAAATTATACAGTAGGTATAGACCTCCCTATAGAAAAAGTTTATATCAATATTCATGTAAGTCTTATTCTTTACAAGAAAATCAGGAAAATATATAGTCATAGTACAATGTTTATTATAGAAAGTCATAAACATAATTTCACACAAAAAGGGCTTTCTTTTTAAAACACAAAATATCAATTTTCTCTTTTTGTCTTTGGATTCCCCAGACTTTTTTCTAAAAACTAAATAAAATTTTCAAGATCCTAGTTTAGCCAGACTTAATAATAAATAATTTTTATCATCACACATAAACAACTGTTACATTTAAACAGATATAAATAATGACTTCCGGTTTCCAGCATTATATTACCAAGGCATTTTTCTACAAACTAAGTAACTTTTGATATTTTCGAGGTTCTGGTTTATACAAATATTTTTTTTATTTTATTTTTTTGTGTTTAATCGACTGTAATTTTTAAAGTGATCAAAGTATCAAGCTTCTGTTTAAAACATTAAGTTTTTTAACCATTTTTATTATAGACACATAATAGAAAAACATTAAAAAGAACTTGTAAGCATAAAAATTTAAAATTATCTATAAGGGTAATTTTAGTTTTATTGAAATGTATTGAATTTAATCAACTGTAATTTTTCATTCAGGGCTACTGAGAGCAGAAAAGTACGGAAGTTCAAATATAAAACTGATTAAATTCAATAAATTCAAAAAAATACTAAAATTTCACAAAGAAAAATTTAAATTTTGATGCAAACAAGGCTTTCTACATTTTGTTCCACATTGTACCTATTACAGCAATGTTCAAAAAACACTATGCCGCAAGCCAGAGCTCGATATTTCAAACTATTTAGAAATTACAGTTGACTAAATATAAAAAATACAACATACAATAAAATCAATTAACTAATTTATGACATTGCCCGAAGAAGTTAGCGCTGTGCTACCGAAACGTCGTATTTTGAAATAAAATTTACAGAACTTAACCCAAGTATTATTTTATTTAAAGTTATGAGTTCTGAAAATTATTTTCAATATTTAAACTAATAAAATTCTTTATCCAACACCGACTAATATATTGATTACTATGGTTATTTGAAATAAGTAATGTGAGAGAATAATTGAGAAGTCACGGAGGAATTATTATTGATATCTGCGATTTTTTTAAATATTAGTTATTTATTTAAATTTAAGTTTACATTTATGTTGAGATACAGTTTTATTGTACAATAACTTGTACTATTTCAATAAAAAATCAAGTTAAAGATGTACATTGAAATGTCAAACAATGACAGATGACAGCGTGATTCATCTTAAAATATTCAGTGAATACTATGATATTTTTTCATTTTTGTGGACAACTCTTAAGTACTTTTAAATTTTTTTTCAGTTGACCATGTATTAATAGGTTATATTAATGTATAGGAAATCATTCATTAATGACCCCTATTAATGCATGATTTTTATTAATAAACGATTTTTGTACGTAACCATTGATACCACATATCGTTGCTGAACAAACTTATGTGTCAGACGTTACTAACCGAAAAAAATTTGTTATACAATAAAATTAATTCCAGTAAACGAAGGATTTTACCCTACAAAAAGTCGGGTAGTTCTGAATTTTTGAAATGTTCTATAGGATTATTGGTTAATGAAAAATCCAAATTTCCACAACTCTCCTTCCTCCGCTCCCTCCACCATCTTGTAAAAACCACCATAAATCGGCACTTTTTTCAGTTTTTCACTTATAACTTCTATCTGGTGAACTTTCGCGAAAAAAAAAAAGTTATTTGCCAACTTGTAGAGGATTAAATTTCCTAAAACTTTGATACGAAAAGTTTTTTTCCACGATTCATAGCAACGGAGCTATGAAGCTCCCAAAAAAGGCAACTATTACGCACTTAGCAAAATTTTGAGTTTCTTTCCACTTTACATCGCAATAACTCCGTAACATTTCAATTTAGCGTACAAGTCCTCATAATGAGTCGTGTAGAGAATTTAATTGCCTACAAAATCCATTTATCAATTTCTTTTTACGACCAATGCAAGAGAGTAGGGGTAAATTTACACAAAAACGAAAAAGTTTGTTGTTTTTTCAAGTTTAGTGCAACAACAGTCTTTGGATCATTATTTCTAATTATACAACTATTATTTCAAACAGAATATCTTATATTGATGCAAACTAAACGTAATTATGTGTCAGTGAAGTCTTCTGGGACTACTAGAAAAAACTGTTATAAAACAGCACTTACTTCTTTTATTTGCTTGCGAGATCTTTCTAATACTCTTAACTCGATATGGGACATTTGCCGTATAACATATATATTCTAAGACTCAATTTCCTAAAACTTTGCCATATTATGTCTTTTGTCAAACCAATAGTGGTGGATCTGCTCCGCTCTCAACAAGGCAAAAGTAGCGATCTTAGGAAAATATTGAGGTTTTCCCCATTTTTTTAGTTGCTATACTCAGCTCTACCATTACAAAATGGAGAAAATATAGAATACACAGATTAACGCGAAACATCCATTTTCATATTTTCTTTATGCATATTTTAACAACCGCAAATTAGTACATTTTTCAGTTTTTCGTTTTATCTTCTTTCTGATGAATTTTAGGGCGAAAAATATTATTTGTTGACTTGTAGAGAACAAAATTTCCTGTAAATATTGTATTTAAAGTTTTTTAGTCCGATTTATAGCAACGGAGCTATGAAGCTCCCAAAAAGGCAACATTTGCGCACTTTTTTTTAATTTCTTTCCACTTTACATCGCAATAACTTCGTTACACTTCATTCTAGCGTAAAAGTCCTTATAATCAATCTAGAGAATTTAGTTACCTACAAAACCCATGTGTCAATTTTTTTTTAATACCAATGCGACGGAGTAGGGGTAAATTTACCAAGAAAAAAACGAAAAAGTGTTTTTTTTTTTAACTTTAGTGTAGTAACGTTGTCTCCGATTTTTGACACTATACTTGTATATATAATATACAGCAAATGTCCCAGGTCGAGTTAAGAGCACTAGAAAGATCTCGCAGGCAAATAAAAGAAGTAAGTGCTGTTTTATAACAGTTTTTTCTACTAGTCCCACAAGACTTCACTGACGTTCCCTAACATATAATTACGTTTATTTTGCATTAATATAGGATATTCTGTTTGAAATAATAGTTGTATAATTAGAAATAATGAGCTAAAGACTGTTGTTGCACTAAACTTGGAAAAAAAACACACTTTTTCGTTTTTTTTTGTAAATTTAACCCTACTACTACTCTCTTGCATTGGTCGTAAAAAAAATTAATAAATGGATTTTGTAGGCAATTAAATTCTCTACAAGACTCATTATAAGGACTTTTACGCTAAAATGAAGTGTTACGGAGTTATTGCGATGTAAAGTGGAAAGCAACTCAAAATTTTGGTAAGTGAGCAATTGTTGCCTTTTTTGGGAGCTTCATAGCTCCGTTGCTATGAATCGTGAATAAAAATCTTTTGTATAAAATTTTTAGAAAATTTCATCCTCTACAAGTCGGCATATAACTTTTTTTCGCTAAAATTCACCAGATAGAAGTTATAGGCGAGAAACTGAAAAAAGTGCCGATTTATGGTTGTTTTTACAAGATGGCGGAGGGAGCGGAGGAGGAGGATTTGTGGAAATTTGAATTTTTTATTAATCAACCATCCTATACCTCATATCAAAAATTCAGAACTACCCGACCTTTTGCAAGGTATCCCCCTTTTTCGACCTCTGTTTACTGGACTAAGGCCCGGTATTACAGTTGTAGTTTAAACTCGGCTTAAGGTTTAAGCTTGGCTTAAGCGAAAATTGCTGTATTACAGTACAGGTTTAAGCTTGAGAGGTAGTTTAAACCTGAGCGGCCAGCCGTGGCGGCTTAAATTTTGAATTATAACCTTTCTGTCAATGTTACCTGTTCTTTGTCAAATCACAGAATTATGGAGTTAATTGAATTCATTGAAAATAATAACTTTTATGAAATCTGACAAGGAGAATGATGAGCCAGAGATAATAAACGCCAGGCAACCGCGTCGGATACTCATGAGGCCAGACCATATAAGTATCTGGAACAATTTTGAATTTGCACAAAGATTCAGATTATCGAAAGAATCTGTGCGAATAATTTACGACCTGATATACGACGAGATAAAAACCAAAACAAACTGGTAAATAAATAAGCTATTCAAAAATATTAACTATGTTCGATATAATTAATTTTAAATTTATTATTTATTATTCTATAGGAATCATGCATTAACGCCTATGAATGGTTTGTTATTAACCTTAAGATATTTATCAACTGGTAACTTTTTAATTACTGCTGGTGATTTCTGCGGAATACATAAATCCACTGCGGGACGATGGATATGGATTGTGATTCAGGCTATTGTACGTCATTGACATATGTTTTTTTAAAGTTTCCAATATCTGCTAATGCCCTTCATACTATAAAACAAGAATTTTATTCTAAAACGCGCTTCCCAAATGTTATTGGAGCATTAGACTGTACCCATTGTAAAATACATTGATAAATAAATAAATAATAATAATAAATTGATATTGTGGACACAATGACAGTATTATTTAATTTGACATAATTTTTATACGTCAAGACATTGTTTCATAGATCACTACAACGTTTTCAACACGAAACAATAACACAAATGAATAATATATCAATATAGTAACCTATGAAATCAGTCATGCCAAATATATATATATATATATATATATATATATATATATATATATATATATATATATATATAATCAACAAAACAAAAATTCGGCGTTGCTGTCAAGTTTAGCTAAGCTTTGTACTGTAATACAGACAAGTGGCTTAAGCCGAAGCTCAAGTTTACCTCAACCAAAATTTAAGCCGGAACTGTAATACCGGGCCTTAATCACCCACATTAACACATTTGATAGTTAAATAACTATTAAAATGATATTGGACTCTGTGTTGGATAAAACGATCTTGTGGAATGTATATTAGTTACTATAGAAAATTAGCCATGGCTAAACCTTCTCTATCGTGACTAATACTCGTATTATACATTCCACACTCATATAATAAATAACTATTTAGAAATTTTTAAGTCTAGCTAATAGTGCAGGCGCCAAGAAACATTCCGTTTGAAAAAACCGGTGGATTCATTCTGATTGATGATTTAGGTTCAGAAAGACCTAAAGAATGAAATTCTGAATGTTGCCGGACAAAGTCAGTGGTCAATTTTTTTTTATAGGGGGTATAAGAATTATTGATAAAATCACATGTAACGGTCAAGAAAACGTTGTTTATTACTACTAAAAAGTTGTTTCTGTATGGTATGAAATTAAAAACATCACGAATATTATAAAATACAAATTTAATATGGTAAAAAAGCCGCGTGCCTGAGTGACGGAAGGGGTCAAAAGGCTATGATCTGGCAACACAGGCTTGTTTAAATGTAATATACTTGGCCTCTAACTAAGAAAATTTTATCATCAATCTGCTTTTTCTGGAACAACTATTAAAATTTGCACTTAAATTTGTTAACTGAGATATCAAAATAAGCTGCCACACTATCTAGTTTGACGTTATGTGAAAACTCTATTATAACTAAATCGTCTAAACCGTGTCGGGTACAATATGGCCCGCTACAATACTTTGGAGCTGGTATAAACTGCTGCGGAGAGAGAAACAAATTAAACGACCATCGGTCGTATCCGGCAACCGTGCAGGCGTTTACCAGGCGTCACCTCACGGGCACTCATTAATGTGTGGAGAGTGCGCCACAAGGGTAACTTTTGTGCCATTTAAATTCGAAATATTTCTTTATGGCATCGGTCGGGATCGAACCCGGTTCCCCGGATTCGCGACCAAACACTCAGGCACGCGGCTTTTTTACCATATTAAATTTGTATTTTATAATATTCGTGATGTTTGCTTTTCTGATAGGGATGATGAACATCAGTTGTAGAAAAATGCGGGCGCAAATGTCTCAACAGCGCAACACTTACTTGCAATCTTGGTACTTACCTTGTGGTGGACATAGATATTCTGGCTACGCCAGATGTTGAAAAGCTGTTTGATACAACTACACACAACCGCCCTCATGAGCTACGCGAATTTTCAGTGAGGCTCCATTTAACCGGAAAGAGATACCAGCTAGTTGGTTTGGTGGCACACCGATCAGACCACTACGTGGCATACACTTTGCGGCCAACAGACTTGTGGGAGGTTTTCGACGACCTGTCCAAAGATGTTGTGGTATGCCGTGATTCTGAGAGAGTGTGCCCACACCTCGTGGTGTATGATTCAATATAAGGCATACAAAATATGCTCGGTGATTCATTCAGGTTTAGGCTTTAGATTAAATAATTGTTGGCCTTTGGTTAATTACCTTTTTATTTTATTACCTTCCGTCACCTTTAGGAAGGAAGGTATTGTCTTTGGTCAAAAAAATCGGTGGTGAGTTTTTGATGAATAAGCACGTTTTAGGGTCCCTAGAATACGATTTTACTATTTTTACGATGATGTCTGTATATGTGTGTGTGTGTGTGTGTGTGTGTGTGTGTGTGTGTGTCTGTGTGTCTGTGTGTGTGTGTGTGTGTGTGTGTGTGTGTGTGTGTGTGTAACAAAATTTTCGTCTACGATAACTTCCATACTACAATTCTAAAAATTATAATTCTTTCGTATTTGTCTTCGTTACATCCATGTGAAGAGCTGATTAGATTTTGGTTAGAATTGGACAACCGGAAGTACCCTCATTTGAAGATTTTAACAGTTTTTCTTGAAAAAACTATGTTAAATATCATTTTTTCACATTTAATTATAGATATTAAAGAATATTTTATTCTCTATACGATTTCACTGCATTTTATACTTAATATTAAATGGATATAGAGTTAAAAAATTATAAAGAAATTAAATTTCATAAAGTAGCCATAGGTATGGAAACAGCTACTATATTAAGAAAATTTTGATTGAAAGATGTCAGTGTCAAGTGAAATTGACATAGTATGTTTGTCTTATAATTTTACTGAAAATATAGGATCTTTTGCTATAAATTTTCTCTATGGAATTTGCATAAAATACATGCAACTGCCGGAAGGTAAAGTACAAGAAATATAATCTTTAGCAAAGAACTTTCTGTATGAAATTTGTATAAAATACATAGAACTGACGGAAGGTAATGTGCTGGCCACATCAGATTTTTTTTTAAATTTAAAAGGAATAACATCTTAATACAATAGTCTCACATTGTAGGGATTAAGTTGTGTACAATTGGTTTAACTAGACTATTTATAATAATTATTATTATGAATTATGAATTACACGTTATGTTTATATTTTTGACAAATAATTATTTTTCCAGACTCTGACTTGTTACTTAGATACTAGATTTTATTATTTGCATGATCTGATTTACTACATTTTCTCTCGATGAAAAAGATTTTTTTAGGTTTAAGATTTTGACTGGTTTCACTTTTAGTTAACTGATTTTTATTTTACAAGAATTTGAAAATTTTGACTATTAATTACATACCGCGTGTCCCAAGCAAACCTTGACATAGGCGTTTAACACGGGAAAACGGTTTTTTGTAAATAAAAAGTGTCCGGCAGAAAATTAAGCCATGATATTGACCAGGATAAGAGTACATTACCTCTTGTACGTTATTTATTATTAATTCCTTTATTATCATTGCATAAATTGTTATAAATTATAACAATTTATAAATAAATAATTGTTTCAATATTTTATGCCATAATATGAAAAAACTTTCACATGTCTTTCATAGCATAATGGTCAGCATAGCCTCGAGCATAGCGGCCTCTGGAATTAATTTTGTCAAAGGTTAGGGTTCGATTCCCCAACAAGACATTTTTTTTAATTTTTAGAATAAAATTATCGAACTTTTCAAAATCTATCTTGTATTTTGTATTACAATCATCTAGAGATAATAGTAACTTTGTAATAAATAAAGAGAAAATAATTAATAAGAACTGATTTCACCAATTAAAACAGTGATATAATGAAAATACGTTATAATTTCTTTTGATATTAATAAAAAATTACTTATTTTATATAAATTCAGTGAAAATACAAGTTATTTTTTAATAATATCAAAAGCAAATATAATGTAGGTATTTTTGTTATATTTTTGATTTAATTGTTGTAATCAATTATTGTTAATTATTTTCTCTTTATTTATTACAAAGTTATTATTTTTTCTAAATGATTGTAAAAAGAAATACAAGATGGACTTTTAAAAGTTCGATAGTTTCTTTTGTAAAAAATAAAAAAAATTGTTGGGGAATCGAACCCAAACCTATGACTAAATTAATACCTAAGGCAGCCATGCTGACCATTATGCTATGAAAGACATGTGAAAGTCTTTTCATATTACGGCGTAAAATATTGATACAATTATTTATTTATAAATTTTTATAATTTTTACCAATTTATGCAATGATAAGAAAGGAATTAATAATAAATAACGTACAGGAGGTAATGTACTATTATTCTGTTCAATATCATGGCTTAATTTTTTCCCGGATACTTTTTATTTACAAAAAACCGTTTTCCCGTGTTAAACGCCTATGCCAAGGTTTGCTTGGGACACACGGTATAATAAATAAGATTTTTTAGTTTAAAGAACTTGCCAATCTCGCCGATTTTACTGCTAGTTTCATAATACAGATTTTATAATCGTAAGAATCGGTTTAATATTAAAAATTCTTTAAATTGTAACAATAATTGTGATTTGTAAAACTATTCCTTTGCCATGCAATAATTGTGATTTAATTGGTTTTACCTCCCGTCTGAATAAGAATTATGGGAATCGCTCTGTACCTTTAGAACCTCTTTTTACGATGATTTCTTTGTGAATACATATACATAAATTTTTCTTTCGGCATTTTGCATTATAAGATTTCGATGAAAAGCTGCCAACCGGAAGTGCTATTAAAATAAATAATATTTTGTATTATATATCACGTCAATAATTTTAACAGTTTTTAAAATATACTGTAATATTAGCTCATTTTTGCTGGATATTGTTGTTATTTCTACACCAATGTGTTTAAAAATTCTAAACTAGTAACGTGAATAAACAATAGTTTGCAGTTAAGATTTTTTTTTGATATTTTTTAAACAAGTTATAACTTTAAAAAAATTGGCTATACTTATTTTCCCGACAGTAAGTTCTGTGTTTCCTATTAATGAAGAAATACATTTTTTAAGTACTTAAATATAATTTTACCTGGCACCATGAAGAAATCAAAATCTATGGTTTTTAAGTCTCAAAACAAACAATCAATTAATAATATTTGAATGCTACCAATTTGACAGAAAGACGGACGTCCATAAAGTACTTATAGAATTTTATTGATCACAGTAATGCTATATTAAACTGAAAATAGGCAGGTATTTTACAACTATATTTTTATTTTATGTCAGATGGAAAGTTACGTGCTGAGTATACCAGATGATTTTTGTTTTGGCCTGTAAAAGTACATTTAAGTTTATTCTGGTAAATCCGTGCACTTAACAGGATGTGTGATCCAGGTGCGCAAGTGGTAGCTCAACTAACACGTTTTTCGTCAAAACTATCCTCAACTAACCATGTAGACCATATATGCAAAATGTGCGCGTGGAATCTTGCAATGGGCTGGGGAACTGTATATTTCGTCCACGCACTCGATCTAAATTTACTAGACTACTATAATAAAACTAACGTAATACGTATCACAACTAACACCAACTAATCAATTACAATATATTTATGGTTTTTTTCCGACATTCGAGTGATGGGTTTGGTTATTGTGAAACTAAATATACTAGACTTTTGAAACAATCGTAATTTTTTGCAACACTAACCTCAACTAACTCAAAACAAACGATTCAGATAGTTTTCAACTGTGTGGCCTATTGTGGGTACGGTAACTTCTCGAACGTTGTTTTGATTTCGACTAAAAGCTTCAATTTTGTTTGCGAATCTCGTTAATTATAAATTAGTGGATTATATGTATCAAGAATGTGATGTACTTATACATTTTGTCTGTTGTAAATATTTTTAATACCATGTTATAATTATATTTTAATGTTTTTATAATTTTATAAACACATTATTTTTTTTAACGATGAAGAAAATTTTTTTAAATCAATATTGTTTTCACTGTTTTGCATTAAACTAATATTGACTAAATTTAATATGAATTAACTGCCAGTTTATTGCTAGGCGCTTAATGAGTAAATTTTGTATATAATTTTTAATTTGAATTAGGTAGTCTAGATATTTACAGATTAAAATTATATAGTATTAGTCCAGTCATTATATACATTTACCCTGCAAAAGGTCGGGTATTTTTAATTTTTGGATATGTTATACATTCAGGGGTCCTAATAAAAAATACAGTTTTTGATCTTGAGGCCTCTTGGCAACCACTGCCAACTTGATAAAAATAAAACAAAAAACCTTTTTTTTTCAAAATATCTCTTCACCAATGAGCATTAGAGCAAAAACAGTTATTTTTAAATTTTTTGCGAATAAAATTCCGTACAACTTTCATCTGAAACATTATTTTCTATAACCAATTGAAATTGAGCTACAGCGCTTCAAACAGCAAATTTTTGAAAATTTTCTTAATGCTTCATTTTAATCATATTACATGTTTTTTAGTTTTTTACAAATTATTTATTAGCATTATAATTATTGTTATTCTTCTTCTTCCTGTCATTCCTTGGCGGAATATAGGGCGCTTGCAGCCATTTTAGTAAAGTTTGTGTTGGTGAGGTAGCCGCCCTATGCAACATTGGTTGTTCGTACTTGTAGCACAATATTTTATTATTATGGTTCGATACTATTACACTTCTCTTTAGTTCTATTATTATTTTTTTTTTCAATTGGCTTAGATGTGAGTTTGTTGTTAACTATTATTATATCATTTTATTACAAGGGAGTTGTTATGTATCTAGGATTTTATTAACTAGCAATCTCCATTCATCTCTGTTTTTTGCTATTTTCTTTGCTTCTTTCCATGTCAGTTTCTGTGTGCGCAATTCTTTGTTTATTGTTCTTTTCCAGGTTTCTACAGGTCTTCCTATTTTCCTTTACTTGCTGTATTAAAATCCAGACCTTGTCTTGTAATATTATTTGGTGATTTTCTCAATGTGTGGCCTATCCATTTCCACTTTTGTTTTGTAATTGTTTTGGCAATGTGCTCCTCATTTGTTCTAGCCAGTAGCTCTTCATTAGAGATTTATATATATATATATATATATATATATATATATATATATATATATACAGGGTGTCCCATAACTTCAGGTTCATATTAGAAGGGCTTATAGTTCTTAATGTCCTGATTACGGAACAAAAATTTTTTCAAAATTCAAAAATTAGTTTTTGAGGTTTTTGAAGGAAACAGTTTTGGGACACTGGTTGAATAGGTAGTTTTAATATTAAATATTACGGTGTATTATATCTAATTAATAAGAAATGTTTGCATAATACAATCATTTCATTAGGTTTCTAGTAGCCGGCCACATAAATTGTGTTTCTTATAACAGTTTTGATATTGCTCTTCTGATTATTGTTACAAATATGAATGGTTACAGTAACAGTGAGTTAGTGGATATGTTGCTAATGTATGGCGAAGCAGGGCAAAACTGTAGATTAGCTCAGCGTTATTACGCTGAACGTTTCCCAGGACGACGGCATCCGAATTCTCGCATATTTGTAAGCCTTACTCAACGCCTTCGCGACGCTGGTTCTTTGCAACCTAATCGGGTAAGAGACGGCGGGGCTCATCGGAGACCAGTAAATGTTAAAAATGCTGTCTTAGATTTGGTACGCAATGACCCAACAATCAGCATAAGGAGAATATCTCGTCAACTACCAGGTGTACCACGAATGACAATTTGGAGAATTTTAAGGAATAATAATTTACATCCTTATCATTTTCAACGGGTCCATGCGTTAATTGAACCCGATCATTACTCTCGAGTAAGGTTTTGTGAATGGCTTCTAAACCAACATGCTCAGGATGGCAATTTTACGTTAAAAGTAATATTTTCCGACGAAGCGATATTTACTCGTGATGGTATACATAATATTCATAACTGTCAGTACGGGGCCGAAGAAAATCCACGTGCTGCTGTCAGGAGTCATTTTCAGCACAGATTTTCACTAAATGTTTGGGCTGGGATGGTAAACGGATCGTTACTGGGACCATACATACTTCCTAACAGAATGTCTGGGAATGATTATTTACAATTTTTGCTGAATAATTTGCCTGAATTATTAGAAGATATTCCTCTTAATGTACGTCAAAATGCATGGTTTATGCATGACGGTGCGCCGTCACATTTTGCTAGAAATGTCAGACATCATCTTGACAGAGTATTTGAGGACAGGTGGATTGGTCGAGGAAGTCCCGCGTCTTGGCCCCCTAGATCCCCGGATTTCAATCCGTTAGATTTTTATTTGTGGGGTAATTTTAAATCCCTCGTCTATGATAATCAAGAGGTACCTGAAACCCTTGAAGAATTACGGCAACGAGTTGAAAATTGTGCTGAAAGAATTAGACAAGAGAATGCAATTCGTCGGGCTTGTTCAATTTCTTTAATTCAACGTGCTGCATTATGTTTAGCTGTTAATGGAAATAATTTTGAACAGTTTTTGTAAAAAGAAAGTAAATAATTTGATTTTTTTTCATTACATACACATCTCCCAAACTTAATTGGTGTGACAAAGCTTTACGTAATTGCATAAATTAATTTCATTGTTAAATTATTTTATGCAATAATTATTCACTATTCCAAATATTATAGTATCCAGGGGTACAAAAAATGTTCTTCTTAAGTGAACTACCCTTAATTATAGGAATTTTGAAAAAATTCTTTTTGTTCCGTAATCAGGACATTAAGAACTATATGCCCTTCTAATATGTACCTGAAGTTATGGGACACCCTGTATATATATATATATATATATATATATATATATATATATATATATATATATAAAATTTGTAATTTATTCGTCATTATCCCGTTGTCATTCCACTTTTCGCTTCCGTACAAAAGTATACTTTTCACATTTGTTTTAAATAGTCTTAATTTTGTGTGTTCTGAAATGTTTGATGCTGACCAGATTTTCCTTAACGTGTTAAACGCTTTTTGTGCTTCTGTTATTCTTCTTTCAATGTCCCTCTGACTTCCTCTTTTAATATCTACCATGCTACCTAAGTAGCAGAATTCTTCTACTTCTTCAATATCCTCTCCATCTATCATAATCTTCACGTTGTTCCTTGTGTCTTTCGTCAGTATTTTTGTTTACTTTCCATTTATTTGTAAACCTGCTTTTGCAGCTATCTTGGTTAGTCGATCTATTTTGTCTTGAAGATGTTGTTTATTTTCTACGAAAAGACAGGTCGTCAGAAAATTCTAGGTCTTCTAATTTAGAAAATGGACTCCATATAATGCCTGTTCTGTTGTCTACAGTTTTCCTCATTATCCAATCTATTATTATAAGAAATAGAAGGGGTGATAAGATGCATCCTTGTCTGTCTCCAGTGTCTATATTTATATTTTCTGTCAGTTTTCCTTCGTGTTCTATTTTTGCCGAATAATTTTGGTATAGTAACTTAATTACTCTTACAAATTTTTACGGAATATTGTAAATTTGTAAAATATGCCACATTTTTTCTGTGTTGACTTTATCGAATGCTTTCAGGAAATCAATAAAGGATACATGTACTTCACTTCGCATCTCGTTAACTTGTTCTAGGATAATCATTATTGTACACATATGGTCGATGCATGATCTCCGCGCTCTACATCCTGCCTGGGCATGTTTCTATTTGGTGTTTCATCTTTTCCAACATTATTCTCGTGAATACTTTACTTACTGTACATAGAAGCGTTATTGGTCTCCAGTTTGCAGTGTGAGCGGTTTCCTTTCTTAGGAAGTTTTATAATAATTCCTGTTATCCAATCTTTTGGAATATCTTCGTTTGTCCATAATTTATTTAAAGAATTAACATTACATTGGTTGTTGTTTCTAAGTCTGCCTTTAAAAGTTCAGCTGCGATGTTATCTATCGCTGCAGCTTTGTGGTCTCTAAGTTTGTATATTGCTTGTTTTATTTCTTCTTCTGTAAATGCTTCTTCATTTATGTTTAAGATAATTCTGTTTTGTCCCTCTTCACTGTTTATTTCCTGTGTTATTTGTTTTTGATACATTTCGGTAAAATATTCCACCCATCTTTTCTTTGTTTTTTCTTCTGTGCCGCATATATTCCCAAATTTGTTCTTTACGGGTAAAGGAAAACTTCTGGAATCCAGTCAGTGGTTAAAAAATTATTTATTTTCGGCCTCTGCTAGTTTCGGCACCACATGTGCCTTCATCAGGAGCTACAAGATTATTACAGAAATAATATAAATATGTAAAGACAATGAGGAATTTAAAAAAAAAATTACTTACGTGAAAGTTTGTATTATACTGATAACATTGAAATATATATAAATAACATGGAAATACATTTACAATGGTTGTCATAATTAATAAAAATCTGATGTGGCCAACACATAACCTCTCGCCAGATATTTTACCTGGTTGTACGCATAAAACGAAAAATATTTTTAAATACAAATACATATATGCATGTCTCACTACAAAATAATTCTCACATATATTTGCAAAATCTATGGGATATTTTAAAATAAATTATGTACAATACTTACATTTTCTTTATATTCAATATCCTGAAATTTTCTTTTTCTTTATATTCGTCATTTTTTCGCAAATTCCTTTTAAATTCTTTTTTACGTATATTCTTTTGCGTTGTTGACTTTTTTTTATTTTCATAATCTTCATAATAATATACAAATATTTTTGACACAGGCATACAAATATTTTTGACAGTGACATTTATGTGTCAATTACAAACATTTGAATTTCTTGCCTTGTAGTAGTTTGATCTGAGATTTTTTACATCAAATTATTTTATATGCCTTTCTTTATCTCTAAATCTATAGAAGATATAATAATGAATTTATATTTATCGAATAAAGAATTTAACGTTCTTTAAGTATTTACATAAATTTTCAATTAATAATATTTAGATGATTTTTTTCTTGTAACTACTACTTCCGGTTGTCCAATTGTTACCAAAACTGACTGGACTCTTCCCATTATTGTTAGATTGAGGAATCCATAGTTAAAAATGTCTTAAGTCTCATAGTATTTGAGATATAGTGAATCCAACATCCACACACACACACACACACACACACACACACACACACACACACACACACACACACACACATACATCCACACACACACATACGGACATCATCGTAAAAATGTTATAATCGGATACTAGGGACCTTAAAACGTGCTTATTCATTAAAATCTGGATATGCGATTTTTAGCATGAATACAATACCTCTCTTAGCGAGAATCATATGTCGTGAGATTATTTTTGAAAATATAAAATATTTTAAGGATAACGTGTTTTATTATTTCTACACCCTACGAAAAAACTAATGTTGTGACAAGTACCTATGTTGCGAAGGTCACACATAAACCGCCAAATCTTAAGTCATTTATTTCTTCTTCTTGTTACTAATTTTAAGTAAAAACAATTAACCCGCGAATTTATTATATCTAATTTGTGAGATTGGTTTGCAGTGCTATTTTTATTATTAAGTCTTTTGATTTTTATTATTAAATTTTAATATGATTGTATAAATTTTACTAATATTAGCACTGTCTGTTTTTAAATTAATGTTATTGGGATCGTTATTAATGTGCAGCATTTCTAGTGTAAGTCTTCTGTGTAGATTATATTCTGTGTCTATAATTTTTACTTCGTCAAAATTAAATGTATGGTCAAGTGATTAGACATATGTATTATTAAAACGGAATATGATAATAAAATGAACGAATTGTTATCCGACACTAATATATATACATTAAAATAAACGAGGATTTAACCAAAAAAAAACCCAAAATAAATCAAACAAATTAGTAAAAACATTATTTCCCCCATAACAAAGGCCGAGCATTTATACTGGCTAAACGAAATTAAAAAATCATCCAGTCCCGGACCCGATGGTATAACATATGAGATCATTAAACAACTACCAGAAAAAACAATAGACTACATACTAAAAATATATAATAATATTTGGCAAAACAATAAATACCCCACACTATGGAAAGAGACAATACCAATACTGAAACCAAACAAGGATAAAACAGAAACGGAAAATTATAGACCCATTACATTATCAAACTGTCTAAGTAAAATCCTTCAAAAAATTATTAACAAAAGACTGCTATGGTATCTTGAAACAAAAAATATCCTGAACGATGCTCAAAGTGGATTCCGTCATGGAAGATCCACAACAGACCAACTCATAGCCATTCAATCAGAAATCCATAAAACATTTAAAAACAAACAATATATGGCAGCAATATTCTTCGACATATCAAAAGCATATGACACAGTGTGGAGATATCATATTATCAAAACATTAAAAGAATATAACATAAATGGAAATATATTAAATTATATAAAAAACTTCTTATGCGACCGAAAATTCCGGGTCAGATACAACGGACATCTCTCAGAAACAAGAACACAAGAAAACGGTACCCCACAAGGCGAAATTATAAGCGTGACCCTATATCTAATTGCTATGAATAAAATCATCATGGCCATACCACAACACATCAACGTCTCACTATTTGCAGACGACTTGGCAATTTACTACAAAAACAAGAACGTCAAAACACTAAAGAGAGAACTGCAAAATGCCACGAACCACCTAGAAGAGTGGTCTAAAACAACTGGCCTTCAATTTTCACAAGAAACAACAAAAATGATGCTATTTACAAAACTACAAACGCCCACAATAAAGCCAATCATTAGACTAAACAACAGTAGGATACAGTATGTCAACAACACAAAATTTTTGGGTATGATATTGGATACGAAATTAACATGGAAAGAACACTTAACAAACCTAAAAAAGGATTGCCAGACAGGGCTTAATCTAATAAAATGTTTATGCAACAATAAATGGGGAGCAGATAAAGAAATACTTCTAAGAATATATCAAACATTTATAAGAGCTTAAATCGACTACGGCTCAATTATATATCAAACTGCAAAACCTACTATACAAAAAACCATCGAAACCATTCAAAATACAGCTATCAGACTGTCAAGGTGCATTTAGAACCAGTCCAGTAATAAGTATGACATGCGAATCTGATATAATACCCCTTGATAGTAGAAGAAACCAACTCACACTCTCCTATATTACAAAACTCGCAAAAAATCCAAAAAACCCAGCATACAAACACATATTCCAAGTCTAGCCAATAAATACAGAGCCAAAAGTTCCACCCGATACACCATTACAACAACTTATACTCAACTCCCTATCAAACCTCCACCTAACCCTTCCACGGTTCGAAACCATTTACATCGATAAAATCCCTCCGTGGAAAAAAGTCCATCCAAAGTACATCCTAGACCTGACCAAACACAAAAAAATGACACTGTACCACAGATATACGTACAAGAATTCCACGAAATATGCAGCCAAGAAAAAGGACAACAAATATATACCGACGGATCAAAAATCGAAGGAAAAACGGGAGCAGCGATAGCATTGAACAACCATACCATCAAATACCACTTACCGGACGTGTTAACAATATACAGTGCTGAAGCCTATAGCATCTTACAAGCTCTAGAAGAAATTGCGAAACTTCGACATCCAAACAAAAAATATTTACTCTGCACGGACTCACTCAGCGTTATCAAAAGTTTACAGAGAATATATTCTGTTGAACCACTGATATAAAAAATACAGGACAAAATACAACAAATAAAACACGTACAGATGACTGATCTTTCATTCGTATGGGTACCATCACATATAGGGATACATGGTAACGAAGAGGTAGACAAAGCAGCCAAGAACGCCACCATTTAGGTACTAACACAAACACCTATACCATCTCAAGATTTTATAAAACTAATTAAAAAACGCATAAAAGACGCCTGGAATCAAAAGTGGACAAGTACAACAAACAATAAGCTGAGAACAATCAAAACCGACACCTCAAAATGGACAAATCTACTATACCGAAGAGACCAAACAAAAATTACGAGACTACGAATAGGATATACGCTGCTCACCCACCAACACATCCTTGAGAAGACCGAGCCACCTACTTGTGAACGATGCAATACACGCCGTACAGTGGAACATATCATCATCCAGTGCCCCATGTATGCCACCCAGAGAGAACAACACCATATCCCAAGTACACTATGCGAGGCTCTGGGAAACAATATGGAACATCTTAAAAATACTATCAATTTCCTAACTGACACAAAACTCATTAAATTTATTTGAAATTTCAAAACTTGTATATATTAAATAAATAATATAACATTACTGTAAATACTAACCAACTGTAACGGGTACTAATGACCTAGATGTTGATGTACTCAGAAGTTAAATAAAAAAAAAAACATTATATGAAAAAAACTATATAGACATTAGCACTAAAAAGAAACTCACAAAAGACAATGCCATTCCACCAAGAATCTATGGACTAATCAAGGTTCATAAACAAAATAACCCATTAAGACCTATTGTGTCAGGAATTGGTTCCCCCACGGAAGAAATATCAAAATTTCTAGCAAATATGTTAAAAGGGTTGGAGGAAGACGAATTTTATGTCCGCAATTCATTTGAGTTCCCGGAAAGCACCACACAACTTAAACTACAGACAGGTCACATACTCATTTCGTTAGATGTCACATCCTTGTTCACCAACATTCCACTCAAATTGGTCTTAGAAGCAATAAAGGATAAATGGAATATAATCTCCCAAAGAACAGAGATACCCTGGAAAGAATTCTCTGAATTAGTTACCTTTTGTTTGGAAAGGAGTTTTTTTAAATACAACAATACTTACTACAGGCAAGTTTGAGGTATTGCTATGGGTTCATCACTTAGTCCGATTGTGGCTAATCTGGTTATGGACAAGCTACTGAAAACAGTAATTCCATTATTAGGGTTTAATGTCACTTTTATAAAGAAATATGTAGACGAACTTATTCTGGCAATACCGCAAGACAAAATAGTTTAAACTCTCACCATCTTCAACAGCTACAATCAAACTATACAATTTACAGTTGAAGTAGAACAGAATGGAGCCATCCCTTTTCTAGATATGACATTAATAAGACATGAAAATGCCACAATTAGCACAAAATGGTATAAAAAATCGACAGCTTCTTCTAGATACCACAAATATAAATCCAGACACCTCATTTCTAGAGCTCTACGCCTAACCTCTAAACAATATCATGACGCCACACTACAACATGTAAAACAACTATTACTTATAAATAACTATCCAACAGATCTTGTTAATAATTTAATTTATGATATAAAAAACAAAAAAAAAATAATAGCAGAAATAATGAGAATAATGGGGCCAGTGAAACGGATGATAAAAATAAACAAAATAAAGTTAAAAGCTATTACTCCTTAACATACATAGATGGCATTGCCATGCAGCTAAAATGTCTTTTTTCTAACGCGCTAAATGTTAATATAAGCTTTAAACAAATAAAAACTGTCGGAACCCTCTTCAGTAAATTTAAGGCAGACATGGATATAAACAACAGGACGCACGTCGTGTACAAAATACCATGCAACGACTGTTCGGCGCAGTACACAGGACAAACTAAGCGTTACTTAAACACACGGATGAATGAACATAAGAGAAATTGTAACAAAAAGAACACAATCAATGGAAAATGCGCTTTAGTTAGTCATGTCCAATCACTTGACCATACATTTAATTTTGACGAAGTGAAAATTATAGACACGGAATATAATCTACACAAAAGACTTACACTAGAAATGCTGCACATTAATAACGATCCCAATAACATTAATTTAAAAACAGACAGTGCTAATAATAATAAAATTTATACAAACATATTAAAATTTAATAATAAAAATCAAAAGACTTAACAATAATAAAAATAGCACTGCAAACCAATCTCACAAAATAGATATAATACAATCCAAACTAAAATTCGCGGGTTAATTGTTTTTACTTAAAATTAGTAACAAGAAGAAGAAATAAATGACTTAAGATTTGGCGGTTTATGTGTGACCTTCGCAACATAGGTACTTGTCACAACATTAGTTTTTTCGTAGGGTGTAGAAATAATAAAACACGTTATCCTTAAAATATTTTATATTTACAAAAATAATCTCGACATATGATTCAAAATGAACATTATCATTCATTTTTATTAATTATGACAACCATTGTACATGTATTTCCATGTTATTTATATATATTTCAATGGTATCAGTATAATACAAATTTTCACATAAGTAATTTTTTAAAAAAAAAACCTTTTTGTTTTTACTTATTTATATTATTTTTGTAATAATCTTGTAGCTCCTGATGCAGGCACATGTGGTGCCGAAACTAGTAGAGGCCGAAAATAAATAATTTTTTAACCATTGACTGGATTCCAGAAGTTTTCCATTACCCATCAAATTTCCAGTCAAGAAGATCAACGATCATTTATTCTTTACGTTTCTTGTTATTGTGGTTTTCTTTCCTGTTAGCCGCCTTGTTATTTCGTATAATTTCTTTCTATCTTTTTTATATGCAGCCTCTTCTGCTTGTTGTTAGATTTTCAATATATTGTTTTTTATCACTACGTGCGCTTTTCTTTATTTCTTTATCTTTTTGTCGGTAGTCTTCCTCTAGTTTTCTTTTTGTTTTCGTCTTTTGTTCTTAGAATTTTTGTTTCAATAGTTTCCTTTCCTCTATTTTTTGTTTTGTTTGTCGATATCCATGGTTTATCATTTCTTTCTGTTTTATTGAGACATTTTTCCGCCGTGGTTATTAATGCGCTTTTATACAGTTCCCATATTGTTTCGACGTTGTATGCCTGCAAATCTTCTGTGTTTCCAATGGTTAGCCTAAAATTGTCTTGAAATTTTCTTAGACTTTCTTTATCCTCTTTGGGCAAGTGGGTATTGAATTTCATCCTGTTTCTTGTTTTAGTTTTATTTGTCTTGAGGCTTATTTTAATTTTTGCTCTCACTCGTATATGGTCTGAGGCGACATCAGCGCCTCTCATTGCTCTGACAGCTTTTAGGGAATTTTTCCATCTTCTATCTATTATTACATGGTCAATTTGGTTCTTTGTATTGCCGTAAGGAGAAATCCACGTTACTTTGTGTATTTTCTTGTGTTGGAATAGAGTACCACCGATTACTAGATTATGTATAGCGCAAAAATCGATTAATCGTTGTCCATTGTTATTCCGTTACCCTACATCATGTTTCCCCATTATTTCTTCTATATGTTCATTGTTTTGCCCTACTTTTGCGTTCAAGTCGCCTATTAATATTATAATGTCTCGCTTGTTCTTCGCTCTATTTTCTGGAATGTTGATTGCAATTTGTGATAAAAATGATCTTTTTCTTCATCTTGTCTGACATTCGTTGGTGCATATACATTTAAGATAATTATCGCTACTTCTTTTCCTTTATGTGCGTTAACGTCCTCATTACCTGAGTATAATATATTCATTCCATTATTTAATCATATTATTATTTACTCCGTTCTATCTTGTTCATTAAGTACTAAAAAATTTATATTATATCTGATCATTTCTTGTGCTATTTCGTGTACTTTATTTGTTTCTGACATAGTGTTTACGTTCCAACTTCCTATATAAATTAGTTTCCTAGTGTCTAATTCAATTTTATCGTTTCTGGCTGTACCTCTTATATCCTTTAATTTGCTTTGTTTTTTATTTCCTATTTCTATTCTATTATTTGAGTCTATTCCAATATTCGTTTTTCCTGTCCTATGCCGTTTGTCACCGTACTGATCGATCCTGTTTTCTCTTATCAGTTTTTTGGAGTAATGCGAGTTTCACCTGGATTTTTATTTTGTGTTTTCTCCTCTAATACTACTCCTTGTTGCTTATGATTCCATATGTGTTTTTTCCGTTTATTAATATTTTCTGATAGCCCACTATAGCAGTATTGTTCTTTTTCCGTTCTTCTTTAGCTATATTTTTTAACTCTCTTTGTATTTCTCGCTCTTCATATGTCATATCATTTTCTATGAATATATTTGTACCTGTTAGTTTACTTTTGTTTTTTAGTATTTGTTGTTTTACCTTCCATGAGGGTAGTTCTACAATTAGTACATTTTTTTGTGACCTAATATTTGGTATATATGCATCCTTGACTTTTATGTGTATTCGTAAGTGGTCCTGTATGAATTTTTCTATCTGTCCATTTCCTTGACTTATGTTTATATCGGTTCCTTTGAAAACTATATTATTCCGTTTTTTATTTCTTTCCTGTTTCTCTAATTTTTGCTATAAGGTACAAATCCTTACATTGACTTTATCTTTCTCCGTTTTCCATTCTGTCTCCCCGTTTTTAAATTCTTGTTTAAGTTCACTAAATTCTTCCGAGTTATTTTGTAGTGTAGTGAGGATTTTTTCATCATGCCTTTTAGTTCTCTTATGTCTTCTCCAAAGTTTTTTTGTGATCTCCAATATTAGATGATTTTTGTTCGCTCTCTAAGACGTTGCACTGGAGACTTAATAATTTTTTGCTTATTGCAAACATATTCGTCTCGTCTTCTTCGAGATATTTCTCTTCTCTTTTCCGTTTGTACTCTTGTTCTTTATTCTTGTTGGGTATTTCATCCATTAATTAGTTAATTAATCAGATTCGGGCTGCTTCTTGAAATTATAAATGACAATGTGTAACAATATTTATCCATTCCTGTTCATTTTGTGTTCCTTCCGCTTTTCTAATCACTTTCTTCCACTCGCGTCCCTTCATACCTGAAACTGTATTGTCATTCTATTTCATTGTTATCATATTTTGTGTTGTCATATTTCACGGTGTGCCTACCTTAGCTTTTCTTGGCCCATTTCTCTCTAGTTTTCATCCATTCCCTTTTTCCCTTTTGTACATTTTTCTGTCTTCAACCTTCACCTTCATCAGTCCGTTGTTGACATTTCCATATGTCAAACCGCCATTCATGCTTCATTTCCCATAGTCCCTTGGCGTCACTGTTTGTGTCATTGGTTCTGACTTTTATTCCCGCGAAGTAGACTACTGGATGAACATGTCAGTTTGTGTGGTAAACTACCCCAACTTTATTTTGATTTTAATGAATTTTTGCCTACTTAGACTAGAGTTGAAATCTCTTAATTGAACTGACTTAAGTCAAGTACATTCTGCATTGTAAGATTTTCTTCCTTTTTTAAAAGCAACGTTTGAAGACTTAGACGTGTTGTGCGATCCGCTCTTAAGCGATTTTTAAAGTAAATAGTGTTTTAGTTTTGAGCACTCTGTTATAGAGGTTTTGATCCACAAGTCATTTATTTAATTTGGGAATTTGGATATTCCCACAGGAAGTTTCCAGGATTTAAAAATCTTCACCGCTTGTAACACTTTGAGGCCGTCCTAAATCAAAGGTAAATAATTAATTGAGTACAATGCTAACATTAGTATTATTCCATTCTTTATTACATTTTATAATTCATTGTAAAGTAAAATTTAAATTTATAAAATAAAACTAGTAGCCATTTTGAATTGGGTAGAGGACCATGTGCTGATAATGTTCATTCTTTTCAGGCCTTTTTTCTTTCTTTTTCATTTTCTCTCGTTTCCTTTTGTTCTTCGTTTTCTTTTACGACGTTCCCTTTTTGGGATATATTTTGGATTTACCTGGAACCTTTTTTTGGTTTTACCAAAATTTGTACGAGGTTCTCGTATGGTGTATGAAGTACATGGTTGCACCATTACGAGTCATCGCGTTCATCATCATCATCGTTTCATCATCACCGCCCGTCTGCGTGATGTCTGTACCTGGTTGCCGTGTTGGAGAGGAGTTTTAATATTGGCGTACCAAGCCCCGAGGGAAGAGACGTCCGCCATTTCTCCGTGCCGTCTGGACTTCACCGCCTCCCCCACCAGTAGATCAGATAAGCAACAGAACAATTATCTTTTTTTATTTTGTTTGGCAATTCATATTTATATTTTTGTGTAACTTACCGTTTTGTTTGTTTGTTGCGTTCACCTTCAGTGGACCAGTTCATTTTTTTATGTACTGTGGACTATATCTGGGTATTTTAAGAGGTATAGGCTGGCTTTCGCGAGGCCATTTTGAAAGGTATTTTATATTATTGTTATCCCGTCCACGGAAAGGTACTAAGGGCTCGTACTGCGAGACTTTGAGCGTTTTACCGTCTTACTCTGCGCCGCGACGTAATTGATGCATCAACTGCGATCTACACATTTTGCGCTTTCATTTTTTTGTTACGACGCACCGCCCCGACGAACCTTACCCTTCTGCGACGAACAGCCCTTAAGGCTCATGCACCATCGGCCTTCAGCCACAACTCGCGCGAGACTGCCGACACCCTTCATTTATACACCACCGTTTTGTAACCACATTTCTGTACCGACGTCGTAATATAGTTCACGTTTTTATTTTAAAATTAGCGGTTGTTGCTACCTTCCCGTTCTCCCATTATTCAAGTTTCCGAGGGCTTGTCGCTCAGCTATTTGTAGGCTCTGTGATCGAGTGACTGGCGCCCTTTCCACCCTTATTTTTCAGCGACGTCGAACCACCCCGTCTCCACTGTTTAGCTGGCCGGAGCCCAAACCTCGCTCGGGAACTCACCCCCTGGGCCACAGTTTGGCTTTTATAACCCCAAGGGCTAGGGTGGCCTTTGAGTACGTTATAAATGATATATATTGTTTGGGTTAGTTCAACTAATACTCACAAGTGGACTGTATCTTATTTAATTCTAATAACTCTTACAAATACAAATCTTTTCCTTTACAATAGCTGCAGCATGTCTGCACTGTAGTCAAGATTGCAATCAAATGTACACGATACACACATTCTGCCTTGCTACTCTCCACATCACATACAAAATCTCGAACCCAAGCGCTCGCGCGCCTAGGCGGAAATTTCAATTTAAACAAATATAATTAATATCTAACATGTATGTATGTATGTATGTATGTATGTATATATATATATATATATATATATATATATATATATATATATATATATATATATATATATACATATATATATTATGTATTATTAATTGTTATTATATTTTTGTTATTTTATTTTTTTTATAATTATTAGTGTTCTTAATATCTAAACTTATCTAACTGATTGTAGACGATGGTCGACTGTAATAGTTGAATGCTTGACCGCTTGCATGCCTCTTGACACGAGCGAAACCCGTCCTTATGTACACACACGTTTTTATTTATTTATCTTATTAGCAGCTACACTAAATTTTATATGTATCTATTACTAGATTTTGGGGTCTCGTGGCCGCGTGCCTGAGTGTCAGGTCGCGAATCTGGGAAACCGGGTTCGATCCCGACCGACGCCAAATATTTCCAATTTTAAATGGCACAAAATTGACCCCTGTGGTGCACTTTCCACGCCATCAATGAGTGCCCGTGAGGTGACGCCTGGTAAGCGCCCGAACGGTGCAAATATATCATATTTACCGATATCTGTGTACAAAGCAGATTGGCACACCCAGAAATGGGTAATAAGCCGTGATGATATATTTTATTACTAGATTTTTAATTAATATATGAAACAATTATTGTAGATATTATTGCATTTGATATCGGCACTTCTCACTCACATCAATCACATACTTAATATCATCAATATAGTCATTGTTATTATTGATCTTTAATTATTATTATTTAAGGACCATATGCATATATAAATTAATTATTGTTTACCTTTTCTCATTCTAAAGAGGTTTCATAGTGCAGGAAATTTTCGATTTTACCTCAAAGCAATTGCAACAAAAGCTTTTTTGGGAGAAATGGCGACATATATACGTTTTTGGCCATTTGCTTATTACAGTTATGAAAGATATTTAAATTATTTAAAAATTAATATTATTAGGTATTTAATTATTACTCAAATAGACTTTACTATTTATAACAGTTTACATTCTTCGTGGCATTGAAAGGAGTAAATTATGGATGATATAAAAATAAAATTGTTAACGTATTCTTACATTTTTTAAACTTTTCATTCACGACTCTAAACTACTGTGACGATGTAGGTCGGTCACAAGTTTTATTGTCAGTAGAGATCAAATCCGTGTAGCTCAGTTTAATTTTTTCCGTTTAGCATAATACTTTTATTCACATGTTTCTATCAGAAAACAAATTGAAGCCGGTTCAATAAGCAAAATCTGTATAAAAGCCAGGGCCTGTGGCTGCAGAAGAGAGTTCATTGCGGGTATTCCTTTTAACAGTTCTAAATGTTTGATTGTGAGTAATCCGCAAACCCGAAGTCGATCAGCAGGTGAGCAAAACTTCAGTTTCTTTAAGAATCCGTACCGTGAGCTCTCCGTACGATTTACGTTGTTTGTTACAAGTCAGTCCTAGCGTCTCGTGCGAGTTTCATATGCCCGACGTCACACCGCTTGTTGAGCGTAGGCCACAAGCGTCTTCAGAAGGCATACATGAAAATATCCTGAGACACTACGACTGACAGCGGTCGTAGTATTCCGCGTCGCGACGCCGGGCGTCGATTTCGCCAAAACCGTCCAGAAAGATTCTTAGACGGATCCTTAAGATCCCCGTATCCACCGCATAACCGCCGCTGTCACCGCCGTCGCCACATTTGGCGTCGGTCACACCGAAACCGTCCGGGAACGTTTCTACTAGGATCTGTGAGATCTCCGCCGTCCCCCGCTCACCAAACCACCGGTACTGCCGTCGCGACGTCCAGCGTCGTTTTCCCGAAAACCCGAAATTCTACTAATACACACACCCAGCACCCAATATTGACCATCAGCGACCACCATTCTGATGTGTATGTCGAGTGACAGCCAAATAAACTTTTCTCGTTTATTTTATTTTAATTGTGTTTTTATATTTCACCCTATCTCCAAACCTGCTATCCGACCGTTGGCGCCCGAGCAATCTCACGCCAACTTTCTACCCGCTATCTGCAAAATAGCGTTACACTACTTAAAGATACGGTTTGAAAATTTGATTCAGCATAAAATTCTGTTTTTTATCATTCACCAATGAATGATTTGTGAGTTTATAACACCGTAAACTGACATGAAATTCCTCAAAACTTATAAACATCTGAAAATCGGCTCATTTCTCAATTTTTCGTTAACCACTTCGACACGTATTAAATATTTAATATTGTTTATTTTTTTATTAATCGTGTTGAAATTTTGAATTTTGGTGGATGAAAACGGTGGCTAGAGTCAACCGGGAGTTCTAGAAGCACGTACCGTATCTTAATTTTGATTCCACATATGCTTTGTAAATCCACAAAATATATAAAATATCTAGAACTGATTTTAAATTCCTAATTTCAAAACAAATGACACAAGTTTTTGTAATTAAATTCTCTATATGTTTATGTTCATTTAGATTCTTATCAATTGTGAATCCTAGAAATTTACTATTCGAAACTCCAAAAATAGAGATATCATATTAAGTTTTATATAAACATCTAGAGTATGTTTGTATTGTTTAAAGTAGTGATTTTGT
This sequence comes from Harpalus rubripes, assembly GCA_963082715.1. NCBI lineage: Eukaryota > Metazoa > Arthropoda > Insecta > Coleoptera > Carabidae > Harpalus > Harpalus rubripes. The sequence continues at coordinate 19,894,230 of OY720455.1, forward strand.
TGTTTGTAACTAAAAATCAAAATAACTGATAAAGCAAAAGAAAATATTTTATTAAATGTTATAAAAATCGTAATTTGGCTGCTATTATATAGTAAAGTCAACTATTTTGAACTAAAGTTAGCAAATGAATACATTTGGAACACGCCATTGTACTACCAATATATTTGGATAATGGACCTTCTCAATTTAACGGCTATATCTTTCTATCGCTACACATAGTACGAAAATGGCGCGAACAATTGCCAGTTGGGCTGTCAAACGAAACGTGAAAAATATTTCAGTGAGTAAAATACATGTATTCTCGATGAAAATTTACACCGTTAGACATTTTAGCTCCAATAAAAGCTTTTGTAACATCTTTCGGGATGTTTTTTAAAGTTGTCAAAGATTTTTCTCACATTTTACGTGTAAATTTTTTTAGAAACAAACGGTATAGATCGCAATTGTTCTTACTATGCGCAGATCCCCATTGCGCATATCTTCTATCTCTTTAAATTGAAAAGGTTTATTCGAAAGTCCGTTATCGTGCGTTAATTATATACTTAGTCGCGTAACAGTGCGCAGATCTTCACACAGCTTGTAGGTTGTACAATATTAATCATTTACACCATATATATATATATATATATATATATATATATATATATATATATATATATATATAATATAATATAATATAGTTCACCTGTTGTCTTGGTAGGTCTAGATCCCGCCGGTCCGTTGTTCAACTTGCCGGCCGTAGAGCACTTGAATAAAACCGACGGCGTATTTGTGGATGTGGTTCATACGGATAGCAATGCGTATGGCGATGGCCGCACTATTGGAACAGTCGACTTCTTCCCCAATAAAGGCAGCCGAATACAGCCTTACTGCGAAAATAACGTCACATGTAAGTGAACAATAAAATCAGTAGAGAGAATACCTAATGAAATAGAGTCAATGAGCTTATGGCTCGATTCTGAACCCATATTATATTACATCGATGTAAGCGCTGAAAGACTTGTTTGAATCCATGGTAACCAAAATGTAGTGAAAATGCTATTCTGAGAATAGATGTAGCACTGTAACTATAGATCGGCGCTGTAAAATTTACGTCGGCTCTTTCTCGCGACGGAACGCTTCCAGTTGTAGAATTATTTAAAAAATAAAACAACATTTTCACAAGAAGAATAATGATTTACCATTATTTATTTTCTTATTAATAGAAGAAAAGTTTCGAGGGTAATTTTATAATAATTAAAATGTGTTATATAATTTAAAAATAAATTTTAAAAATTTCGGAAATAAAATGAGAATTAGGTACATGCGTGCATACAGAAAATATAAGTTTTTCCACAAAATTTATATATTTAGATTTATTTATTTAACGGTTCAGGTTCGAATTGGACTGTAGTCAAACTTATTCCTGTCAAATCAAAATTATTTTCAATTTTCTCATAGCATGAAAGTAATCTCTGCGATGCATATTCCAATATATCTTTAGGAGGATCATGGCACTTTACGAGCACTAGCGGTGTAGGCAATATAAAGAATAGCGCAGATCACCAAATTGTTTTAAATCTCAACGCTAATCACTGTTTGTAATAAAATGATTGTATATTAAATTATCTCTTAAGCTGACAAATATAATCTTATTAGTAATAATAAAAACTCTTATACCTAACTAAGCCGATCGGTTTTGACTTACTTTATCCGAGCGGTGATTTTATTTTGAAGCTTTTTGAGTTCAAATAATATGAATAATATGGATTAAATGGCTTACATTTTTTTACAAAATATATGTACACCGGTAAAGTTAGACAAATATAAATACAAAACAGTTTAACATACATTTTAATTATACTTTATCCTAATTACGCAACATAGAAGTAACTTTTGCAATCATTGGAGTCACTTCACGCTTTATCTGGTCAGGACGTGAAACTTCCACCATTAGTTCCAATTTTACTGGTTAATTTTATTAATGTGCGATATGAATTTAGCGCTAGCCAATTTATGAAATATGTAATTACTTAAAAAAGGTTTAACTTTGTTGTGATTATTATTATTAAATTCCCCCTAAATTAAACGTATTTTGTTTGTTTTAGATTTATACTGTAGCCACCATATGTCTTGGAGATTCTACGGCGAGGCTATCCGAGATCCAACGCTTTTCGAAGCAAAACGTTGCCCCAGAACATTATGCGACACAAACTTAACTCTGTGCTCGTGCACTTCGGAAAGAAATTTCATTGGACCTAATGTGAAGAAAGAGTGAGATTATTTTATTATTATTATTATTATTATTATTTATATAGGTAACATAGATCCACAGATACCTACGACGATACAAAATTAGTATATGACTCATATTCATAATACTTCGTTGAGCGAAGTGATTCCAGTTATTGCCCGAATTTTCATGTAATCGGTTAAAGACCTTTTAAATATTATTCGTCGGCAATAAGATTCCACACCCCTAGTAAGTAGGTGTAAATACATACGAATTCATCTGTCAAATAGTACGCAAAATTTATAGAATTTAATATTTTTTTAATATTTGAGGTAATTGAAATACTTCACGTGATGTAATTCGCGACTAAAATGCTCTAAACTGAAACAAGGTTACATTATTAAAAAATAATGTAGAATATATGTTCACTGAAAATATTAAAAATACAGGCCTATCTACAATGCAAATATAACAAAATATTGGTAATAGAGCGTAAATTTCTGCAAAAATACGAAAAAATATTGTTTAAAAAATAGAAGATTCAGGAAAAAACAATATTTTTATCTATAATTTTAGGGAAATAAAAGAGCGTTCTCAAATTCAATATTCGTGCGGGAAACAGTCCAAGTAGTATTATTATATTTGAAAAATTTAGAATGGATTATATAACTTTCTGTTTCGATTGATTACAGAAAAAAAATTGTTTGCAACACATACGATTCTGTAACTCCAACCAGTTTCCAAAATTCGCTACGCTCAGTTCGAAAAACTTACATTCATTTCAGAGTCACCAATTTCTTGCATTTGTTGCAAAAATTACTACATCTTACTTAATTTTTCGACGTATTCCAATTCAATTATTTATGTTAAAGTTTTGACACGCGCTCGTGCGAACGTGTCGGTTAGCCCTATTAAATTATTATATAGAGTAAATATAACTTCATTATCAAAATTATTTGTTTTTTCTTTCGCAGTATACCTGGAGAGTTCTTTCTGACTACCAGTAGGCAATCACCATATGGACAAGGTAAAGCTGGACTCCAATTTGGGACAGATACTAGTTAATTTAAATAAATCGTTGTTATATTATGAATAAAATATAATAAATATGTGCAAATAGTCTAATTTCAAAATTCTTACATACTTAAAGTATTGTATTCGAGTAGATATTAACCACATTTTATTGTTATGTCAATCTTTGTCTACAAAGTGTTTCACCAGTAACATACCCACCCAAATATTTTAAATGTGTATTATATATATATATATATATATATATATATATATATATATATATATATATATATATATATATATATATAGGATATTAGGTAGTTATGGCTTTCTACGCTATGTGGAGAGCTATCTTTGTCCTCTACAGTAATGAAACACTCCACCTCGGTTAGTAAAATACTCGTACTATTATTAGCAATGAAATTAAAAAAAAAATGTAATGTATTCTAAATTGATTCATTATTTGACGATGATCCTTTTGGATTAAAATAGTTTAAACAAATTCCATTTATTGGTATGTTCATTACAATAAAAATTTACCACATTTAACATACATTTTTTATTTTCTATTTTTTCGTTATATGGACTCAAAATTATTTTCATTAGTTTTTCTCCTTGGTTCAATTTCAATAAAGTAATTGTATGCATATACACAAACTTTAATATAAATATTTCACATAAACTATCATAATCAATTTTAAATTAAAAGATTAAAAATGTAACGCAATTACTCGCGAAATAAAGGAAATGCTCCCACTGCCGCCACGGCTACAACGGAAAACTTTTTAAAATGTACTGTTACGGTCTATGTTTGCAAACTGCATTTTATTTATAAATTAAATTATTTCAATAGTTGTTTTATATACTGCCTTTCTCATAAGTAATAAATTAAGCATTATTATTATTATTATTATTATTATTATTATTATATATATATATATATATATATATATATATATATATATATATATATATATATATATGTCACTACCACACTGCGACGTCACTACCGCACATTACGTCACTCCAACGTTATCATCTATCCAAACTCATACAGATGATAAGCTCCCCAAGTAACACAAATGACCTAAAATCGACGTCACTGTAACGTCCTAATTCACTTCATAGAGTCGTCCTAAAGACGTCTCAGCGTGGAGCTGTGCGACGTCATTTTAAGACGTGGTTTTGACGTTATATTCAAAAGTAGTTTAGACGTCATTTTAAGACGTTGTTTCCACGTTATTTTTAGACGTTGCTTAGACGACATTTTAAATAGGTAGGAAAAATTATAAGGAAAAATAAACAATTTATTTTTTAAGTATATTGTTATGACAAAAATTTAAATGAAAATACTAAACCTACATAGAATTCCTGAAAAAAAATATTCATAAAAAATTCAAATTAATTAAATAATGCATCTATCAATATTATACCATGTATGTACATTTATTTAACAGAAATGGAGATTACAAGAATACACGAAAGTTTAACAAAATTTCCAGATCTTATTGATGCCTTAGCTGTTAAAATTAAAAAATACAATTTTTTGTCTACTTGTAACAACCGAAATATGAGTTTATTTGTTATTTTTTTTGTTAAAATATGAATAACTGCTCTATAAACTAAGATTAGAAAATAAAAAAAGTTAGGACGCATGTTGTTAACATTTAAGATGAAATTCTCGGAACCAAATGAAGAAAAAGGTACTACGGATTCAGCTGTGCATTTTCTAATTTACAAAACTGCCACCAAACCACCATATTTAACTAAAACAAGCTCCATATTTCAATATATCGAAATACCAGCCAATACCATTTTCCTACCACTCTCAAATGGTGTTTTTCAGAATATGCAATATCCTGAAATAGAGATGGGCGATTCGAATCTTTTTAGTGATTCATACCAAACGAATCCGTATCAAGAAAAGATTCGTATCAAAGGATTCGTTCATTTCGTATCGCTACCGCCGGCCGCCGTAGTTTCGTACCGCTTTCCTTCCTGACTCCCACTCCGCTTCGATACTTACATGTCGTTCATACATTCGCATCATATCGCATCGCGCGCAATCCAAGGGGGTCTAACAATTGAAGAAAAACGCTCAAGATTAAGTGCAAGTAAAGTTTCACAACTATTGTTCATAAATTTTAATGCAAGACATGTAAATATTTAATTTTTTTGTATTTATTTCTTTGATATATATTTTATTTATTTTTATTTCATAGTTCCTATGCGCAATTATTAGCCATATTATACGTTACACTTGTTTGCTTTTATACTTATATATTTATTTTGTCATGTTTTATTTAATATTTAATGTCATAATGATTATTATTTTATAATAAAATACCTATAATAAATATTATTTTAATTTGGTTTAAAAAATATTTTAGTTTATTTATACCGATACCGAATTCCCGCGTTCGTATATGAGCGTCCGCATCTCTGAATCAGTGCGCGCAGTATCGCATTCGCATCATATTGCAATACCGGTACCATCGGATTCATTCGTATCGGCCCGCTGCCGCGCTGCCCGCGGTCGACCGTATTTCGTTCCTACACTCTTGTTATACGGTGATTACAATGACGAAACGAAATGTACGAATCATTTATTTTTGCTGGATTCGTACCATTCGAATCACTGAAAAGATTCGTACCAAAGATACGAATCATACGAGTACGACCCACCTCTATCCTGAAAACAGTTCACCTGATCTTCTACACGCGCGTTCTTCTTTATCTAGTGAACACGCACAGAAATGGATTTCATATATGAACTGGAGTTCTAGTGCTCCATATTGTAGTCCCTATGTTCTCACGCAAAACGTAGCCACTATACTTGATGAACAAAGCTGGGCAAGCAACGGGCATCCTAAGGCTTAGACAATATTCGCATAACGTTTGGCGAATGGTTCGTGCAGAAATTTTAATTCCACGAGCATCTGTCACTTGGCAACAGGCAACAGCTGGTAGTATGCTCCATTTTATTAGTACAAATATTGCTATAAATCGATGCATAAACCGTGTGTAATGCATAGTGTTCCTGATATTCGTTAATTGTTGTAATCTTCTGTTTCATTATAACGCCGTGTTACATTTTGGGAAGTACTTCTGGGAATAATCAAGGCTACAGCGATGTGTTATATAATGTGATCATCTTTACGCAAAGTTTCTGCTCAGGCTATATTTTCCCATTGAATTATGACAAATTTATTCACAATCAGTACTATAAGTAAGAGTGCAATAAACTACACATCAAGAGTCATTAACCAACGATAAATAAATGAAGTGTTTGCTACAATTTTTTATTTTCTAATCTTACTTTATAAATCAGTTGTTCATATTTCAACAAAAAAGCAACAAATAAACCCATATTCCGTTTGTTACAAGTTGACAAAAAAAATTTTTTGGTGTCCGGTCTTTTGCCACCAGTGTATTTTAATTTAGTATGAGCAACTATGTCAAAAGTTTTAGAGAAATCTATTTGAATCAGAAAAGATATTTTATTGATTTTAAACAAAATACATACCACTGTAACAGCATTTTATAATATAATAATTATAATACATATATTTAAATAAAAATACAAAAGAATAAACATTTCATTACATATTTATATTTACAAATTTAATTTGAAATTTTTCTCGCCCGTTAATCTATTTTTTCTGTCAGTTATTGTTTGGTCAACTTTAGAAAATATTCTTTCACATGACACTGATGTACGAACAAGACATAACTTTTCTCTGACAAGGCGGAGATAGATATGTTTCGATCTTCCCACCAAATGAGAAGATCACAACCTCGAGAGAAGTGGTTCATCCAGATATTTTTCTACTTCCTTTTTGACTTTAAACCCTGAATGAGTCGAAGATTCTATTATCTGGGAAACACTTGTACCTAAATCAGCCCATATTTTAGAGGACATAGAAACAGATTTGTCTCCGTGTTGGGAAATATTTATTTCGGGTTCGAGTTCTTCAAATTCAATTTCTGGATTTGAATAACCTAAATTTTTAAAACGGGAATCCAAAATTCTACCTGCAGCAAATAAACTATTATCTTCATTATTACTTAATCTTTTATTTATTAATGTCAATAACGTTTCAACAAGTTTTTTTTTTTGGTTTTGCAGGTATATTTCCATTTTGTTCAGAATATTTTACACAGTTTTTTAATGCGTTGCCAAATGTTATTATTTTTATAATTATTTTAGATATAGTAATTTGTTTTTCACTACTGATTTCCTCCGTTACATCTTTGAATATTCACTGATTTGTTTTGCTTTTTTATGAATAGACTTTATTTCGCTGATACTATTTTGAATAACTAAATTTACTGTATGTGCAAAACATGGCACATGTTTCCAGCCAGTTTTTTTAACTGCAGCCACAATATTATGAGCTTCATCGCTTACAATAGCAATAATTTTGTTGTTTACTTGCCAAGTATTTACAATTCTCTTTAATTATTCGCATAAATTTATATCAGTATGACTATCTGGATGTTTATAGCAATCTAGAAGGGTAGCTTACAACATATTTTTATTATTAATATAATGCGCTGTAACTGCAACATAACTTTCATTTGCTACTGACGTTCATCCGTCGGTGGTTAAGCAAACTGTAATAGCTTTCTTGATTGAAATGGAGACCATATCTTTTGTCATATTATAATATTGTGGAATTAATACTTTAAATATTGTTTTTCTTGTTGGTATTTCTATTGCTGGAGTAAAAAGGACATAAGTCAAAAAACATCGTTTTGCAGTAGAACGATTTTTCTAACTGTGTTGTTGCACAACACAAATTAAAATTTGGAAATATGAAATAAACGCATAAAAAAGAAATAGATTTTAGATAATGGAATTAAGATTAATTTTTTATTTAAATTTACTGATTTTAGTGACTTACGTGTTTTTGCATTGTTAATTTTACGTACTGAGTGATTTGACGTAGGAATTAAAAATAATATTTCATAATAATTATGGTTTTATTACAAAATATTTTTACAGAACAATGTAAATTCTAGACTTCAAAAATACATTTCTCCTAAAATTATTGCAGGTGCCAAGAAACATTCCGTTTGAAAAAACCGGTGGATTAATTGTGATTGATGATTTAAGTTCAGAAAGACCTAAAGAATGAAATTCTGAATGTTGCCGGACAAAGTCACTGGTCAATTTTTTTTATAGGGGGTATAAGAATTATTGATGAAATCGCTGTAACGGTCAAGAAAACGTCTTTTATTACTACTAAAAAGTTGTTTCTGTAGGGTATGAGATTACAAACATCACGAATATTGTAAAATACAAATTAAATATGGTAAAAAAGCCGCGTGCCTGAGTGTTTGGTCGCGAATCTGAGGAACCGGGGTCGATCACGACCGATGCCAAAAAGAAATATTTAGAATTTGAATGGCACTAAGGTTACCCTTGTGGTGCATTCTCTACACATCAATGAGTGCCCATGAGGTGACGCCTGGTAAACGCCTGCACGGTTGTCGGATACGACCGACGGTCGTTTTCTTTGTATCCCTCTCTGCAGCTTTTCCTCCACCCTGCATTTTGTGATGCAAGCAAGCCGTTTGGGTCATATGTTACTGGAACTATACCCTACCGATTAAGAAATGTAGCCACCCGGAAATGCCCCGGAGGCACAAGTATTGCGGGGTGTATACCTCATTGGCGCAGTTTTCTTAAAATCACCGTGGTGCGCACACCATTGTATCTTCAAAGTTGAATTTTTCTAATAATAATAACAATGGAAAGTTCTTTGATGCTGCAGTGCAAAAAAATGTTTGGTTACATATAACGTATACATTTTCCCGTTGAATTTAGCACATTGTGGTTTTTTAAAGAAAATTTTGGCCTCCTTGGCCTATTGCGCAAGAACACTACGTCATAGTAGAAAATAACCCGAATAAAAATTGTTGCGCGTTCAAAGAGCTATTGATATAGGGCTTAGTGGCGTGTTTGTGACTTTCAGACGCCCACCGACACAAACGTTTTGTAAAGAGATACGTAGGTGAGCCGAACCGCCTGCGCAAGACAGACCATTGTTACGTCAATTGGAGCAAGGCGTTTAGTTTATATGTTGCTTGGACAATACTCTACCGATTAAGAAGTGTAGCCACCCGGAAAGGTTGCAAAGGCTCTGTGTGTTGAGGGTTGTATACTTCATTGGCGCGTTTTTCTTAACGTAGCAATGGTGTGCAAAGCATTGGGTCTACAGAGCTGATTTTATTTTTATATTACTTGTAAAGATAAGATCTTTGATGCTGCCGCGCAAAAAACGAGTTTGGTTACATATGACGTATTCATGTTTCTCTTCAATTTAGCACATTGTGGTTTTTTGGAGAACAATTTAGCTTCCTTGGCCGATTGCGTAAGAACTCTACGTTATAATGGCAAATAACCCAAATAAAAGTTGTAGCGCATTCAAAGAGCTATCGATATAGAGCTCAGCGCCATGTCTGTGGCTATCAGAGGTCAGCCGACATAGAAGTTTCTAAAGGGAGGCGTAGGTGAACAGAGTCGCCCTGTGCGACAGAGAACGATGATGTGTCAGTTCGAGAAGCCGTTTGGTTCATAAGTAGCTGGGACCTACCGATTAAAAGGTGTAGCCATCCGAAAATGTCGCTTAGACTTTGTATATTGCGGCTTGTATACCTCATTAGCGCGTCTTTTCTTATTAAAGTTGCAGTGGTACGCAAACCATTGAACCTATAGAGCTGCTTTATATATATATATATATATATATATATATATATATATATATATATATATATATATATATATATACATATATATATATATATATATATATATATATATATATATATATATATATTATGACACAAATGAAGGCTTTTCACCTGTGCCGCACATAAGTTGATTGCCTGTAACTCACGGGTATAGGGCGGGAGCATAGGTCGTGGGTCGAATAATACTTTGGTGGTATACTATAGCCCAACTAAATACAAAAATGACTCAGGCCAATGCCTGTGCAAAAAATTTGAAATACCACAAATTTATTCTGCGGGCGCCAACACCTTGAAAAGTGTAACCTCGAGAGGTGTCCTCGAGAGAAGGAACACAGAACAAATAAAATGAAAAATTTAATTTAGTAAAAGATTAATACAAAAAAATAAATTATAAAATAATCCAAAACTATAAAAAAATTAAATTGTACAAATGCGAGAGAAAAATCAGCTGACGCCGGGGTTCGAACCCGGGACCTCCAAATCTCTAGTCTGGAGCTCTACCAACTGAGCTACGCCAACCCTAGCGTCAACTGAAACATTATCTCTCACTTGTATAGTAAAGTCTAATGTGGTATAAAAAAATTAATAAAAAATTTGTACCAAAAAAAGACGCCGGTAGCACAGAAAGTCCCCTAACTAAGAACGCTGGAACACTCAGGTGGTGGGAACCGAGCCCTTGGCCCAGACGTAGAGCGGGGACCCAGTCGACCTTCTCCGGAACTGGAGTAGCCCTTGGCCGCACAAGCGATACTGGGAGGCAGCCCTCGGTCGCTGGTTTGGTGTAGTTTCACCCTGCAGTGGTGTAAAACTAGTCGGCTTTCCACGAAGTAAAAATCTGATGTGGCCAGCACATAACCTCTCGCCAGATATTTTACCTGTTTGTACGCATATCCATCTTCCAAAAATTGTTGCCACTAACATGTTTCGTACAGCATTATTATTATGGCCAATATCTTTAAGGGTTCATTTCTGCGTGTAGTGGGGTTCCAAACGATTTACAAAATGTCACACCAAATTCATAACCGTCTGTTTTTAGTAACGATATCGTTTCTTAAAATCTTGGTCATCAGAAATATTAAATAGGTCCTTGCGATCTTGAATTATTCGAATTCTACTAATTCGTTCATCTTCATTGTCAGACAGGGAGCTTATCAAGGATAAATCTGACATATATATATATATATATTTATATTGTTTAGATAATATTAATTTTATGCCAACCTTGCCCGAAAATCAAAATTACCTCTATTCACATCATCTACGTCGTTGGACAAAATCTCTGTTCCAAGTCAATTAACTCCTAACTACAACCTTTGCACGAAGATCAAAATTATAACCTCCATTTATATCATCTGTGCCGCGAGACAATATCCCTGCTCCAAGTAAACAGGTTCTAATCTGAAAACCCTTGCATTAAAAACAAAATTACAACCTCCAGCAATTCAATGTGTATATTTAAAACAAAAATGAAAAATTTTGATTATTTAAGATGGTTTACTCGTTGATTTCTATTACGTCTACTATTCTGGTGTTATTATGATCTGGTCGTAAGTCTCCACGATATTTTGGCTTTAAAATACAATATTCATGTCCTCGTGGGACTACAACAGAATAATGACTTGCATTCGTTCCAGGATCAGTAAGTAGTACTGCAATAGGGCTCTTTGTACTTCTTTCCTGTTCTTCATCTACATTATCTTCCTCAATATTGTATGAAAACCATAAATGCATAGTGTCAATCAAGCCAGCATTACAATAATTTTGAAGTTCGTCAAACGAAATGTTTTTATATAAATTATTTTCTTCTATAACTTGATATAAGTAAATATTCCTTTTTGAAATTACAGAGATGGCCTTGATATGTGCCGCATTACCCCATGCATTTTGTGATGCAGTTTCATTTATTAAATTTTGCATTTTGTCATATTCATATAAGAAGTTCATCCTATCAGGATGTTCGAAATAATCAAAATATTTGAGGAAAATGAAGCAGCAAGACAAGCGAATACAAGGATATAATACTTTACTTCCAAATAGACATAAAGAAAGAGATCTGAAGAGGCATGACCCATCTCCCTTGGCACGTAGTACTACTGCTCTTTGTTTTAAAGAAGAATAAATTTTATTATTCCTAACTATATCAATAACCTGTTTACTATAAATGGCACTTTCAGTTTCAGCAATTTCGTTATTAATTATATTTATAAAATCTTCATATCTGTTAAAAATTATTTGTAAGTTACATTTAAAATCACTGCTTGATAAACTTGTATTTAAATTATTAATTTCTTGTAGAGCAATGTTTACAGACAAGAGAAAGTTATTGTTTGAGATTTGTAATGATGATGTTTGAGTTATATTTAAATCCTCTTTTTCAATTAATGATGTCTGAGTTATATTTAAATCCTCTTTTTCAATTAATTTTTTTTTAAATCATCAGAATCACATGTTAATTTGGGTACAATATTAATTTTACTTACATCGAAAGATTTTGAACAGCCTTTAAATTGATCTTGGTCATTATTAAGAGAAACAAAAATTTGTTTGTGGTAAGAGAAATATGTTTCATATATTCCACAAAGTAAATATGATTTATTGCTGAAGATGACATCAATTTGAGTGTTCATGTTTGTAGATGGAAGATGTTTGGATAGTAAGGGTCTCAAATAAATTTTCTCAAACAAATTATGTAAGGTTGAATTTTCACACATAACGTCCATATTAAAATCTCCCAAAACGATAATGTCTTCCAACGAAATATTTTTAAAAATTTTGAGAATAATATTTTCGAAATTAGTTTTTGGAAAAGAAGGTGATTTATATCCAGATACTATCCAAAAATTATCAATTTTACACCAGAAGAGTTCAGCATGAGATGAAGTGGTGCAGGTATTGTTACCATAAAATTCCAATATATGGTTAACATTTGTTATATGGATCCCGTTTTTAGCCATACATAAAATTCCACGAGAGGTATTTTTTACATCCGACCTGAATATGATATTATAATTTGGAATTTGGATTTTATTGCTTTCTTTTAATAAAGTTTCAGAAAAAATTAATATTTTATTTCCTTCCCAATACCATTGGTCTTTTAAAATATATTTAATTTTTGTTGATAAAGAAGAAACATTTTGATATATTATAATTTTGTCATTGATATTTTCCAAAGTATTAAACGATAGTTGTAGTTTCTTTTCAGTTTTTAAATGATTTAATTCTTCAATAATGGGGTCATTAATTTTTAAAGATTTTGGCGATTTAAAAGTTCCTAAAATATATAAACCAGATAATTTTGTAACTCTGCTAAAGGCAACATATAGCATCTGACGTGTTAGTCGTTTGGAAGAGTTTAGATCAATACATATATGCTCATACGTCTGTCCTTGGCTTTTATGTATAGTGATGGCTTCTGCAGGAACTAGAGGAAATTGTATTCTAATAGTCTGATGTTGTAATTTATTTGTAATATTTAATGAAAGACTAAGTTTTAAAATTGGTACTAAAATTTTGTTGATATTTTCTCTTTTCATGTAGTCCAAATATTGAGTTCTTAAATTTTTACCGATAATTTTGGAATTAAAATCAATCCAAAGTATAGAAGGAGTATTGTTTCCGGAATTAGTAGTAGATATAAATTTTAAAATACCACACGCACCATTTACTAGACCATCTTCTACGTCAATATTGGAGGTTAACATATATTTTATTCCAAGTTTACACTTTATTATATATGGTAAACCATTTACCTCGGAGGTAGATTTATTTTTCAAAGATTCCAGGACCCGCTTCCATGTTGTTTCTGCAACCTTACCCAAAATTGTGTCCTTTGCTTCTGAAATAAATAATTCGCCAGTATGATTTTGAATTTTGTTCTCGTTATATGTGCTAACATTTTTATTTTCTGAATATAGTCTAATTGCATTTCCTGGAACAATACTCTCACTTACTTCCCTTGATTTAAATAAATTGGTGTCTTCCTCTGTCAACTGCCCAGTTGCTAAATTATTTAGTGCCACAATAAATTTCTTTTCATCTTTTTGCCTCATAATTTCTGTCAGTTCAAAATATTTAAATTCTTCCCACAATGGATTTTGATCAAATAATTCGCCCATATTATTAAGTTTCGATGGTTTATAGATAGGAGAATCCATAACAGGAGGTAACTGATTTAAATCTCCTACCAGAATTACCGAAATGCCGCCAAATGATTTATTTATCCCCATAATTTGTCGTAATCTTGTATCCACCCGACTGAATAAAGTGCTACCGACCATTGAAATTTCGTCAATTATTAAAAGTTTAAGATGTACTAATTTTTCCCGAATTTTGTTAGCTATGTCTACAGACAATTCTGGCATCTGACCACCATATTGCGAAACTGGTAGAGCAAAAGCAGTGTGCAAAGTAATGCAATTGATCAGAAATGCAGCCTTCCCCGATGGAGCACATAGTAAAACTTTTAAATGTTCTTTTGATGATGACGGAAGATCATCGAAATACTGTGTTATTAGTTGGTATAAACAATTAATTACCATGCTTTTACCGACGCATGCAGAACCACTTAAAATATCCTTAATGGTAACTTTCCAATTTTGAAACAATTTAAAACGTGCATCACTATTTTTCTTTGTTTATAATTTAAATTTAACATAATTTTGAATAGATCTACTTCCGAAATGGGCTTTGGACACAAAAAATGATAATTTCTCTTGTCTTTAATAATTTCCTTTCCTTCTTGTTCTAAAATATCTATTTGTTGCCCGTTTGATAGCTGGTTTGCAATTAAATTTTGAAAATCTTCTTTGTCTACAAATTGATTTTGATTTTGAACTATTTCCAAAGCTTGTTCTAAAATATCATCCCCCATAACCGATATAGTTCGCCTGTTTTCTTCGATTACTATTAAATTTTGTTGGTAAACCAACTCACAATTTTCATTTTCAATTTGGTTTTTCTCATTTCTCCAGGGTAAAAATAATATCACTTGTTCCCGAAAATAATTTTGTGGATCTTGCAATAACTTATTGCGTCGGTAACGTATAATGGCCGGTTTTTCCCGTGTTTTGAATTGATCTTCGTCATCATCATTTTCAGAATTTTCACTTCTCTTTTTATAAAATTTGGAAGCAAAGTTTGCAAGACAGACATTTTCTAAAGATTGTGGACGGTTACTATATTTGGTTATTATATCCTGCATATACATATATGTCGGTGGAATCATTATCCATTGTTCTTAATTCTTTTGCTGACTTTAGCATAAGCGCACGTTCTTTCATCGGACTTGTGTTTATGAAAATTGTCTGCCTACTACTTTTCGACAATGGTAATGAAAGTACATGGTACGTTGCTTCTTGAGCCGACATCAAATTACTGTTTAAAAATAAATTTGCAATTTTTCTAAATTTTTCTTTTACATTCCTATTTTCATTTCTAATATCTGCTGCCGCATCTCGCAATAATTTTGATAGTCCTGCCTCAACTTTACCCACATAATTTATTATATAAGATGCTACGCCGTACTCTTCCAAAATAAATTGAATGTCCATATTTGCTTCAAACAGGTGTAAAATGTCTTTATTATAACAATTTAGCCCAACTTCCAAACTATTTCGTTTCAAAAATACTTGTGGCCTTGTCAATGTATTTCTAATTGAATTTAAATACTCCTCTTCCGTTAAATTTAATTTCAATAAAATATCTTCGAAAGTATTAAATTCTTGTTTGGTGTAAAAAAATTTCATTAGATTTGTTATTTTTTTGTACCTTTATAACAAGTGTGCGTGTGTCTATGTTTTTGAACGGCCATGTATGGATCTTCCGGATCATAATTGCAAGTTATAAATTTATCGATAAAAGAAATACACTCCTGGACATTAATTTTGTCTAATGAATCAAATTTTGGAGCATCCTTCAACCAAAGGAATATGTGTTCATGAGGCGATCCCCGCATTTGAAATTCCACCCTCTCATAACTGTCTTCCACATAATAATTTTGAAAAATGCTCGAATTTCGTTTCAAAAGCAGCATTAATTTATTAATTTTGAAATCGAAATATCTTGCACAAGTTACTGGATCGTTTCGTATTAATTTCGTTTTTTCATAATCGTCTAAATTTAGTGCTTCATTATTAGAAATAGTTTTATTATTGCTTAATTTATATAACGTTTTTATTAATTCCGGCCACCATTTTTCTGCGGCTGAAACAGTTAAAAATATTGTTGGTTTGCCCAGTTGCCGAATCATTGCCATTAAATCTTTCTTTTTCGTTTCCCAATAAGCCGGAGATGATCGAATATTACTTAAAAATTTATACCCAGTATCTAAGTGAAATAAATTTTGAAGAAAATTTTTATCTAGTATATTGTCTACTTTTATGCCCTCTGTGCGCTTATTTTTTCTTAGACATACATTAATACTTGCCAAGCAACTTTGTTCCATCTTTTTCTTTGCCATAAATAAAATTCTTGTAGGAATACAAGATCTTCTATCCCACCTTCTACTTTCTGATTTTACCCGATCTGTATATGAAATAAAACTAGGTGTATCAAATTTATACCCACAAAATTTTTTGGGAAAACATAGTTCGTCGATATCCTCGACCATATGCCACGGAACAGGAAATTTTCCTTGGCCAGGAGCAATAATTCTAATTTTATCAGTTACTTCTTTGTTTCCGTCCACCAGTAACACTTCGTCATCCACTTCATCTTCTAAATCTATTTTGTCTTCCTCTTCGAGGGAAATGAAATCGTTTATACTCAAACCGTCTAAATTAGAATCTAAAGATTTGAAATTTTCTGCATCATTCTTATCCACAATGAAATTAATTTGGGTGTCATAGTTTTTTTCATATTGATTAAAATAAAAAGTATCGACTTTAATTTCGTTTTTTTTTGTAGAGTGGTGTTTCAACTAAATAATTTAATGCGTCACAAATTAATGAAGGCCGAATAGAATCATACATGTAATTTGTAGAATGAAGCATATGCCGTTTTAATTTTACCTGAATCGTTGCCATATTGTCAAAGTTTCTGGGAAGGACTTTCAACATATCGTTAATTTCTACTGGAATATTTACCACACTCCCTTTAATTCCCAATTGTGGATTTAAAACGTAGGATTTCAATGGTCTAATTTGCATGAAATTAATATACGGCGCTACCATTCTTTCTTCTAAAGATGTTAATTTTTTTATGCAGTCCGGAATATTAATAAATTTTAAGCCGTTTGATGTTGCTAACCTTGGTACCATACCTTTCACAATAGAATTTTGACATGTACGGCATATGTGTACAGAATTATAATTGAAAATTTTAGCAACAAATTCTACCGAAAAAGTTTCTTGCAATTTAAGCACGTTGAATGGTAAGACAGAATGCGGAAAAAATAGTCCTTCGCAGCAGCAGCATATCAAGTCGGGAAGAAGCCCGCGCGTTTTAATAAAACCAAGAAATAAATTGGAATATTCGGAATTAGAACGTAATAAATTATTATATAAATTTTCTCTGAATTTCAGTAGTTCATTGCATCTGGACGATTGTTTGGAGAATCTATTGTATGTATTGTCTCTCTCCCTATAAGTTAAATTATTTCTCCTTTTCTTCAGATTTTCTTTGTTACGTTCATTTTCTTTTTCTTTATATTCTATATTTTCTCTTAGTACCTTCATATGTTCTTTTTTGTTTTCATTCTCTTTTTCTTTATATTCTATATTTTCTCTTAGTACCATCATATGTTCTTTGTTGTTTTCATTCTCTTTTTCTTTATATTCTATATTTTCTCTTAGTACCTTCATATGTTCTTTGTTGTTTTCATTCTCTTTTTCTTTATATTCTATATTTTCTCTTAGTACCTTCATATGTTCTTTGTTGTTTTCATTCTCTTTTTCTTTATATTCTACATTTTCTCTTAGTACCTTCATATGTTCTTTTTTGTTTTCATTCTCTTTTTCTTTATATTCTATACTTTCTCTTAGTACCTTCTTATGTTTTTTGTTGTTTTCATTGTCTTTTTCTTTATATTCTATATTTTCTCTTAGTGCCTTCATATGTTCTTTGTTGTTTACATTCTCTTTTTCTTTATATTCTATATTTTCTCTTAGTACCTTCATATGTTCTTTGTTGTTTTCATTCTCTTTTTCTTTATATTCTATATTTTCTCTTAATACCTTCATATGTTCTTTTTTGTTTTCATTCTCTTTTTCTTTATATTCTATATTTTCTCTCAGTAACTTCATATGTTCTTTGTTGATTTCATTCTCGTTGTCTTTATAATGTTTCTTTTCTCTTTTTTGCTTCTTATAAGTATTGTTTATTTTATTTACATTTTCTTTATATTCCACATCCTGATATTTCCTTTTTCTAATTTCCTTTTCTTTTTCTTTATATTTCTCATTTGTCCGCAAATTCCTTTTGTATTCTTTGTTTCGTTTATTCTTTTTAGTTGATGAATTTTTCTTTATTTTCATATTGATTTATGTATATTTTTGACAATGGCACAAATATTTTTGACAGTTGGTGACATTTATGTGTCAATTACATACATTTGAATTTCTTGCCTTGTAGTAGTTTGATCTGAGATTTTTTACATCAAACTATTTTATATGCCTTTCTTTATCTCTAAATCTATAAAAGGTATAATAATGGATTTATATTTATCGAATAAAGAATTTAACGTTCTTTAATATAAGTATTTACATAAATTTTCGATAAATAATATTTAGATGATTTTTTTCTTGTAACTACTACTTCCGGTTGTCCAATTGTTACCAAAACTGACTGGACTCTTCCCATTATTGCTAGATTGAGGAATCCGTAGTTAAAAATGTCTTAAGTCTTATAGTATTTGAGATATAGTGAATCCAACATCCACACACACACACACACACACATCCCCACACACACATCCCCACACACACACACACACACACACACACACACACACACACACACACACACACACACACACACACACATACGGACATCATCGTAAAAATGTTATAATCGGATTCTAGGGACCTTAAAACGTGCTTATTCATTAAAATCTGGATATGCGATTTTTAGCATGAATACAATACCTCTCTTAGCGAGAGGTAAAAAAATCGAAGGCTATGGCTCCGTAGTCCGGCGGATCTGATGTCCTTGACTGGCAAGACTCGTAGATGGAACAAAACTCCGAAATCCAGGACCAAGGGTCAGTCACCATCCACCAGAGCCACTAAGTCCCTAAAAAAACTCTCCGCAGTAACTTGTACATGGAGGTAAAACGCGGCTTGAAGAGCCTGGGTACTTAATAAAAAGATTACAAAAATTGAAAGACTCTTGTGCTCCGTCCGGAAGTTATACAAATTTGAATTTAAATTTAAGCAAAATGATGCATGATTAGACACTACAAAAACAAACCGGGATGACAAAACAAGGACCAGATCGAGGATCAAGTTGACTGCAGTTACCAAAAATTTTATAAAAGCGCAAAAAAAATTCCAACTAAATAATATGGAAAAAAAATTAAAATGTCGCAAATCAACGAAAAAATTAAATACCCAAAAATGGATTTGCAAACAACAAAAAAATGGCGTCGAGAAAAAAATCCGGTTTATAAATCTGAACTAGTCCAAACCGTTTCCGACAGGATTACCCAAAGATGGCCACAGTACATACCATTCACTCCACATACACACAAGATAGGGGAGGATTGAAAAGAAAAAAAATATTTTTAAGCAGAATTAAATATAAAGGTAATAGCAAAATTTGAAAGTGTCCAACGTGACACTAGGAACCATGTGCACGACGGTTAAAAGGCTCAAAAATTATTAAACAGAATATTACTTAATGGAGAGAAAAAAAATTGAAGGAGTTCGATGACCCCGGGGGAAAACTGGAACTATAGGTAGAATAGTTCGGGCAAAAATTAAACAGAAATTTATTATAAAATAAACTACAAAAAAAATATTTCGTAAGAATTTTGACTGAATTTTAAAGTTACTAAAGCCAAACAAATTTAATAAAATTTTGAATAAATTTTTTAAGTTTACCAAAACCCCAACAAAAAATTTAATAAGAATTTTGAATAAATTTAAGATTATTGAAGTCAAATAAAATTAATAAGAATTTGGAATAAAATTTTAGTATATTAAAGCCAAACAAAATTTAATAAGAATTTTGAATAAAATTTTAGTATATTAAAGCCAAACAAAATTTAATAAGAATTTTGAATAAAATTTAACGTTAATCAAGCCAAACAAAAATTTAATAAGAATTTTGAATAGGTTGAGCCTGGATAGTCTGAGACATGAGATCGATGACTCAAAATAATAAAACACAATTAAGTTGAAAAATCAAAACATGTGACTAGAAAAAAAAACCATAACCTCAAAATTTAGCCCCACAAAACAACCACAGAATCTTGGTAGCTACTCGACACATTGCAAACCCATGAGGCTACAAGGCCACGTGGATTCTCCACAAAAAAAAAAACTATAACTAAAATGGCAACAATAAAAGGAAAATAAATGAAATCGAGTAACTCACCAATTCTCAGCGCTGTAGAACATCGGACCAAACTCCGGAATCGACAAAGAAAATTTTGAAAAGCGGTGAATGTCTCACACTAAACAGTCTCAGCCTCGGCCAAAAAAACTGTCTCAGTGACCAGAAAAAAGGCCGGCACAAAAAGCCTGAACAAAAGGTCTGAACAAAATGCCAAAACAAAAAGGTCTCGAGGTGCCGGTTACACCCCTTTTTATTTCTCTCTACTCCTACTTTGCGAAATCAAAACAAAACTTCTACCAACTTTGGTAATTCAAAACTATAATTTAAAAGAGGAGTAACTGTAACTGAAATAAATGAATAAATGTCACTAGAATCACCGGAATACAATATAAACTATTTAAATAAAAAAATTGCAAGTCGGTTTTACGTGATGAATTGAGCGGCGTAGACAGAAGCGATGGGGTCTACCGTTACAAAAAAAATTCTCTCGTTTCACAAAAAGTTCCAGAATTTTTTAAATTAATTTTTAAAGAGAAGTATTATTGAAAGAAACCGAACCTGTGACTTTGCAAAACGTCACAATATATATATATATATATATATATATATATATATATATATATATATATATATATTAATTGTAATGATAAGGCTTTTGATGCTGCAGTGCAAAAAAAGAAGTTTCATTACTTATAACGTATCCATTTTCCTCTTGAACAGAGCACAATGTTGTTTTTTTGGAGAAAATTTTGGCTTCCTTGCAGATTTCGCAAGAGCGCTACGTTATACCGGAAAACAACTCGAATAAAAGTTGTAGCGCGTTTCAAAAGCTATCGATATAGAGCTCAGAGGCGTGTCGGTGGCTATCAGAGGTCCGCCGATACGGAAGTTTCTAAAGAGTCAAGCACGTGCGCCGAGTTGCCTTGCGCGAGAGAGAACATTGTTGCATCAATTCGAGCAAACCGTTTGGTTTGTATGTTGGTGGGACCATACCCTACCGATTATGAGGTGTAGCCACCCGGAAATGCTCCATAAGCACTGTATATTGCGGGTTGTATATCTCATTGGCACGTGTTTTCTTATTAAAATCACAGTGGTGCGCAAACCATTGGAACTAAAGAGCTTATATGTTTTTTGTATTAATTGTAATGGAAACGCCTTTGATGATGCAGGACTGGCTTTTCTAAGACCGACCGTCCATGACGGGGTAGTCCTAATCGACTTGGCACAGGGGTCAGCCGAGCCTACAACTGCATGTCACTTGCGAGGAACGCCCTAGCCCTTTTACCACTTTCCGTCTTTGGTTTCGGCGAAGATTTTACAGTCAGACTTCTTTTGTACCACCAACCCTCACCATTTACTCGGGCTTGGAACCGGCGCCAAGTTGAGCTGGCTTACTTCCTCAGTGGCTGGTTATTGTACAGAACAATAATATTTAGATATTTTCTTATTGGTAAAATCGATTGACCATTATAAATTTGAGATAAATGCAATCAAAAAGAGCTCTTTTTGTATGTGGTTTCTATACCAAGCAATAGTAAATGTCATATTTTTCACTGTAGCTTCAAAACAGTGCTTCCCATTTTAGTGAAAAACATCTGTTTATTGAAATATATAAATGACAAATATTAAAATAAAAATAACTTTTTTAACCATATTGTTTAAGAGATATAGCTTAATAAAGTGCGAAATTTTTTACCAATACAGGGACGAAAGAGGTTTATGGGCTATGATCTGGCAACACAGGCTTGTTTAAATGTTATATACTCGTACTTGGTCTCTAACTAAGAAAATTTTATCATCAATCTGCTTTTTCTGGAACAACTATTAGAATTTGCACTTAAATTTATTAACTCAGCAATCAAAACAAGCTACCACACTATCTAGTTTGACATTATGTGAAAACTCTATTATAACTAAAACGTCTAAACCGTGTCGGGTACAATATGGCCCGCTGCAACACTTTGGAGCTGGTATAAACTGCTTCGGAGAAGGAAACAAAGAATATTAAATTTGTATTTTATAATATTCGTGATGTTTGTAATTTCATATCCTACAGAAACAACTTTTTACTAGTAATAAATAACGTTTTCTTGACCGTTACAGCGATTTCATCAATAATTCTTATACCCCCTATAAAAAAAATTGACCACTGACTTTGTCCGGCAACATTCAGAATTTAATTATTTAGGTCTTTCTGAGCATAAATCATCAATCAGAATGAATCCACCGGTTTTTTCAAACGGAATGTTTCTTGGCGCCCGGTCTAAATATGGTCAGCGGCAGTACCTAATTATATGCATATATAAAAAAAATGCAAAGTAAGATTAAACGGTACAAAGTATAACATTATTAATCGAAATCCTCTTTATCTAAATCTGAATCACTATTTTCTACCGTATTGGATGTAGGTAGTTTTTGATAGAAATCATGAAATATGTCTGGAATCAAAGGTATTACGTCCAAAAGATCTCTTTTCTTCTCTGGAATAATTGCAATCATTTTGTTTGTTATTTGAATAGGGGTAATATTTTCATGTGTACCTCTTCTTTGAAAAGATACCGAATTAAAATGTTTGGTATTATCTAAAGAATTTTTGAAAACATTGTTCCTAGAGAATATTTTGTGTACCGTAGCCATTGAACATCATGCCAACTAAAAATAGTTCAATTTGAACATTTCTTTTTGTTAATTAGAGGTCCTTTTAATAAAGCAGAAAAATCAAAAAAATCGCTTTACTCCATTGCTTCAACTGTAAATTTACTACTTGTAGATCTTACGAACTGACACCAGTCGTGTGGATGACATATTTGTATATTCGACTTATTTTCCTTTTTTTTAATACGAGAATGATCTACACCGACTTCCTTATGACTATGTCATGATAACATAAACTTATGATCAATAATTAATTCCGTATTTTCGGTGCTACTCATATAAGACAAAACATAGCCGCAACATGGGAATTACGATTCTGCCCGCCACATGTATCTGAAAAGAAAACAATGTGTTTCACTAGTGCTGGCAGTGTTGACAGAAGTTTAAAAATACACGATGCTATTTCATTAGCACCGCTTTTAGCCAGACTTTCGTGCCACAAAAAATAACGTAAACTTCCAGCAGAATTATCTCTTATTGTCAAATTGTACATCCATAATTGTCGCTCATAGAACGCAATATTAGAATAAACAAAAGGAGTGGGAAGATATTGTTGTAAATCAAATGTGTAACATTTGAATTCTTAATTTTGTTTTACTTTTATCTTGTCTTCTTTTTTCTTTATGTATGCAGCTTCTGCTGCAGCTTGATGTATATCTCTTTCAGTTAATAACTTTATCCTTCTTTCTTTATTTTCAGAACCCAAAATTAAAATTTGAAATGTGTCATTTGTGATATGCATCTACCATTTTATGAAATTCTTTGCTGTAATATAAATAACTCACATTTTAGTCAATGTAAGGTGAGAAGGAAGATATCTTTTTTCATTTGTACTTCGTGTATAGTGGCTTTCGTAACTCAGTCCATTTATTTGGAGGTGATGCTAAACCTCTCATGTCGCTAGTTTGCAATCCACCAACTTTTACACGTTTCTTCTGAGCAACAAATTTGATAAAATTATCTGCTTCGTTAAATGTTTTTAGAAAACAACCTCGACATTCAAATATATTTTTACCTTCAACTTGTAAAAAAATATTTATGCGTTTTCATGCGAAATTTTTGTCTATTTAAATCATCAGTTCTAGGTCTTCAAGATGCTTTTTCTTCAATAGTCATCAAAGAAGCCACATAAGCGGCCCTTTTGTTGTAACTACCAAGTGCCCAATATTCCTTAAATTTTTCTATCCTGCTATCTTCACTTAATTTCATTTTACATTTTTATCGGCAATTGGGCAATGACTTCATTGTTCATTTTTTAACTTTCTTTCTCTTTTGTGTTTCGTAAGCTTCTCCACAATTTATTTTTATGTCTTTCTTTTCTCTTATTTCTAGTATTTGCTTTAATAACGCTCTCACTCTTATCATTCCTTACTGACTGAACTACTTCTTCATCCTGTGACTGCAATTGATTGTTTGGTCTAAGAATTATTTCAACATTAGGTAATCTTCATCAGAATCATAGTACGTACTTATTATATCAGACAAACCACCATCTGTAGTACGTGATATATCTTCCTGAATCATTAATATTGAATTTGGGGATTCAGTGAATATTTCTGAATTTTTATTACCGAAATTAAGATTATTTATTTCAAAATTTAAATTCTTAAAACTGTTTATTCCAGATGTTGACGGTTGAACTAATATTGTGATATTTGTTACCTCTGAGATCGTATTATCTGCTTCGGAATTAATAATACTGACTGCCTCATATGTGTTGGGTTGAGTAGATATTGTGACTTCTTTAGATTCTGTGTAAATAAAGAAATTCATAAATAAATTACTTGATATATGAAACAAAAAAATACTAACCTGAAGCCGGGAGTTTTAATGTTGAACTTTGATTATTAATGTTTCCAAGAACATAATACGTTGTGTTCTCTAAGATATTATTATAGTGTTAAAATTATAACTTTATAATCACAAGCGACACACACCTTCGTCTTTTTCTACTTACACTAAATTGTTTAATGTTTACTGACGTTTAATATAGTTGAGCGTCGACGCAACATTTATACATAAGTCAAGAACATATTGTAACGCTATTTTGCAGATAGCGGGCAGAAAGTTGGCGTGAGATTGCTCGGGCGCCAACGGTCGAATAGCAGGTTTGGAGAAAGGATGAAATATAAAAACACAATTATTATAAAATAGACGAGACAAGTTTATTTGGCTGTAACATGACATACACATCAAACTGGTGGTCGCTGATGGTCAATATTGGGTGCTGGGTGTGTGCATTAGTTTAATTTCGGGTTTTCAGAAGAACGACGCCGGGCGTCGCGACGGCGGTAACAGCGGTTTGGTGAGCGGTGGACTGCGGAGATCTCAGGGATCCTGGTATAAACGTTCTCGGACGGTTTCGGCGTGACCGACGTCAAGTGTGGCGACGGCGGTGACAGCGGCGGTTATGCGGTGGATGCGGGGATCTTAAGGATCCGTCTAACAATGTTTCTGGACGGTTTTGGCGAAATCGACGCCAAGCGTCGCGACGCGGATGTCGTGCTGGTTCGGCGGGAAATGGCAGTAGTGATGGTAGAGGCGCAGGTACGCGTTTCCCGTCGGTTTCGGATGATCGACGCCGGGCGTCGCGACGGAAAAGTCGACGTAAACGGAATGTCGCGGAGTACACGGATTGTCGATTGTAATGTGACCCAGGCAAAACTCGCAGACTCCAGGCCTGGGTTGCCCCGGCATATGCACGGAGGCGTCGCGGCGTCGAGTCGGAAAAACGCACTTGGGTCGATGCACGGCAGATGGACGCCTCTAAAATAAACGTGTCGGCTTAAAGTAGCTCTGCGACACATGCAGACTAGACGTCTGTAACACTTGGGTGTACACGCCATCGGCGTCGAGACGTTAAGTCGGTAAACTCACGAGAAGTTACTGTAAGCGACTAGAACCGCGCACCTGGCGAATTTAGTCCACGGAGATGACTACGGCCGGTGTCAGTTGTAGTGTCTCTGGATATTTTCATGTGTGCCTTTCGAAGATGCTTTTGGCCTACACTCAAAAAGCAGTGCGACGTCGGGCATATGAAACTCGCATGAGACACTAAGACTGATTTGTAACAAACAACAACGAAAATCGTACGGAGAGCTCACGATACGGACTTTTAAAGAAACGGAAATTTTGCTCACCTGCAGATCGGCTTCGGGTTTGCGGATTACTCACAATTAAACCTTTGTATTTAACTGAAAGGATTACTCGCAGTCAACTGTCTTCTGCAGCCACAGGCCATGGCTTTTATACAGATTTTGTTAGTTAAACCGGCTTAACTTTGTTTTCTAATAGAAATATATGAATAAATTACAATTTATTCTAAACGAAAAAAAAAATGAAACTGAGCTACAGGGCTTTGATCTCTATTTACAGTAAAACCGATCTACATCCTCACAATATTATAAGCCAAATAACTTAAAAGGACTGATGTGGTTTTTCTTTGTAATTTAGTAAAAAAAAAATCGACTGGATTAAAATAACTTAAGTCGACTTGTGTGCTTACACCTTCTATTTAGAAAGAACTGTTTTGAACTAAGTTGTTTTTGAATTTCTATCGTAACTACTCACTGGAGTGATATTTGACTTATGTTCTTATTCCATTTGATGGCGAAAATCATGATGTATTTACTTCCAAGATGTCTAGTCCTCCTTTATATGACAATTTCAGAGAATAAAAATGACATTTAGCTAAATTATTTTCACACTGAGTAAAATGGAACCATACTCGTATATTGCTCCTTTTTCTGCATTTATTTTGTTGCTGCATTCTAATAAATATATAAAACAACGTATAACACAACACAGTATGATACGCTCTATACTCTATACTAACAGTCGTTCAAACCATGCGACACTCGAGCAAGTGAGCTTGAGTTCAGCAATCACAGCACACAGTAGGACAGCACAGTCACAGCACACGTGAAGAGTGCGTGTGAGTTTCAAAAGAGTCGTTTCAGTGAACGACTCACTTTAAAGAGCGGAGCAAACTGAATTGACTTACTAAAATTGAACGAATAACACATCACTATTGATGATATTAAATTATTAGGGAAAACGAAAGAACGTCTTCAGGAACTGTGCCAGTACACCAAAGATTGTCTGAAAGGGATGGGGTTTAAGATTAATCAAGCAAAACCTGCTAGTAATGTTAACAGTACGGTGGTTTTTGGAAAGAAATTGGATGGCGCTATTCGTTATAAATATTTAGGTGTACTAGAAGATTCTCGAAATTTAATCAAGCCTGAGAATAAAAGAATGATCACTGATAAATTGAAAGTAAGAACAATCAGACTGTCAGACAAAATTAAATGTCACTAATCTATTTCGGGGTATAAATGAATATGCAATTTCAACAATTAATTATTATATTAGATTGCTTCCTCTTGAACGAAAAGAATATGATGCAGTTGATAAATCAGAAATATTTTAAGAGAATATAAAGTAACAAATTAGTATTTGTTTAAAGTCTATTTTAGTTGGCTATAAACATTTTGTTTTAGCTTTCAATTATATTTTCTGTTTACTTCGTATTTTGCATAAATAAATAAAAAATAAAAAGGAGGTACTAAACATAATTTTCTCCTTTTTTACCATGGCCCACTTAAATTAAATTTAATATCTAATGTAAATAAATGCAATTTACTTTTTTTCCATTTTACTAAAAATCTGTCAACTTTCTACATATGACATGCTACACAAGCTATCCCTATTTTTGACGAAGAGTTTATTTAAATAATAAAAAATGGGGTGTTCCATTTAAATAAATAGAATTTTTTGACCTCCAACTTTACGTTGGCGTAGAAAATACAATCTTCAAAAATAGAAAATTGTCGATTTTAATTTATATTATTGTAAACAAAAGTTATCATTATAAAACTGTTTTTACAGGTTATAGAAATTCGATTTCATTCTCGAGATATAGATTGATAAAGAAGTGCCCTTTTGAAAAAAATCGAAAAAATAGAATTACGCCGAAAGTGGTGATCATGAGTAAAATGTTTTTATGATTCCATTATGTAAAATGTTCTGTTAATTCGATGGAAAAATAAAAAATATAGCATTCCATTTAAAATAAGAAAGTTAGGGTCTACTTCCGGTTAAACCGTTAAACGGAAATTTTGCTCACCTGCAGATCGGCTTCGGGTTTGCGGATTACTCACAATTAAACCTTTGTATTTAACTGAAAGGATTACTCGCAGTCAACTGTCTTCTGCAGCCACAGGCCATGGCTTTTATACAGATTTTGTTAGTTAAACCGGCTTAACTTTGTTTTCTAATAGAAATATATGAATAAATTACAATTTATTCTAAACGAAAAAAAAAATGAAAC
Organism: Harpalus rubripes; assembly: GCA_963082715.1. Classification (NCBI taxonomy): domain Eukaryota; kingdom Metazoa; phylum Arthropoda; class Insecta; order Coleoptera; family Carabidae; genus Harpalus; species Harpalus rubripes. The sequence goes on from OY720455.1 coordinate 19,922,699, forward strand.
TGAGCTACAGGGCTTTGATCTCTATTTACAGTAAAACCGATCTACATCCTCACAATATTATAAGCCAAATAACTTAAAAGGACTGATGTGGTTTTTCTTTGTAATTTAGTAAAAAAAAAATCGACTGGATTAAAATAACTTAAGTCGACTTGTGTGCTTACACCTTCTATTTAGAAAGAACTGTTTTGAACTAAGTTGTTTTTGAATTTCTATCGTAACTACTCACTGGAGTGATATTTGACTTATGTTCTTATTCCATTTGATGGCGAAAATCATGATGTATTTACTTCCAAGATGTCTAGTCCTCCTTTATATGACAATTTCAGAGAATAAAAATGACATTTAGCTAAATTATTTTCACACTGAGTAAAATGGAACCATACTCGTATATTGCTCCTTTTTCTGCATTTATTTTGTTGCTGCATTCTAATAAATATATAAAACAACGTATAACACAACACAGTATGATACGCTCTATACTCTATACTAACAGTCGTTCAAACCATGCGACACTCGAGCAAGTGAGCTTGAGTTCAGCAATCACAGCACACAGTAGGACAGCACAGTCACAGCACACGTGAAGAGTGCGTGTGAGTTTCAAAAGAGTCGTTTCAGTGAACGACTCACTTTAAAGAGCGGAGCAAACTGAATTGACTTACTAAAATTGAACGAATAACACATCACTATTGATGATATTAAATTATTAGGGAAAACGAAAGAACGTCTTCAGGAAAGGGATGGGGTTTAAGATTAATCAAGCAAAACCTGCTAGTAATGTTAACAGTACGGTGGTTTTTGGAAAGAAATTGGATGGCGCTATTCGTTATAAATATTTCGGTGTACTAGAAGATTCTCGAAATTTAATCAAGCCTGAGAATAAAAGAATGATCACTGATAAATTGAAAGTAAGAACAATCAGACTGTCAGACAAAATTAAATGTCACTAATCTATTTCGGGGTATAAATGAATATGCAATTTCAACAATTAATTATTATATTAGATTGCTTCCTCTTGAACGAAAAGAATATGATGCAGTTGATAAATCAGAAATATTTTAAGAGAATATAAAGTAACAAATTAGTATTTGTTTAAAGTCTATTTTAGTTGGCTATAAACATTTTGTTTTAGCTTTCAATTATATTTTCTGTTTACTTCGTATTTTGCATAAATAAATAAAAAATAAAAAGGAGGTACTAAACATAATTTTCTCCTTTTTTACCATGGCCCACTTAAATTAAATTTAATATCTAATGTAAATAAATGCAATTTACTTTTTTTCCATTTTACTAAAAATCTGTCAACTTTCTACATATGACATGCTACACAAGCTATCCCTATTTTTGACGAAGAGTTTATTTAAATAATAAAAAATGGGGTGTTCCATTTAAATAAATAGAATTTTTTGACCTCCAACTTTACGTTGGCGTAGAAAATACAATCTTCAAAAATAGAAAATTGTCGATTTTAATTTATATTATTGTAAACAAAAGTTATCATTATAAAACTGTTTTTACAGGTTATAGAAATTCGATTTCATTCTCGAGATATAGATTGATAAAGAAGTGCCCTTTTGAAAAAAATCGAAAAAATAGAATTACGCCGAAAGTGGTGATCATGAGTAAAATGTTTTTATGATTCCATTATGTAAAATGTTCTGTTAATTCGATGGAAAAATAAAAAATATAGCATTCCATTTAAAATAAGAAAGTTAGGGTCTACTTCCGGTTAAACCGTTAAACTGTTTTGAAAATAGTTTAGCTGAAAGGGGCATATCGGAAAACCCCTATATACCAAATTTCGTAGAATATTGAATATTTTTTAAAATAACGATAGCGGTAGCTCGTCCTGTGACAGCCTGTATATATTAATAATAATTAATTATTAATTCTATATTGGCTGTATCATGTAGCACATCGCTTATATTAAGAGGCTGCTGCTCGAAATGTGACTTTTTCTCCCTAGTCCTGTGACTTTATTATAAATAATAAATTATTGAAATTTGGCATGATGAATAATGAAGATTGACATTAGCTCGCGACAGAGGCTTTTTAAAAAATAATTTAAAATAAATAGGTAATATGGTATTAAAATAGGTCAATTTGACGATATTTACTAATTTCGTAAGTGTGGAGACTGTATTATTGTACCGATTTCGTTCTACTTTTGCACACTATATAAACAAACCTGTAAAAAGATTGCTACAGAGCCAAATTTGTATTATTAATTATAACAAAATAAATTAAGTTTAAAATTTTTAATTTTAAAATATATTTTTTTATGGTTTAGATTACGAAATTTTAAATGTGACTTAATAAGTTATTAATATATGCTGTTTAAAAAAGATTTCAATTTAGAAAATGATAATTTATTAATGTACTATAATGTTATTACAATTTAATATGGGGTCTCGTGGCCGCGTGCCTGAGTGTCTGGTCGCGAATCTGGGGAACCGGGTTAGATCCCGACCGACGCCAAATATTTCGAATTTTAAATGGCACAAAATTGACCCCTGTGGTGCACTCTCCACGCCGCCAATGAGTGCCCGAGAGGTGACGCCTGGTAAACGCCTGCACGGTACGAATATGTCATCATCATTACCGATATCTGCGAACAAAGCAGATTGGCACACTCAGGAATGGGTAATATGCCGTGATGATATTTTTATTTTATTTATTTATTTTTTAATGGGCGATATTATAGGTCAAAAGAAAGCGGAAAACGTTAAAACACATGTACGAAAACGTTGCGTTACAGAGTTACAGCCCTTGGAAGGTGCACCTCAACAGACACATTTTTGTTAACAATTTTGGTACTAGTTGCTCTAAAAATTTTAAACTTGAAATGAGGATATACATGTTTATACAATCTTTTGTTTCTGTATCGGAACCAGAGGCGTCTCATTTGGGGATGCTTTGAAAGTTTTACATTGTTATTTTTTACCTATTAACATTTTTTCATTTTTTACTAATAAAACATTACAAACATTGCAAAAAACCATAAAACGGTACTCTTGCTAAAACTTGATAAAAGCAGTACTTTTTCAATTAATTAAATTTTTAAAAAATCAGTATACAATAAAATAAAAAATAGGTAAAAACTAGTTACTGAGCAAATTCATATAAATTCATTCTTGGATATACATAGACGTCAATGTTTTCTGGGCTCACAACTATACCATTACCGTTACAAATATCCATAAAGAAACACCAAATCTACATATTCATCAGCACGAACCTTTTCCATTTTTTTATTAATTAACAGAAAAATTTACCAGTAAGATAAAAAACAGAAGTTATAGACAGATTTTGTTTTTATTTATTTATGTTTTATTTTCTGAGGCTGTACAGAAGCTGCTGCTCGAAATTAATTTTTTTCAGGCTAGTACTGTGACATTATAAATAATAAAATGTTCATATTTGGCATAATGAATAACGAAGGTTCACTTTAGTGCGCTACATAGTCTTTTTTGTGATAAAACTTAAAATAAATTAGTAATATGTTATTAACTTAGGTCAATTTATCGACATGATCCAGATGAGAAGAAGCCTTCTTCCATTGTATACGGACGTCAGTTATCAGTAATAATTAAATATACAAGTATTTGATCGTTTTTTCGGAATCATGTCTAATTTTAAAAACGTCACCCAGAATATTATCTCCAAATCGGTTTTCTTAGCTACTATGAGAAAGAGAGCAAAAGGACTTGATTCCTCGAAAGAATTTTCATTGAGTTAGTAGCATAGTTACAATTATATATGTCACCTTCAATATGTACACATACTATAAATTCTGATAACAATATTCTTGATGCATTTGATCTTTATTACAAAATGGTAATTGTAGTCAAAAACTCAGATTTAATCTTGTGATGTATACTGTATGGTAAAATGATCAAAAAAATATTTCCTGTTATAAGCTATAGGCAGCTTTTTATTCAAATTTTAGTTAAATTTTAATAAAAAAAACATTATGATTATTTTTTTAAAACGCCTACGATTTCTCTCTTTTAACCTCTGAAATATATAGCCGGAATGCTATTTCTGGTTTTTAAGCTGTTGTTGTTGTGGAGAGAGTCATAAGGCTTGGACAGTGAAAGTGCTAACATGTAGTCGGTCTCCCTTCAATATTTCGTAAATAGTGGCGTACACATTGTAGAAGTGGGGGGGGGGGGTACTTGCCGGCGAAACCCACTGCCTTCTTCATCTCCCACATCGTGGGCAAGTTTATCTCACCGAGAAAGTAACAGCAGGCTCTTAAATTACGTAGCTAATAATATTATCCAATCAAAACATGTGGCTGTGATGTAAAAAATGTAATGTCAATTGTCACATTTGTTTCTATTTTTCAAAATATTTAACTACGATATTTAATAAAAGCGATGTGCTACATGATACAGCCGTATATAATTATAATGATAATGATAACGATAACGATAGCCGTATCGATAACGATAATGATAATCATTTATTTCCAAAAGTGTTGTACAATACAACGCATAGAATGCCAAATACAAAATTAAAATTGCTACATATAAATATAAGGTATATAATTTAACCACAATATCAATAATAAAAAATCTGATGTGAACACATTACCTTCCGTCAGTTCTATGTATTTTGTACAAATTTCATACGGAAAGTTCCTTGCTAAATATTCTATTTCTTGTACATTACCTTCCGGCAGCTGCATGTATTTTATGCAAATTTCATACAGAAAATTTATGTCTTAAATTATTATTTTGTGACGTTTTCTATATACAGTGTAATGTATCTGCAGAAATAAAAGATTTATTATTATTTCTTGTACATTACCTTAAAGCAGTTGTATGTATTTTATACAAATTTCATACAGAAAGCAAGAGATCCTAGATTTCCAATAAAATTATAAGACAAACACACTATGTCAATTATTTCACTTGACACTGACATCTTTCAATCAGAATTTTCTTAATATAGTAGCTGTTTTCATAGCTATAGCTACTTTATGCAACTTAATTTCTTTACAATTTTTTAACTCTACATCCATTTAATATTAAGTATAAAATGCAGTCAAATCGTGTAGAGAATAAAATGTTCTTTAATATTTATAATAACATTAAATGTGAAAAATTGATATTTAACATAGTTTTTTCAAGAAAAACTGCTAAAATCTTCAAATGATGGTACTTCCGGTTGACCAATTGTAACCAAAATCTAATCAGCTCTTCATATGGATGTAACGAAGAAGTATACGAAAAATTATAATTTTTGAAACTGTAGTATTAGAGTTATCGCAGACGAAAATTTTGTTACACACACACACACACACACATCCACACACACACACACACACACACACATACACACACACACACACACATGCATACAGACATCATCGTAAAAATAATAAATTCGTATTCTAGGGACCCTAAAACGTGCTTATTGATTAAAAACTCATTATTTTTTGACCAAAGACAATACCATCCTTACTTAAAGGTGACGGAAGGTAAAAATAAATTTTATGTTGCAATTTCTTATATTAAAATATACAAAATGTGTCGTTTTTACAATCAATGAAAAATTCATCACAGTTATAGTATTATTTTCTCTATGAACAAGAATTTATTATTAGAGAGAGAGAGAGAGAATAATATTCCAGAATAGAAGTGAAATTTTTTATAAGCACTAGTATTGTGTTGACGAGGAATTACCATTGGTTTATTTGCAAAACGAGTATTATACTTTTTTTTGTAGAATTTGTGAATACAATAAACTTTATTTCATTTAAATTATACAAAGTAGTAAAGTGTGTTCGTAAGTACTTGAAAGGTATTTATCATTTATTTTTCATTTCCTATATTTTAGTTTTAATATTCATTTTTATGTCCCCTATAAAATGAGTTGATGAATTGTATTTTACTTCTTACTCAACCTTTTATAATTTCATATACCTTGTATTATTTGTCGGTTGTTTAGATTTTGATTGTATTTTGCAGTGATTTAATTTTTTTAATATAATACAACAAAAACAAGTAACCAATGGCTTTTTTTACGAATATATTTAATAGTTTAAAGCCCGTGATGCTTATTTTTGCACTGTTCGGTTGGGGTTCCACAAAAATACATATAAATAAAAATGGCATAAAGTAAGTTTTAAAGAAAGTAAAATGTAAATGAAAATTATAATAACAAGGGTTACACATTGGCTATTTGAAAAAAATTAAATTGTAACTTGAACTAAAATAAGACATCTCAAAATGACACACCAATCAACAAACTGAGAATTGCACTCAATTTATTTTTCTCAAAAACGAATGATCTTTTCTTATATTTTTCTGTACAATTTAGAAGCATCCTGTGTAAAAATATTTTATTTTAGGGAAATTAAGCACAGATGTTTTTCTATAATTATATTCATAATATTTACATGCTGCGAAATATATCCTATTTTTTGCAATCTGATAGTGCTATTTAATCGTGATCCAAGATTACCTTGTTTGGTTTATATGCATGTTGTGATATGGGTATTTATATGCTTGCGTATGATAGACGTTATAACATCAATCTCTTGTCAACTCTCTTCATACGTATTTAGAAAAGAGGTATGTGTTACTATATAGTTCTTACTGACTATTACTAAGGCCACTTAAGGCTTACATACATTATTGTAGAAAAATAATATTTGTCATATACCTACAATTTAATTGCAGTCAAATATAAAAACGTCCGATGAAATGTGTCTCTTAATCAAATGATGTTCTTTCATCAAATTTATACGAGTACATATTAAATAATTGTTTAATATCAATATTTATTCTAAATAAATTTGCTCCAAGTTACAATATTGTTTTGTCTTTTTATATTCACACTGAGTTGCAGTATGCCATTTTATATTCGCATTTGTGGCAATATAGCCATCATTTTAAACAAAATTAAATTAAATTTCTTCAGACATCGCGTCTTCGTTGGGGCATATTGACATTAACATGTTTATGTCGCGATCCCACCAAGCGATTCATATCGATAAAGTAAAAACAAACATACATTATCTCAGATAGGGTTGCCAGGCGTCCGGTATATACGGGATTTTCCCCTATTTCAGCTAAAATTTGAGCGTCCCGTAAGGTACTGTTCGGGACACCCAATTGTCCCGTATTTTGCGAGATGCGCAACTTAATTAACATTTAATTATTATATATTTTATTTTGAGAAATTCAGTAGAATAATTATGTTAATCAGTTTTAATGTAATGCAACACTGCAGAATATATACATGACCTTTAGCCATTTTTAGATTTACCCCTCTCTTGTCCCCGGAACGTTGGTTATGAATCTGGCAATCCTATCACCTAATACTCCATTCGGCCCAACTCGCACGACGTACTAGTTGCACAGCAAACTTTTTCCACCGGAGCACAAATTGCATTGCTCACATTTGGACTTGTTGATGAATCGTCAGCGCAGCTAGACGTGTTGTGTGTGTTCTGGCAACTTAAGTCAGTAATATATTATTTTAATTTACACTTTAGTGTTTTTCAGTTTTGTTATCATATGTTACATATTATCATATCTCACAATGCTTATTCGCAAAGATGGTGACGCCATCAAATCCATGATAACATCTTCACTATTGAGAATAGGTGAAAATGAAAAATTTATCGATGTTATCGTTAAATCCGTCACTAGTGCAGTGCAAGAAGTATTCGTAGGGAAAATAAAAGTACTCGAACATGAAATTAGTGTTTTAAAAGAAGCAAACACTGATCTTAAAAATATGTGCAAATCGTACGAAAAATGTGGAGATAATCTACAGCAGTACATGCGCCGAAATAATATTCGTATTTTTGGACTTGATGAAAATCAGAACGAGGCAATTGATGACACTATAGTCGATTTCTGCCGAAATAAACTTCATGTGGAATTATCAAAGAATGACATTGATCGTTGTCATCATGTAGGAAAACCAAAGATGAACAAAAATCGGCCAGTGATAGTGAAATTCGTTAGTTACCGCGTACGTAATTAGAGAAGACCTCACTAAAACCAGGCTCTCTCCCCAAGGCAGCACAAGATAAGTTTAATTTTAAAAATGTTTGGACTTTTGATGGCCGTATATATGCGAATGTGAATAATAAGAAAATTTTCATTGATACGTACAATGATATCAAATAACTTACTGATCTGTAGTAATAACTCTCGCATATCGATTTGAAATAATTGAACTCTACTAGATTGCACATTATTAATAAATATATTTTAAATATACTATGTACTCAGCAATATATTTGTTAGCAGTACCAGACCATAGACAGTGTCAATGAACTTCTGTGTTTTAGTTTATTCTTGAATACTTTGGTTTAACTTTGTAATTTTTTTGTTTTAAATTTATTATTAAAGTTCATTGCTCCTGTTTATTATGTTTACATTTGGTCAAGTAAATGTTAGGTCGATTAATTTTTGTTACACAAAATTTAAGGATTTTGTATATGATTTGGATTTTGATTTGATAGCGGTTACGAAATCATGGATAAGTGACACCTCACCATCTAATTTATTTCATATAAATGAATATAATTTATTTAGCAAACCTAGACCTCAAAAGCGTGGTGGGGGTGTTGCTATATATGTTCGCACTACTATACATTGCAAAATATTAGATACCTCGTTTGTGACATCCCAATTTTCCATTCAAAACAAGAAATTCAATGTTGGAGTTGTATATAACCCACATTCAATTTTTTATAAAGATCTTAAAATTTCGGATTCAGTATTTGCTGAATTTTTACACCGAACGGAATATCTGATTTGTACTGGTGGCTTTGTCATCAACTGACGTACGTTCGGATTTAATAATAAATTTATTTAAAGATTATGACTTACACCAGTTGATAACACGATATACTAGACCAGCTTCAAAAACTTTATTGGATATTTTAGCAGTATAATGCTGATACTATTGATTGTACACATTTTTCTGATCATTTTGGGGTGTATGATATTTTTGAGTTGCCAAAAACTACTACTGAATATAAATGTTTTACATATAGAGACTTCAGACATTTCAATATAGACCTATTTTATATACATTGTAAGTCTGTCAATTGAGATCATATTTTAACACTTAATTATGTCAACCAAAAAGTAGAATTTTTGAACAATATTATCGCATTATTTGATACACATGCACCACTAAAAACTATTGCAACAAATAAAAACTACTGTCCTTGAATAACACTGGTGTTAAAAATTATGCAGAGTAAAAGAAATAAAGCTCTAGCGGATTAAAAAACTAGTGCTAAATATAATTACTATAAGCAACTGCGTAATTTTACATCGGCTGCCATCCATAGGGAGAAACAGGCATTTCTAGAGTATGAGGTAAATAATAAGAATAGGAGTTAAAAATGATACTTCAAAAAATATTTCTGACTATTTGTGCACACCAAATACTTACGGTCAATATTTGTTAGACAAAGTCGGCGACATTGATATTAACGAAAGTCTCAGAGAAACATACGAAAACCATACGTCTGTACAGGAATCTAGTGAACCTTTTTCATTTAGTTGTGTCGATAGTGTAACGGTCAGAAATATTATAAAATCACAGAAATCTAATGCAGTTGGTGTGGACGGTATTTCACTCAAAATGATAAATATTATGTTGGCAGTAATATTAGATTACATTACGCATATAATCAATTCGTGCATTTTACAAGGAGTTACTCCTGATATCTGGAAAATGGCAGTAATTAAACCTATAGCTAGAAAAATGATTGTTCTGTATTCGATGATCTACGCCCTATGAGTATATTACCAACTTTCCAAAGGTTCTTGAAAAAATATTCTATGAACAAATAATGAATAATTATCTATTGATTTCTAAAACTCTACCTAAAAACCAGTCTGGATTTAGAAAAGGACATAGCACCAATACCTGTGTTAAACACAATAGATAATATATTAAATCACATTGAAAAATCCAAAGTGGCACTATTAATTCAAATAGATTTTTCAAGAGCCTTCGATACGGTTAGTCATAATATGTTGCTTGCCAAATTAAAATATTACAACTTTGCTCCTACCACAATTTAGTGGTGCAAGAATTATTTTTACAATCGGCATTTCATTGTTAGTATGACATCGAATACAGAAACAATAGTTTCGTCTACTTTTCCACTCGGTCATGGTGTGCATCAAGGATCAATCTTAGGTCCCCTTTTCTTCTTCACTTTTATTGCACACATGCCACTCTTAATGAATTTCTGTTCACTGCACTCATATGCTGATGATACGCAGATTCTTGAATCAATAAATCCTGCTGACATAGATGAACAATTTGCTATTATTAACATTGAGTTACAATGATTAGTTTCTTGGATTAAGAACAATGGTTTAAAAATTAATACTACTAAATCTTCGCTTCAGGTTTTTTGACATACAGGCAGTATATTACCTGATATTATACTGAATAACACTGTACTCGAACGTAAATACGTTACAACAGTTCTAAGGTTGGATGTTGACGAAGACCTAAAGTTTAGGGAACATCTTAACAAGAAGCTAATGTCTGCTAGATTGATTCTGCGGCATTTATATTAATTTCGAAAAGATCTTAATACTGAGATCAAATTAAAATTAATAAATTCTTTAATTCTATCAACGTTTGATTACTGCGCTTGTACTTACATACCTAATCTAACTTTAACTGATAAAAATAGAATAACTCTTATTCAGAATTCCTGTTCACATTTTGCTTATGGTATTCGCAAATACAATCATATATTTATTTATTTTTTATTTATTTATATATATATATATATATATATATATATATATATATATATATATATATATATATATATATATATATATATAAGGTAAACCAGCCGAACAAAAATACCAATAATAGGTTCACACAGCTTAATTACATGCATTTATAATAAACAAAGTATAAGATGAAGAAGATAAGTTTATACCTACTACTTACTTTAATACATTTATAACAGCACATTTAAATTGTTTTAATGAGAGGTGAAATATATCAAGGTCACAAAATCTACGGTTGTATGTATTCATTATTCTATTTACTGGAGAGTTAATATGGTTATTAGTATTACAAAATGGTACCTGAAATAACTTATATGATCGTGTGTTTCTGTTTGAGGTGTAAATGTTGAAATAAGGAATGATACTAATCGAAAACAATTGATTATTAAATATTTTATGCAGAGTAAGCATGTAATTGAGTGTTCTTCTATTATCTAAGGAAGTCATATTGAAATATTTCAGTCTCATTAAATAATTAGAATGATCTACAATAATTTTTTTACTTAAAATATATACATATTTTTTTATACGCTTTCAATTAATTTTATATTTTTAGTATATATCACAACACCAGCCTGCAGCAAATATGAAATCTGTTGACGAACGACTGAAAATTAATTATCTTTGTTTAATACACAATGTAAACTCCTAATTATCTCCTTGACAAGTTAATACCTAGAGAATACAATTACACTCTCCGTATTAAGAATTTGTATATTGTTCCTTTCTTTCGTTTTCTTATCTCGCGCCTTCTTTGTATAACAATATTCCTGAATCCCTGAAGTCTCCATCGTTAACCGCTTTCAAACTCAGAGTGAAAAATTTATATTAACTAATGTAATGTAGTAATATTTTTTAATATTTTTTTTTGTCAATTTGTCTCGCGTTTGATGATCTTATATATATATATATATATATATATATATATATATATATATATATATATATATATATATATATATTATTGTGTGTGTGTGTGCGTTGGGCCGAACCTCGCCTTTTCCTTACATGGTAATAAAGATTATTATTATTATTATTATTATTATTATTATTATTATTATTATTATTATTATTATTATTATTATTATTATTATTATTATTATTATTATTATTATTATTATTATTATTATTATTATTATTATTAACTTTATTTCACCAATGTACATCATTATACATGTCATTTACAGTATAGTATACTGTATACAGATACATGATCTTATCTTATTATTATTATTATTACTATTACTATTACTATTACTATTACTATTACTATTACTATTACTATTACTATTACTATTACTATTACTATTACTATTACTATTACTATTACTATTACTATTACTATTACTATTACTATTACTATTACTATTACTATTACTATTACTATTACTATTACTATTACTATTACTATTACTATTACTATTACTATTACTATTACTATTACTATTACTATTACTATTACTATTACTATTACTATTACTATTACTATTACTATTACTATTACTATTACTATTACTATTACTATTACTATTACTATTACTATTACTATTACTATTACTATTACTATTACTATTACTATTACTATTACTATTACTATTACTATTACTATTACTATTACTATTACTATTACTATTACTATTACTATTACTATTACTATTACTATTACTATTACTATTACTATTACTATTACTATTACTATTACTATTACTATTACTATTACTATTACTATTACTATTACTATTACTATTACTATTACTATTACTATTACTATTACTATTACTATTACTATTACTATTACTATTACTATTACTATTACTATTACTATTACTATTACTATTACTATTACTATTACTATTACTATTACTATTACTATTACTATTACTATTACTATTACTATTACTATTACTATTACTATTACTATTACTATTACTATTACTATTACTATTACTATTACTATTACTATTACTATTACTATTACTATTACTATTACTATTACTATTACTATTACTATTACTATTACTATTACTATTACTATTACTATTACTATTACTATTACTATTACTATTACTATTACTATTACTATTACTATTACTATTACTATTACTATTACTATTACTATTACTATTACTATTACTATTACTATTACTATTACTATTACTATTACTATTACTATTACTATTACTATTACTATTACTATTACTATTACTATTACTATTACTATTACTATTACTATTACTATTACTATTACTATTACTATTACTATTACTATTACTATTACTATTACTATTACTATTACTATTACTATTACTATTACTATTACTATTACTATTACTATTACTATTACTATTACTATTACTATTACTATTACTATTACTATTACTATTACTATTACTATTACTATTACTATTACTATTACTATTACTATTACTATTACTATTACTATTACTATTACTATTACTATTACTATTACTATTACTATTACTATTACTATTACTATTACTATTACTATTACTATTACTATTACTATTACTATTACTATTACTATTACTATTACTATTACTATTACTATTACTATTACTATTACTATTACTATTACTATTACTATTACTATTACTATTACTATTACTATTACTATTACTATTACTATTACTATTACTATTACTATTACTATTACTATTACTATTACTATTACTATTACTATTACTATTACTATTACTATTACTATTACTATTACTATTACTATTACTATTACTATTACTATTACTATTACTATTACTATTACTATTACTATTACTATTACTATTACTATTACTATTACTATTACTATTACTATTACTATTACTATTACTATTACTATTACTATTACTATTACTATTACTATTACTATTACTATTACTATTACTATTACTATTACTATTACTATTACTATTACTATTACTATTACTATTACTATTACTATTACTATTACTATTACTATTACTATTACTATTACTATTACTATTACTATTACTATTACTATTACTATTACTATTACTATTACTATTACTATTACTATTACTATTACTATTACTATTACTATTACTATTACTATTACTATTACTATTACTATTACTATTACTATTACTATTACTATTACTATTACTATTACTATTACTATTACTATTACTATTACTATTACTATTACTATTACTATTACTATTACTATTACTATTACTATTACTATTACTATTACTATTACTATTACTATTACTATTACTATTACTATTACTATTACTATTACTATTACTATTACTATTACTATTACTATTACTATTACTATTACTATTACTATTACTATTACTATTACTATTACTATTACTATTACTATTACTATTACTATTACTATTACTATTACTATTACTATTACTATTACTATTACTATTACTATTACTATTACTATTACTATTACTATTACTATTACTATTACTATTACTATTACTATTACTATTACTATTACTATTACTATTACTATTACTATTACTATTACTATTACTATTACTATTACTATTACTATTACTATTACTATTACTATTACTATTACTATTACTATTACTATTACTATTACTATTACTATTACTATTACTATTACTATTACTATTACTATTACTATTACTATTACTATTACTATTACTATTACTATTACTATTACTATTACTATTACTATTACTATTACTATTACTATTACTATTACTATTACTATTACTATTACTATTACTATTACTATTACTATTACTATTACTATTACTATTACTATTACTATTACTATTACTATTACTATTACTATTACTATTACTATTACTATTACTATTACTATTACTATTACTATTACTATTACTATTACTATTACTATTACTATTACTATTACTATTACTATTACTATTACTATTACTATTACTATTACTATTACTATTACTATTACTATTACTATTACTATTACTATTACTATTACTATTACTATTACTATTACTATTACTATTACTATTACTATTACTATTACTATTACTATTACTATTACTATTACTATTACTATTACTATTACTATTACTATTACTATTACTATTACTATTACTATTACTATTACTATTACTATTACTATTACTATTACTATTACTATTACTATTACTATTACTATTACTATTACTATTACTATTACTATTACTATTACTATTACTATTACTATTACTATTACTATTACTATTACTATTACTATTACTATTACTATTACTATTACTATTACTATTACTATTACTATTACTATTACTATTACTATTACTATTACTATTACTATTACTATTACTATTACTATTACTATTACTATTACTATTACTATTACTATTACTATTACTATTACTATTACTATTACTATTACTATTACTATTACTATTACTATTACTATTACTATTACTATTACTATTACTATTACTATTACTATTACTATTACTATTACTATTACTATTACTATTACTATTACTATTACTATTACTATTACTATTACTATTACTATTACTATTACTATTACTATTACTATTACTATTACTATTACTATTACTATTACTATTACTATTACTATTACTATTACTATTACTATTACTATTACTATTACTATTACTATTACTATTACTATTACTATTACTATTACTATTACTATTACTATTACTATTACTATTACTATTACTATTACTATTACTATTACTATTACTATTACTATTACTATTACTATTACTATTACTATTACTATTACTATTACTATTACTATTACTATTACTATTACTATTACTATTACTATTACTATTACTATTACTATTACTATTACTATTACTATTACTATTACTATTACTATTACTATTACTATTACTATTACTATTACTATTACTATTACTATTACTATTACTATTACTATTACTATTACTATTACTATTACTATTACTATTACTATTACTATTACTATTACTATTACTATTACTATTACTATTACTATTACTATTACTATTACTATTACTATTACTATTACTATTACTATTACTATTACTATTACTATTACTATTACTATTACTATTACTATTACTATTACTATTACTATTACTATTACTATTACTATTACTATTACTATTACTATTACTATTACTATTACTATTACTATTACTATTACTATTACTATTACTATTACTATTACTATTACTATTACTATTACTATTACTATTACTATTACTATTACTATTACTATTACTATTACTATTACTATTACTATTACTATTACTATTACTATTACTATTACTATTACTATTACTATTACTATTACTATTACTATTACTATTACTATTACTATTACTATTACTATTACTGTTACTGTTACTGTTACTGTTACTGTTACTGTTACTGTTACTGTTACTGTTACTGTTACTGTTACTGTTACTGTTACTGTTACTATTACTATTACTATTACTATTACTATTACTATTACTATTACTATTACTATTACTATTACTATTACTATTACTATTACTATTACTATTACTATTACTATTACTATTACTATTACTATTACTATTACTATTACTATTACTATTACTATTACTATTACTATTACTATTACTATTACTATTACTATTACTATTACTATTACTATTACTATTACTATTACTATTACTATTACTATTACTATTACTATTACTATTACTATTACTATTACTATTACTATTACTATTACTATTACTATTACTATTACTATTACTATTACTATTACTATTACTATTACTATTACTATTACTATTACTATTACTATTACTATTACTATTACTATTACTATTACTATTACTATTACTATTACTATTACTATTACTATTACTATTACTATTACTATTACTATTACTATTACTATTACTATTACTATTACTATTGCTATTGCTATTGCTATTGCTATTACTATTACTTTTACTATTATTATTATTATTTATTATTATTATTATTATTATTATTATTATTATTATTATTATTATATCCTACTAGGTCAAAATGATCCGGTACCTTTTATTTTATCAATACTTTTTACAGTTTAAAGATTTGTTAATATTATTTTTACACGTATGTTTTGACTAGTACGTCACACATACATTTAGTATAGTAGTTATCTACAACTACTATATAGTCTTTTATGAAGAATTCAGAAGTCGGTTGCTGAGCTATAATCCGACGAATCGTTGCTCCATGATGATCTTCCAAATTTCGTTGCACCTTGGGTGATAAATCGCGGCCTTTTTAGATTGTAAATCTACACTAAATCCTCAGGTTGATATCCGCCTTCCCAGACTTGATGTCACACCAGTTCTGCATTCGGTCGCATTCTTCTCCTAAAGTCCGTCACATAATCTTCCATGGCCAGATCTTTCACAGGTTTACTGCCGACCACCAAGTCGCATGGTAAGTGAAACTCACACCCTAATAAGTTGTTCGCAGGAGTTTGCACTGTTGTTTCGTACACGGATGAAAGATAAGCCATTTATTAATTTCCGTCCTCAGTTCCAGTCCAGTCAATAAAGGGGTTGTGCCAAGAATTAAAGGATGTGAGCTGTGTGTACCAAATGTGAGATCGATGCATTCGATCAGTTACCGTACGATGCTGATATATAATAAAATATTGATGGCAGCGGCGAAATAACTGTAATTATAAACGAAGTGGGGCGTTCTGTAGCACTGATAGTGAGAGAATGTATTGGATAAACTATGCTAGTGTGAATAATATGGCGCTGAGCAGGCAGTTCAAATTCGAGTGAACTCTTATCAGTTGTCCTTGGCATAATTTGTATGAAGTTATTCAAGTTCTGGTACGTCCATGTTTCAAAACTTCTGAATCGTTATGAATGGAACTTTTATGAATATTAAAATTTAGGTGCAAATATGGCACTGGTTTGAAGTAGTCCCTGAGTGCTTATCAGAACAAACTACAAGGTGTTCTTGTTCCATGTGATGAACTGAGAGTTTATTTGGTATGCAACTTTCTCAGGATAGTCTTCCGCAATCTCTAATACACACTAAGTTGTTTGTCTCTTAGCCACTCTTGCACGGCCATTATTTTCTCCAGGAAAAATGCAATACTAGCAGAAACCACGTGTGAATGAACTTCCCATTGAAATAAATGACACTTCTTTGGGCTGAGTTTTAGGTTAGCCTAACTCAATCTTTATCGATCATTTTTCTTACCACAATAATGTCGTCGAGATAAACTAAGTAGGTTTTCCAAGATAGCACAGACAATATTGTTCCCATGAGTCGTTCAAACATTGCAGAGACATTGCAGGGCCCAAATGGCTTTACGGCAAATTGCCAGAGTCCGGTACCGATCGTGAAGACTGCCTTCTCTCTATGTTTTGGATCCAAATCTTCTTCCTTCCAGTATTTGCCCTTTAGATATAGAGTGGAGAAATTCTTTGATTCAGCCAAAGTGTTCAGTATGACGTCTATTCGACGTAGCTTTATCACTTTGTTAAGTTGACGATAAACGACACAAAATCGTGTGTAGCCACCCTTCTTCTTTACTAACACCACTGATGAAGCCCATAGACTGCTTGAAGGTTCGACTACACCTACCATTCTTGTGACCTCAATAATTCTGTCCGCTTCCTCGCCTTAGCCAATGGCAGTCTTCTTGCTGGTTGGCGGATGGGTCTTGCATCTGCGGTGTCTATTTTATGGTGAACTACATTTGTTTCTTCCTTTGACTTTCTTGTCGATACATATTGAAAATTTCCATTTAAATTCTTTGCCTTGGTTCTCGGTTCCGCGGTCAGTTTTTTAAACGATGTTGAAATCTGGTTTATTAGCGTAGCCGAAATTTCCTGATGTGTTTTCCTTGACCGTTAGAGTTAGAATAATCGAGGATATTGCCTAGCAATATCCCACAATTTTTCCTCTTTTAAGAACGTGATAAAAATTTATGTTATTACGAGTAGCAATTTAAAAATCATCATTCCTAGGCTCAAGTATAACAATACTTCCGCCACAGAACCTACCATTGTACTTCCACGGTGTATTCACTTCGTTCTGGGAGGATAACGTCTTCGGCCATTAGTACGCGCACAGCCTTGTCGTCTGATGGGTTTAATACGAGTTTTTCTTCAATGACCATCATCACTCCCTTCTTCATGTCTAGTCTAAAACGTTGTCATTGCGTCCATACCGAGTATTAATTCAGCTACCAGCACACGATGTTTAAAGGTGTTTCCGATAGTGATGGTCATATCTTTTTCTCATAATGCACTAGCTTCGTTCTCCCGGCACTGTGCGTAATCGCTACTTGGTTGGTTGAAGATGCATATTGCCTATAATTTTAGCCGTCAGACCTAATTATAGTGTTTGTCGCACTCGTATGTAATAACATTTTCAATGGCATTTCGTCAATAGAACCATTCACGTAGATGCTGTTGGCTTGATGATGAATGCATGCGATATAACTGATGGATTATTGTGCCTACTAGATTACGAATCGACGATTGTCCCTATGAAGTAATATGATACGGCTGTATCTATTTTGCACAGATTCCATACAGAAAGTTTCTTGCAAAAGATATTTCCAGTAAAATTATTGCATGAACTTTGCCAAAAACCAAAATCTATTCAACTCTTCATATGAATGTAACGAAAAAGAATGCGAAAAATTATAATTTTAGTTATAGTATTTGAGTTATGAGAATGGACCAAAACAGGATGACAAAGAAAATATTGATGAGAACTCCAATAGCCAAACGAAAACAAGGAAGACCAAAACTGAGATGGATAGATAGTGTAAATAAAGATCTAAAAACATTAAATATTAAAGACTGGAAACAAGCAGCGAGCGACCGAGCGATATGGAAGAGGATTGTCGAGGAAGCCAAAACCCACCCAGGGTTGTAGAGCTAAGAAGAAGAAGATTTGAGTTATTGACTGAAAAAATTGCCACACACGCATACGCGCACGCACACACACACCCGCGCCTCCGCGCACTCCCACACGCACGCACATACTCATGCACGCACCCATGTTCACTTGCACTCATATTTACACATAGAAGTGCACACGCACAAACATAAACACACACACACACACACACACACACACACACACACACACACACACAAACTTTTAACGCCCTGTATCTTCGCAATAAAACGTCTTTCCCAAAATCATCCAAGCACACAAAAATTGTAAATTAGCCTAAAGAATAACTCTATACTCGTATACATACATAATTATTTTAATCACTGATATTTTTTTCAGATTAATGAAATCTTGCATTTACTTCATAATATAGATCAAATTTTTAAACAGTATAATATTACAGTGAATTATTTAAAACCAATAACCTTGTTGCTTTGCGCTATGTTAGTACACTTCTTATTTTCCATACAATTTATTAGGATAATTGTCTGGTTCTTTCGAGGATCTTTTCTTTTCTCGTCATATGACATACTTATAGTTACTGCTATAAATGCAGAACGAACATTGACGGTACTATGGGTTGTAATTTTTCCAATATTAATATTAACTAAATTAAGACAACTGGGCATATTGCTGAAAAATATTGATACAATTAAATCAAATATTAATAAATATCACACATTGTTGAACTCAATTATTGAAATATATGAAAAGCTACAGACACTTACGGTAAAAACCAGTAAGATATGTGATTTTGTTCTTGCTAGCCAAGTTTTACGTTGTTTTGTATATCTTGTACATAAATTATATCTTTTCATAAGCGAATTATATTTTGATGAACTATGGCCTACTTTATTGGTTACGGCGTCGTATTATCTATGGATAATTGTGTTTTACGTAATTTTGTGTGAGATATTTAAACATTGGGTAAGCATATAAAAATATTTGTAATTAAAATACGAGGTTAGATCAAAAAGATCCGAGAATTTACAAATTTAGAACGTTGTGTGTTTTGATTCAAATAATATTTTTTTATGTTGGTACACTTGCGCATGACATATGTGTCAATTTACAGACATATTGAATGTGTAGTTTGTTTGAACAGGCAAATAAGGAGAACCTATACTGATGAGATCGGGGATTCTTTATTTATTAACCCCAGACTTACCAACGTCAAATTTCTGTTATAATAACCACTATTTAAAGCTCATTATCAGACATCTCTAGAAAAATAAAACTTTTCTATTCAATAAGAATAATACAACATTTTTAGTTTATGTTCTGTTATTTTTATACATTTATTTTAGTTTTATTTATAAATTATGTCACAGATATTATTTTGCGTAAGATTATTTTTATTAAATTTATTATGTTTTGTCTCTAATTAGCTATTTAGGTACGTAACCAATGCTGTTGGATAAGAGCTACATTTAATGATACTGGTGTTCACGTATTTTATTTCAGTTTATTTCTAGATTTCAGTGTGAGAACATCGATATTATAGTGATTCAGGTGAGAGAGTTAATCTAGCATGTGTATGATTGTGAGTGTGCATGTGAGCAGTACTGGGTACTGTAGTGGCCAGGCCCGTGTGGACCCGGGGGTCGCCAACGGTAGCAGAAGGGAGACCTGTAGTGACCCGCATCTGGGTCGCCAACGGTAGCAGCAGTTAGGGCTGTAGTGATCCCTGTGGATGTGTTCCCGGATCACCACCGAAGCGGCAGAGGTTCCGTAGTGGCCGCCCGTGTGGACCCGGGGGTCGCCAGCGGCAGCAGCAGGGAAAGGCTGTAGTGACCCGCTTCTGGGTCGCCAACGTTAGCAGCAGTTTGGGCTGTAGTGATCTCTGTGGATGTGTTCCCGGATCACCACCGAAGCGGCAGAGGTTCCGTAGTGGCCGCCCGTGTGGACCCGGGGGTCGCCAGCGGCAGCAGCAGGGAAAGGCTGTAGTGACCCGCTTCTGGGTCGCCAACGTTAGCAGCAGTTTGGGCTGTAGTGATCTCTGTGGATGTGTTCCCGGATCACCACCGAAGCGGCAGAGGTTCCGTAGTAACTGGCGGTACTGCCCGTAGTTGCCAACATGTGTGTACGGTGTGTGAATGCCTGAACCTTTTGTAAATGATTGCCTCCTCACTGAGTATTTCTCATGTGTTAATTCTTTTACAGAAATAGTCACGGCGTGAAGGAGGATTCCGCGTGACCGGGTTCGGCCAGGCGACGGTCATCTAGATTTGTTATTATTTTTGTTTTAATACTGTATATACCGGTTTAGGTGATAAATGTGTTTTAATATTCTAATTTTCAGCGCTAACATTTAATCGTCATTTATAACAATTATATGTATTACAAAACAAAAACTAAATATTAACATCAATTAACTCGTAATAAATTTAAACACCACATATTTTGGCGAAATTATCAATGAATATAACAACAAGTTATTTCGAAAATTAACAAAATAAAAAATAATTTTTCATACCTTCTTAGCAAAGATTTCGTTGAATTATATTTATTGTAGAAAAGAGTTCCTTATTTACATTTTATGCAAATTGTGAAATGATTACTGAAATGTTAAATAATCTAATATTTTTAGGGTAGAATAATTGTGCAGCGATCTGAACTCGTCTAAACACTCATCACTGATAGAAGGTGTTAAGAAACTTTGACCTTAGCATAAATTAGCGAAATTACAAACAGCAATTTAAATTTTCACCGGTCGCCACGTTGAGGTTCTAGCGTTGAAACAAAGAATTTCATTAAGTTTCGCAAATGGAATAAAGTACAGCAACGTATTGGAAATGTTCCACAAAACTTTTTAGCGAATCTGCTATGATAAAAAAAATTGTTTATAATTGGTACAAACATTTGGAAGATTCTTATTTTTACAACCATCATTACAGTAATATGTCGTTTCCTAACCTTTCAGAGGTTGGGAAATACGTTATTCCTAACTATAATGACAATCAGTTGGGTGGGAAATAACAAATTTTACTTCCACCGCACGGATTGGAAATGTTTATGTAGCGGTTGCCTAGCAACATTGTCATAGATCCCTATAAGAAAGTAGGCTAAATATTTTTTAATAGTGCTATCAAAAATATTAAAAAAATTAAAAATTTATTGATTTATTTTGCAAATTATCGATTTAAAAAGAGGATAATTGTAAATAAAATAGTATACCTCGGTGGGAGTTTTATCACAGCCTCGCGCTGTATCTTCGTCTCTTGATAATATAAGTAAGCTCGTGAACGTATCCCACCTCGGATGTCTTACTAGTACATTATTGATATTTACACTAGGGTGTCGCGAGAGTCGAACGGCCTAACACACCACCTACTGATAAAGACATAGAAAAATATAGATTTTTTTCTTGGTAATCGCTCTTTAGAAAAATTACGTTGAAGTATTAAGTATCATTCACAAAAATAAAATTAAGGTAGCAATAGAATTACTGGAAGTGGTAGTGGCCTGGGTAAAAGAATGAAAGCGTTATGGCAAATGTATTCGTTCACATCCAAAAATTAAGAAAATTAGTAGTAGTGCAGTGGCAACGGCAGCGGTAGGAGTTTGCAAACTCCAAACTTCTACGTTGCCACTACCGCTATCGCTTAATTTTTTCAACGTTTATTGATATCTGAATTTTGATTGCATCTGATAAAATGAGCAATAGAAAATATCATATTGGTATGTACATCAGTTGCTGCTGGCTGTTGCGCTATATAAACAAACAGACCTATTAATATACTTTGCACAATTAAAATAGAAAATATAACATCATTTTCGCTCATTTCAGAGGCAAATTGTGCCCATGCACTTTCTTTTTTTGAATTAATTTTAAATTCTCTTAATCTCTTACCCCACACAACGGTGTGCTTGTTGATAAGTGTTATTAATAAGTCATCATCCATGTTAGTTGCTTTCTGCGCACAAATAAAATGACAGATACAACTGTCAACCTTGCACTCTAGTAATTTAAATAAAAATTCCTAGAAACTATAATTTCAATAATTTTTTATTGTGAACGGAAATATTTTAACTATAAATTTCTTACGCTACCGATGCCACTAATTCTAGCACTACCGTTAATTTTTTTATTCTGAATGGGTCTTTACACTTTTCATCTGGTGTAAATTACAGCACCTTACGCTTAACTGCTTGTTCGTGAATTTTTGTCATAAATACTACACCATAATATTGTCTGAGTCACTGTAATCACCAGACATGGCACCTCTGCGATTTTTTCTGTTTCTAAGCATAAAGAGAACTACGAAAGGACAGAATTTTTCAAGGGGATAAAAACAAAGTCACTGAAGAAGTTCAAGACCACAAAATGCATTCCATAAGAGTTTTGCAGATTGGACACAGAATTGGCATAAGTGCATTATGTATATCAAATGAGGAATACTTTGAAGGGGAAAATATTTAGACAGTGGATCTAAGCCTAACAGCCGAGATTTATCAATACACGTAAAATTGATATGTCGATACATCGTCGTGAGCAGACGTGTTTTTTTCTGCTCCGCGTGTGACAAAGTGCTGTTAATATAATTTATATTTTATTTTATATTTATCCTGAAATTAAAAGTCAGTTAAAATGACAAACACAAGAAATATTTCAGTAATTGTATTTGTAACACTGAATAAGTTATTGAGCGATGATAGTTTTCTCACCAAATTAGTCGACAAAATTTTTGCTGGAGTTGAGTAGAAACTGGAAGAGTCAAAGGTCTACTCCGAGGTCCTAATCTAAAACATCAGTGATGAAAATCGTGTTCTCCGTGACAAGTTGGAAAATCTGGAACAATATTTCAGGCGTAACTGCCTCAGGATTTTCGGTGTTGCAGAGGAACCATCTGAGAACATGGAGATGAAGGTCATTGATTTCATTAAGTCAAAATTATGTCTAGACTTACCTGCCCACTCCATTGAACGTACCCATCGAATTAGTAAAAGAACTAAAACTAGGTATTAAAAATTTAATATTGTTTATTTTTTTGAGTAATTTAATTTTTTTCAGAAAATTTTATTCTGGTATACTATTTTTAACATCACTCTTTAATGCCCGATTTTATAAACAAAATTTAATCTCGGATTTTATGTATATAATAATATACAAAATCTTGGATTATAATTATAATCCTGGGTAAAAATTTAATTCGCTTTTATAAAACCGGACATATGAGTTCCTTCTAGGTAAAAAATGTAAAAACTTTTTTGTATAAAAATTTACGGACTCAAAAAACTCCATTTTTGCACATTTGGTCCAGGATGGCGATTCGCGCCGACCCTCCTCGAGGTCAAAAACTCAGATTTTGATGCTAATACAGTTACAGAAAGCTGGCTATTGGGCTTTTCAAATAAGAAAACGCTAACTAAGGCGAATATTAAAACTACACACAGTGGTACAAATTTGATATTTACATGAAACTACAACTATATGGCCACAAAAACTCTATTATACATACTTGAATTATAAATAAAAAATACTAATAAATGAGAAAATAATACGAAAACTAAAGAAACACAATTGACAACAATGCGACACTTACAAATGTCAACAAAAAGCGTACCATTGTTTAATGCGGTCAGAGCCATCTCTTGATACTTGAAAATCCCAATACCCTCAATATACAACTCCGAACTTTTAAGCAATGATAGTTCAGTAATTAGGTAGTTTTACCATGCAAAAGGTCAGGTTATTTTTGAATTTGTTGCGAAAAAATTCCTTACAACTGTCACCTAAAACATTTTTTTCTATAACCAATAGATAACAAGCTACAGCGCTTCAAACAGAATTTTTTTTAAAATTTATTTATGCTTCATTTATATCATATTTTATTAAATATTTTTTCACAAATAATTTATTAATTATTATTATTTGACTACTAAACACACACACACACACACACATATATATATATATATATATATATATATATATATATATATATATATATATATATATATATATATATATGTTGGAGATTGTAATATCAAAGCATGTCCTAACGATCATTTAATGAATCAATTATTACATGATTCACTTATAATCTTTTAATTATTTTGTCATAATCGAAACGTCAAGCATTCTTGATTACGATGCTTGGATGGAATCAGTGTGTAGCGGTGCTCAGGAGTGAGTGCATGTCTGCCTCGCTGAGATCATCACGTTTATATTATCGCTGTGGTTCTGAAATAGTGTTGGTCGACATAGAGTTTGCCAGTGATACTACCCCGCGACATCAGAAGTGGGATTTGCCTACGATCTGAAATATTGTGGGTGGGTTTGTGTTCTGTTGGTGAATTATAAAGTGTAGTGTAGGGCCAAGCAGATTAAGATGGAAAGGCCGTCTAGCAAGTTTTGCAGGTTTTCATTCTAGGGCATTGACCAGTAACAAGGATTCCGTCTGTGTCCCACCCGGAGAGTGGTGACGTAATTACAAGAGCTGGTTAAGTAGAACCGTGAGTAATGAGTACTGAATTTATGTTAAGCTGTCTTCCAATACTGGTAAGAGATTTTATTATAAAGCTCAAGATATCGTTGTGAGCTATGTTGGTGGCAATTGGGTTGCTGTTGTAATAAAAGCAATTCGGTCAGTTGCTTGTTGAGAAACGAGAGATCAAGTCGAGTTTGTTGTTTATGATATTGTGATGGCCGATGATCCGGATTACCGATCTCCATATATGTTATTTAATATATTATTTATTACAGTAGGTGTTCATGGTAGTTGTTATATTTCGATTGATATTTTGTCATTGAACTTGTATGACGTAATAAGTATTTCATTTTTGGTAGCTTGATTCTACTCCTTTACATCGTCTGCGACGTGACAATATTATTAAACTGAATGTAGGTCAAGTAGTCACAGATCGGGAGTATCAACCAGTTTGCGATTTAGTTAGTTATTTGTGAAATAACAAACGAACTAATACAAATTCCTTAAAGCGTTTCGGTATGTCAAGATTGTAAAATGTTTTCATTGTACAAGTTTCGCAAACTAACAGACACGTTGAGTAGGTACACTGCAGCCTTGAGGCACCTGATATATCGTTACTTACTTTTCATCCATATATGGCCGATGCGGGTGTAGAACCATGGTGTACCGAAAGGTGGAAATATGTTAGAAAACTATGCCAAAGATTAATATTTTATTAACTGCAGATAAAGTTTGCTGAGCTACAGATTGTAGATAGGTGATATTGTTATTATCATTATTAGGTTGAGGGCTTTAAGCGCTGGTGACTTTTGTCACCGCGACCAGTAAGATCTGCTGTAGCATGTTTTGACTGAATGTCTGGAAGCCACTCCAAAGTTTTAATTAACTGAAATTTGTTATTTTGTAGAACAATGACTAGTAAAGATACTTGTCATAATTCAAAGTCCCTTTTGTTAAGAGCTGATAACTCTTTAACGTTTATTGTCGAGGGTGAAATGAATACCTTCGTTTGACTGAGGCCCAGAGTGTTTCCCCAGGCTATGACGTTATGGCTTTTCAGGTGTCCACAAGAAGTGTCTGAGACTCACTTATACTACGGTACTCACTATAGTGTAACGTGGTTCAGTTTGGCCATCTGCTAAAGGGTATTTTAACAATTCCATTACAGCACTTGAACAGGTATTCATGGTGCCTGTGGTCTGTGATACTAAGACGGGCTACCGTTGTGCTTGCGCAACGACACTTGTGCCGTGTTTTGTTAATTTCTGGCCACCATACTAACGATGCATGAGTGATCATTGGTTTAATTACGGTGATGTATGTATGTCGTATCTGCATGCAGTTCCCAATTTCTCTTAAAGGACGGCGGCATATGTTCGAGTCTGCTGCAGGATTTATTTTGATGATTTTGTTAATAAGTACTAAGGGGGGTTTTGAGTATTCAGGTTTCAGGTATCTGCGTTGACATTAAGGGTAATTTGATTGAAGTGAGAGATTAGTTACCGTACGATGATGCTATTTGGGAAAAATATTGTTGACAGTGGCGGGAAAGCTGTAATTATGGACGAAGTCTGTAACAGTCTGTCTCGAAATAATAAGCCAGAATGGGGGAGCGTCCTGCCCAAGATCTACGATGAGGCGATGTGTAGCACTGATAGTGAGAGAATGTATTGGATGTACCGTGTTAGCATGAATAATATAGCGCTGTGCAAACAGTTCAAATCTGAGTGAACTTTTATCAATTGTTCATGGTATAATTTGTATGAAGTTATTCAAGTTCCTGCACGTCCATGTTCCAGAACCCTGAGTCGTTACGGATGGAACTTCCATGAATATTGAAATTTAGGTACAAGCATGGTAGTGGTTTGAAATAGTCCCTGAGTCTATTCCCGGAACATACTATATGACTTTATTGAATTTCCGGTGAGCATGGTCGTAGCTATAAAACTTGGTGTTTTGGATTTGATGGGGCTGTGGCCGATCAGGCTCCTCGTGACAGTTTTCGGCGTGACCATGCCAGTTTTGTCAAATTGTGAATTTGTTAAATGTTTCAAATGTGGCAAGCTAGATCATCCGCAGAGGAGTTGCACAGGATAGCTGGTGCCCGAACTGAACCCTGCCACGGTTGCGAAGCCAACTGTTTTACCTGAAAAACAATTGAGCAACAGATATCTGTCAGACATTGGAAGCAGAGAAGTCTGACAAGACGGGAGTTGCTTTTCAAATGTTTGTCTTAATGTTTGGGACGTCTAAGTGCAGCATGATGGACGCTGCAACAAATTGCTTTAAGTTTAAGCATGCCGGATTATTTCGATTTGGTATTACGTATTATTTACATAACACTTGAATCCATGTTCTAATTTTTAAGCAGAGCGGTTCATGCGTACAATAATGAATCTTATGGAGGTTGAGGCCACAATTTAGTTAGGCTAATCGAGTGGATCGTTGAAAATCCACAGGGGTGACTATAACTTTGAAAAGCCGACAAACTTTTATAACAAAAGTGGCTATATAACATGCTACTGGATGCCTCTGTCATGGTGTTTCAGTATGCTACTGTGATACCTCTGCCGAAGATAAAATGCTAACTAGGTGCCTCTGTCGTGTGGTTTTCCTGAGCTGGATAAGCGATGACGGAATAGTGTTCCATTGCTGGGTAAGCAATGACGGTGTGGTTTTCATGAGCTGGTTAAGCGATGACGGAAGGGTGTTCCATTGCTGGGTAAACAATGACGGTATGGTTTTCTTGCGCTGGTTAAGCGAAGATGGAATAGCGATCGATCGCTGGTTAATAATAATGGTCTGGCGCTACTGGACAAGCTATAACAATGCTTGAATACTGATATTGGTAGTCATGTATTTACTGGTGATATGTATTGTCACAGAATTATGTTCTGTTTGGCGTCTTGTAAAAAAAGGCATCCATTAAATAATATAGTGTACTATAGCTAAACTTTTTAAGTTTAATATAAATGTGAACAAAGTTGTAACTGTTAGGAAGAAGTAACGCCGTACTTGTTGATTGATAAAATAAATAATGGATTTCTCGGCGGTGATTGGCAGGAATTATATTAATAACCCATTTAGTTGTTAATTTTATTTAAAATTCCAATATTTCGTTACTAATTTTGTAACTTCATCAGGGAATAAAATATGTTTAACAGTTTTAAATTGGAAAATAATAGGACGTAGGAACATCTATCTTCATTAAATTTTTGTTATAAACATGTTATTTTTTAAATTTGGAAAAGTTTTTAGTTACATATTACACAGTTTAAACTAAACACTTTAAAAGTTATTTTACTAATTTTGTTGTTTGATTAAAGAAAAATGATTTTTAAAATTTTGAAACACATGTCGGACGAAACGTGGAAAAAGTTTTTATTTTCTAGAAAATAAAAACTTTTTCTAGAAAATAAAAACTTTTTCCACGTTTCGGCCATGTGTTTCAAAATTTTAAAAATCATTTTTCTTTAATCAAACAACAAAATTAGTAAAATAACTTTTAAAGTGTTTACTTTAAACTGTGTAATATGTAACTAAAAACTTTTCCAAATTTAAAAAATAACATGTTTATAACAAAAATTTAATGAAGATAGTGTGTAGCGGTGCTCAGGAGTGAGTGCATGTCTGCCTCGCTGAGATCATCGCGTTTATATTATCGCTGTTGTTCTGAATATATATATATATATATATATATATATATATATATATATATATATATATATATATATATATATATATATATATATACAGGATGGAAACAAACTTATTGTCATAAATTTAAGGGTGAGTATTATGACGTGTAGAGTACGAAACAGAAAGATTTTTTTTTAAAATTCGCATATTTAAGGGTAGTTCTCGTTAAACTAATATTTTTGGTACCACTGGACCACTGACAACTTTAATACTTGACATTAATTTAATTAATTTACGTAATGTTTCTGGATAATCAAATCTTAATTATTTCTAACAAGATTTATTTTGAAAGTTCAATGACCCGTATCAAAGATTAATATTAATACTTCGCAGAATTATTTTATAAAGAAAAAAATCTGATGTGGACACCACACGACTTCCTTATACGCAAGACCAATATGAAGTATAAAGCCAAGTATAAAATTGCACGTATTTGACGTAATTTGACATTAGCATCTATTTTTTTTTTGTTATTTTTTGTCATAAGCCATAGCAAGCTTCATTACAAAAACCAAAAATTATATAATTTTTAAATATACATACCTCGCTTATACAAAGTAGGGCTGTCAAAATCTGCTGAAATTGCTAACCGGTTAACCGTCGGTTTATTAACCGACTAACCAAAAAACCGAATAACCGGTTATAAAACAATCACCGGTTTTTAACCGGCTAGAAAACCGGTTTTTAACCGATCAGAAACCGATTTTTAACTGGCAAAAAAAACGGTTTTTAACCGGCGAAAAAACCGGTTTTTAACCGGTGAAAAAACCGGTTTTAACCGGCCAGAAAATAGGTTTTAACCGGCCAAAAAGCCGGTTCTTAACCGGTAAGAAAACCGGTTTTAACCGGTCAGAATTAGGTATTTTATAGCTACCACTGTTTCACCCACCTTACATATATATCTTTGTTCATTTGACTCATTTCTTCACTCACCCACCATCACTCACTAACACCACTAACAAGTGCAGTGTGCAGTCGCAGTGCATGTGCATGTTCTAACTTGTGGGATTATGCTGCACGCGGGGCTGACGCTGACGGACATGCGAAGTACAGTCACTAAGAGCGGCAATTTTAAATAACATGTTCAACATGAATAAAAAGGAAAAAAAAATATTTTACTGGCCATCAAAAAATTGCTTTCTGTCTACTCAGGAGTACGTAATCGCCCGTAACTTAAAATTTAAGGAAACTAACACCTACGAAATCATACAAGGCCAAAGAAACAAGATCATTTCCGGATAGATACTTTACTTTTGTGATTTTTTAAAAAAATCTTGCTTACCGGATACGTAAAGTAATGTTACTAATTTGAAACTTTAATACCTTTACCTGGTATAGAGTGTACTGTTTGGGTGAAGATTTTCTAAATGCTAAAATCAATTAGTAGTGTGTGTGGGTGAATGTAAACACAAAACTAAACTATAACTATGTTTATTTAATTGCAGACAATGTTTCTGAGCGCTGCGCTACATCGCTTTACAAATGCTTATATTCGACTGCTACTGATCTGTTGCAAGCAACAACGCTATCCCCACTCCAGGGCACCGCCCAGCTAGGTGCGTTCGTTCTCGAACTGCGTTTGTTGTTTGTGTACAGTGGTTACAACTAACAAATAATTATTATAAAAATAATAAGACATCTTAACATGCCCCCGCCTTTGAAGGTGGAGCCTTCAACTAATATAACTAAGTTAATATTAAAAGTCTATAACTATTTGGATGTAGGTACTATGCCCTATAGTTTCACCTCAAATTTCACTAAGAAAGGCCTTTATTTTTCACATCACTGCACTCGTCACTGTCACTTGGTAGTGGGCATAGTTTAATGACTGGCCGTTTGAACAGTCCTTGGGCAGTCCGTACCGTGGCGACGCGACAAGTCCCGTCGTTTCCTGCGTGAAGTTCCGTGACGACTCCTATGGGCCAACATAACAGAGGGACGTTGTCTTCCTTCAACAGGACGACTGTGTTGAGTTCTAAATTTTTGCAGTTTGTCTTCCACTTTGTGCGCTGCTGGAGTTCTGAGACGTATTCTTTGGACCAACGAGCCCAAAAGTGTTGGTTTGTTTGTTGAATTCGTTGATATGTTGACATTCTATTTTCTGACACATGCTTTAAGTCAGGATCTGGAGGTGCCGTAGTGGCTCGGCCCAGCAAAAATGTGAAGGGGTCAAAGGAATGGGATCTAGCGGGTCGGTAGACAAGTTTGACAATGGTCCGGAATTTAACACCGCTTCTATTTGGCATAAGAGTGTTGAAAATTCCTCATATGTGAATGTGCTATTTCTTGCTACGCGCTTAATATGATGTTTAGCTGAACGTATCCCTGCTTCCCATAATCCTCCCATATGAGGAGATCGTGGGGGAATAAATTTCCATTTAATACCTTCTGAATTAAATTTTTCTTCGATGCTTTCTCTGTTACTAGTGATAAATTTACCCAATTCATTTAACTCATTTCTAGCTCCTATGAAACTAGTACCGTTGTCTGAATTTACTTCGGTAGGCAGACCACGACGCGCAACAAAACGACGGAACGCCGCTATAAAGGCATCCTTTGTCAAATCCGTCACTAGTTCTAAATGCACTGCTTTGCAAACAAAACATACGAATAAAGCTAAGTATGCTTTATATCGTTTAGATCCGCGCCCCTATCGAGTTTTTAACGTAAAAGGTCCGCCATAGTCTACACCACATACCGAGAATGGATGCATTTGGGTTATTCTATTGGACGGTAAATTTCCCATTATCGGTGTATATGCGGTTGGCTTAACTTTGAAACAGGTTACGCATTTTCTAATTACCTTTTTTGCCAAATTTTTACCGGATATTGGCCAAAAGCGTTCTCGTATAGAGTATAATACTTGTTGAGGACCGGCATGCAATAATCTAATATGTTCCGCTTTGAACAATAGTTCAGTGATATGATTTTGAGGAAGTATTATCGGATGTTTCTTCTCATAACTAAATTGAGAAGCTTCAAGCCTACCACCTACGCACATTACATTCTTTGAGTTAAGAAAAGGTTTCAAACTCAGTATGTTACTCGACTTTGGAATTTCTTTGTTTTTTCTAAGATATTCATGTTCTAAGGGTAATAGTTTGATTTGAATTACTTTAATGATGTTACTAAAAGTTTCATTTAATTCAGTTAATGTCAAAGGTCCGAATTGTCGTTCGGTCTTCGGGTGCCTACAATTTTTGAAAAATCTGAAACAGTAAGCTATTACTCGTTTCATTCTATTTATGTTTGAAAATCTACTGAAAAGGTCTGTTTCATTTACATTTGTAATGGCTGCATTAATTATTCTAGTTTCGGGTACCGAAACTGCTTTTGTAAATTCATGTTTGGGCCATGAACTTTCATCCTTTGTAAGCCAATCTGGCCCATGCCACCAGATTGACGAATCTTGTATTTGCGAGGGACAAATTCCGCGTGACAATATGTCTGCAGGGTTTTCTTTTGTATTTACGTACCGCCAATTTAATTCTTTTGTAAGGTCTTGAATTTCTGCTATTCTATTACTAACAAAGCATTTCAATAAATTTGGTGCAGTTTTAATCCATGATAATACAATGGTAGAATCGCTCCACAGTGTGCAGTTGTCAAAATTCTGTCGCGATACCTTTAATATTTTATTTACTAGACGAGCAGCTATCAGTGCGGCGCATAATAATTCTAAACGTGGTGTACTTAACGGCTTTAAAGGAGCGACCTTCGATTTTGCACACAAGAGGTTACTTACTATTTCTCCAGTATGACTGTTGATTGCCCGTATATATACGCAAGCTCCGTAAGCATCCTTTGACGCATCACAAAACGCGTGAATTTCTTTTTTATTGCTATCTTTCATAAAAGCATATCGCGGTATTTTTATAGTGTTTAGTGTTTGTAACTCAGTTTCAAATTTTCTCCACATATTTTGAACTACTTCTGGTACCGGATCATCCCATGTTAACTTTTCAAACCATAATTTTTGGAGAATTATTTTCGCGGTTACCGTACAAGCTGCTAAGAGACCTAGCGGGTCGAATATTTGGGATACCAATGACAAAAGAACTCGTTTAGTGATTACTTCCTTTTCTCTATTTATGTTTATATCGAATGTTATATCTTTATGTTTATATCGAAAACTAACTGATCGTCACTACAAGACCAAAAAACTCCAAGCGTTTTTGTTTTTTCGTTTTGTCCTAACTTCATGAATGTTTCATTTGATTCACTGGTAATTTGATCAAGTACCTTGGTTTCATTACTTTTCCATTTGCGTAAAATAAATCCACCTGACTGTAAAATATGTGTTACCGCGTTACAATTTTGTGCTAATTGATCTACATCATCATCCCCTGTTATTAGATCATCTACGTACATATCCTCTTTAATTATTACCGAAGCTCTTTCGTTACTTTTCACGTTGTCCTCTGCTAATTGAAATAAACAACGTATAGCGAGATAAGGAGCTGACGCTGTCCCATAAGTTACCGTGTTCATGCTATACTCTTTTATTGGTTCATTGGATGAAAACCGCCATAATATTTTTTGTAATGGACGTTGTTCTGGTGTAACCAAAACTTGCCTATACATTTTCTATACGTCGGCGCATGCTACGTACGCGTGTTCGCGGAATCTAATTAAAATTGAGAATAAATCGCTCTGGATTGTAGGGCCGACCATCTGAAGGTCATTCAACGACGCACCCGATGTTGTGGCCGCGGACGCATTGAAAACTACTCTAAGTTTAGTTGTTAAGTTCTCTGCCTTTACTATCCCGTGATGAGGCATAAAATATGATTTTGTGCTATTCGTAGTATTTGTTGCACTCATGTGCCCTAACTCAAGATACTCTCTTATGAATTCTGTGTATAATATCCTTAAAGGTTGGTTTTTATCTAATCTTTTTTCTAACATGTTAAATTGATTTAATGCCCCTTGTCTAGAGTCCCCTAGTTTTTCTATTGAGTCTTTAAATGGAATTGAAACTATAAACCTACCGGTTTTATCTCGCCTTGTCGATTCCTTAAAATGTTCCTCGCACATTTTCTCTTCTATTGACCACGCTCGTTTAGGTAAACATTCTTCTATTTCCCAAAACTTACTAAGTTGTGCTTGAATGTCGTTATCGTTACTATAATTTATCTTTACGAAATTACAATAAATATTACTTGAAATCTGTGGTATTGGCCCTGTGACAATATACCCTAACTTTGTGTGCTGAAGAATTGGTAAATTCTTGCCTAATTTTACTTGATTCGTTTCGAAAATATCCCAAAATATAGATGCTCCTAACAATATGTCAATTTTGCTCGGAATTCCAAATTTTGGATCAGCTAGTATTATATTATCTGGGATGTCTATCTTTGAATCGTTTATTCTACAATTTGGTAACTGGTTACAAATGGACGATACCACAAAAAATGAAGTATTTCTGCTATAATCTGAGCATCTAGATTTAAGAATCGCAGAGCATTTAGAATTTAAGTTAGCGGTTACGGTTCCTATGCTTGTTAATGAAATCTGAACCGGTGTTTTTTTCAGACCTAACAAATTGCAAAATTTTGATGTTATTAAATTCGACTGAGACCCTGAGTCTAGAAGTGCTCTTCCCTGTTGAATTTTACCATTTGCATCTAATACATTGACTATTACTGTTGCCAAAAGTGTCTGAGCGGCTTCGCTAGTATAACGAACCAAACTACACTGAGTTTGCAATTCTTTTGTTTCATTGTTTGTATCTGCATTTGAGCTATTTTCGCGAGTTTGATTAAATTTATCTATGTGCAAGAGGGTATTATGTTTATGGCCACATTTTCTACATAACCCTGATCGACAGTCTTTAATAAAATGCCCTAAACGCAAACAATTTATACACAAACCCTTCGCTTTTGCATTTTCTATTCGCTTCTCTACCTTTAACTTCAAGAATTCATTGCATTCTATAATTTTGTGTTCTTTTTTACAAAAACTACATTTCTGCTCGCTATTTGTAGACAAATATACCCTTGTTGTATTTTTATAATGACTATCATTTTTACAATACCGACTTTGTGATTTATTAACCGCGTTGACATTCACATTTTCCAATGTATCGGCTTTTTCGTTTAGAAACTTAAATAATTGCTTTTTCGAGGGTAACTCATTGTCTTTTATAGAGCTTTCCCAATCGCGCATTGTGTCCGAATCCAGTTTACTAGTTATTAAATGTATAAGAACTGAGTCCCAAGAATCTACCGGTTGTTTCAACAATTCTAGAGCTCTAAGATGCTGTGATGCCTCATTTATGATGTTCCGAATTTCTTTTGCGAATTCGCGGGTTTTATATTAAATAATGCCTTTATGTGATTATTAACAAGAAGCCGCGGTTTATTGAACCTTTCGCACACTGATTTCCACGCGATGCCATAGTTTCCCGCAGAAGTTTCTAGAAAGTTTACTGTCTTTGCTGCATCGCCTACCAAAGATGATTTCAGATATTGAAATTTAAGAATATCGTCTAAGCTATTGTTATTGTGTATGACCGATTCAAACGAGTCTCTATATTCTAACCATTTGTTATAATTACCGTCAAATTTGGGAAAGTCTATCACTGGTAACTTAACAGATTTCAAATTTACAGATCCAATTTGGTTAGAAACTATTGGAACTGGCGAGCTACAAGTTTTGGGTTTCCTACTGTATAACATAAATTTTACTGTAGATTGAACATTGCAAAATTTATCCTCTAGTTCGCCACGAACTTTCAATTCTTTTTGTAAATTATCTAAAGAAGTTTGTGTCTCAATACTATCTTGTATACTATCAAATTTTGTATAAAGTTCATTGATTTTAGTTTGTCTGATATCTAGTTGAGCTATTTCTATTTCTTGTAATCCACGCTTATTAGTTTCTAATTCATTCCCCAACTTCTCGACATATGTAGTGAAACTATCTAATTTTGACTGAATTGACTGACGTTGTTTTTGTAAGTCTTCAAGCTTGACTTTAGCCATTGTAAATATCAAATAGAAGCTGGTTTTAAGGAAAAATGTGACAATAAGGATGTACTCACAAGTTTTGATTGACCTTGCCTTTACTGCCTTCCCACCCTTGTTCGCTTGACTCGGACTGTTCCGACTCCGCTTTATGGAATGCTGGCGTCTTCACGTGCTCTTTGTTTGGTTGATTTTCTACTAATATTCGGCTAACGAAGGACCAATATGTTTGGGTGAAGATTTTCTAAATGCTAAAATCGATTAGTAGTGTATGTGGGTGAATGTAAACACAAAACTAAACTATAACTATGTTTATTTAATTGCAGACAATGTTTCTGAGCGCTGCGCTACATCGCTTTACAAATGCGTATATTCGACTGCTACTGATCTGTTGCAAGCAACAACGCTATCCCCACTCCAGGGCACCGCCCAGCTAGGTGCGTTCGTTCTCGAACTGCGTTTGTTGTTTGTGTACAGTGGTTACAACTAACAAATAATTATTATAAAAATAATAAGACATCTTAACATGTACAAAAGCGTTAACATTAGAGTTAAGTATTCATATTCCGAGGATGTTAAGTTTCATGTTGGTGATATATTTTTATTCGTAAGTACCGGGACAGTAATATTTTTAAAAATTCAACAGATTAAAGTACTTCCCTGGAGGTGTTGTTTACGTAAGGTTAGTGTCATGTTGATAGCACAACTCATTACTCTAAGTACCAGGTCAGCAAAATATTTAAAATTTCACTAGAGTTAAGTAATTTTCTGGTTGTGAACATATGTTATCGTGATTCTGTCGTAAAATTTCTTTGCCATAATTTATTTTGAATTTTTAGTTTAAGGTTCATTGTGCCTATCTAAATCAATAACAATCATAGTTTTACATTTCATGTTCTTGCCGAAAATAAGATACTCCCACATTTTTTTTTTGTGAGGCCCAATACAATTTTTCATTTTGTTATTGAGAACATAAACAAACACCGCAAGTTGAACAAAATTCAAAACGTGAAATGACGCTACCGACGCTACATACTTTCGATAGTATTCGATAGTAAAAACTATCGATAGTGATACCGATTGGTCTCTACCTTTATAAATAAATTTAAAATTTAGTAAACCCCGGCTAAAAACAAGTTAAAAATTTAATATAAACTGATCAAAAACAGAATATAAATCGGATAAAAACCGACTGTAAACCGGTCAAATCCAGCTAAAAACCGATTACAAACTGGCTAAAAACCAGTTGAAAACCGACTGTAAATTATTTAAAAACCGGCTCTAAACCGGTTAAAAACCGGCTATAAACCGGTTAAAAACCGGCTATAAACCGATAAAAAACCGGCTATAAACCGAATAAAAGCCGGCTATAAACCGAATAAAAACCGGCTATAAGCCGGATATAAACCGGTTAAAAACCGGCTAATATTCGGCCAAAAATCGATTAGCCGGTTAGCCGAATATTTTAGTTTGAAAAAACCGGTTTCCGGTTAATCGATTAACCGGTCAACCGGTTAACCGAATACTTTTGACAGCCCTAATACAAAGGGCTAATTTAATAATACTTGATGTGCTAGACACAGAATTTAATTCTCTAAAAAATTTATTTGAAGGATTTATTTCTAAAATCAAAATGAAACCATTTTATTGAAGAAAAACTGTTAACAACTTCAGGTAATATGTCACTTCCGGTTAGTTTGTTTTAACCAAAATCCACTATGTTATTCCAATTGACATAAAAGTCTTATATACCAAATTTGAAAAGTGTTAGATTATATTTTAAGATAGTTTTTCATTAAAATCTATTATAGGCTTCAAATAAAGTACCACTTCTAGAAATTATGTAATGACCAAAAAGGGAGGTGCACAACTAGATGTTATAGCAGTCCTAAATACAAAATTTGAACTTTCTACGGCTTACCGTTTTTGAGTTATGCGAGATACATACGCACGTACGTACAGACGTCACGACGAAATTAGTCAAAATGGATTCAGGGATGGTCAAAATGGATATTTCCGTTGAAATCTCAAAACCGAAATTTTTCGCGATTACAATATTTCCTTTACTTCGTACAAGGAAGTAAAAAACAAAATGGATTAACTGATAAATAGTAACAATACTAGAAACTTTTCATGTAACAATATTAATATGAAAAAATCTGATGTGGACACCACACGACTTCCTTGTATACAAGACCAATATGAAGTATAGACCCAAGTATAAAACACGTATAAAATTGCACGTATTTGACGTAATTTGACATTAGCATCTATTTTTTATTTTTTTGTTATTTTTTTTCCTAATCCATAGCAAGCTTCATTACAAAAGCCCAAAAATTATATGTTTTAAATATACATATCTCGCTTATACGAAGGGCTAATTTAATAATACTTGATGTGCTAGACACAGAATTTAATTCTCTAAAAATTTTATTTGAAGCATTTATTTCTAAAATCAAAATGAAACCATTTTATTGAAGAAAAACTGTTAACAACTTCAGGTAATATGTCACTTCCGGTTAGCCTGTTTTAACCAAAATCCACTATGTTATTCCATTTGACATAAAAGTCTTATATACCAAATTTGTAAAGTGTTAGATTATATTTTAAGATAGTTTTTCATCAAAATCTATTATAGGCTTCAAATAAAGTACCATTTCTAGAAATTATGTAATGACCAAAAAGGGAGGTGCACAACTAGATGTTATAGCAGTACTAAATACAAAATTTCAACTTTCTACGGCTTACCGTTTTTGAGTTATGCGAGATACATACGCACGTACGTTCGTACGTACGTACGTACATACGTACGTACGTACGTACGTACGTACGTACAGACGTCACGACGAAATTAGTCAAAATGGATTCAGGGATGGTCAAAATGGATATTTCCGTTGAAATCTCAAAACCGAAATTTTTCGCGATTACAATACTTCCTTTACTTCGTACAAGGAAGTAAAAAACAAAACTCATAAATATTGTTCAAAATTGTCACCTCCCACAGCTACACACAATGCACTATGTTGAATTAATGAGACACTACATGCCATGTTCATATGATTTTCTTGTTTAATAATTTCAACACAGTTTTGAATCCTCATCCTCAATTCTTTAACAGTTTCTGGGGGGTTTTGATTATCATACACCAAGGACTTTAAATGACCCCACAGATAAAAATCTAAGAGATTGAGGTCAGGTGATCTTGGTGGCCATGATACAGGACCTCCACGGCCAATCCACCTGTTCCCATAGACATTATTTTAATGCTGACGCACATTTCTTGAAAAATGAGGTGGAGCACCATCATGCTGAAACCATGCATGTTGACGATGGAGTAAGAGAACATCTTCTAATAATACCGGTAGAACATTTTGTAAAAATTCCAAATACTGGTCACCATTTAATCTGTTGGGCAGTATCTATGGTCCAAGCAAATTTCCATTTAAGATACCAGCCCAAACATTTAATGAAAATCTGTGTTGCAAACTACTTCTTACAACAACATGTAGATTTTCTTGAGCCCAATAATGCATGTTGTGGAAATTATGGATACCGTCACGTGTGAAAATTGCTTCGTCACTAAATATTATAAGTGAAGTAAAATTAAAATTTGCAGCATATTATTGCAGAATCCACTGACAAAATATCGTTTTTGCTTGGTGATCAGCAGGCATTAATCCTTGAACACGTTGAAAATGGTATGGATGATAATCATTCTTGTGTAAAGTTTTCAAAACACTCGTGTGAGATATTTCTCCAACAACAACACGAGACACTCCTCTGCTACTAATTTCCGGGTTAGCATGCACCAAGTCTAAGACTTCATCTTCAATGTTGTGGTGTAGTCTGCGACCGCCGCCATCTCGTCCATTATTTCTTCTTAAATTGCCTGTGTCGCGAAGACGTTGTGTCAATGTGATGAACATCCTGCAATCAGGCTGGCGTCTTCCAGGATACCGTTCGGCATACAGACCTGCTGCTAAAACCGCGTTTTGTTCCACTTCACCATAAATTAACAACATATCCACTAATTCAGAATTAGAATACATTTTTATAACAAAAGCACAGCAAAAATCACTTGTCACTAACACTTCCGAGAATAATGAAATATTTTATGTACCTATTACACAATTATTTTCGGTGCAAATTGTATTTAATTTAATTATTAAGAATAATTTAATTTAATTGTTAATATTACAACTAATTTTGAATGTATTTTTGATAAACATATTTTTAATGAAATGTGAATTAAAATAGCAGTAAAAAAAGTTTCCTTAAGAAAAATCGAATTTTCGTTTTTCGAATTTTAAAAAAATTCTTTTTAGTTTCGTCATCTACACATGTCATACTACTCCCCCTTAAATTTATGACATTAAATTCGTATATGTATATGTATATATATATATATATATATATATATATATATATATATATATATATATGTTATATTTTGTGTTTGTGTTTGCCAAATGTGCCTTGTTTGAAGAGTAAATTTTTATTTTTTATTTGAAGTTTACAATTGTCTTCTTTAATTAAAAGTATGCCTTCAATGTCGCTTATGCTGTCGCCTTGATTGCATTTGGCTTGTAAATGTTCAGGGTTTGAAAAAATTGCTAAATATTGGTTAATTTCTTCCATGTATTCAATGTGATTTTTCTTTATATTTAATTTAATAAAATGGCAATTGTCGACGTTGTTTTGTAGAATAAAATTCTTCTCACAGGAATCTTCGGTAATTTCCTTAATTTTATTGGGACACTGATAAGTATTTTCATTATTGCGAGTGCACATATCGTATAAAGATCTTAAATGACCGTCTTCAGATTTCAGAATATACTCGCTATTAGGAATGATTGTAACAAAATCGGAATTGTGGGGGTTGGAATTAGG
This sequence comes from Harpalus rubripes, assembly GCA_963082715.1. NCBI lineage: Eukaryota > Metazoa > Arthropoda > Insecta > Coleoptera > Carabidae > Harpalus > Harpalus rubripes. The sequence goes on from OY720455.1 coordinate 19,964,447, forward strand.
TGGATAAGTTCAAACTGGGTTTCATAATTTATAGGGATTTCTATAAAGTATACAATTTTGTTATTTTGCAATTTGCAATTAACAGAAATAAATTTTTCTATTTCTAAAAGATTTTCTTGATTTATTTCGAATGATAATTCGTCATAAAAATTTGAAATTTTGTTTAATTCTTTATATAGGTCGTGAGACTTGATGATACTTGGATGCAAGGTATGAAGTTTACAAAAGGTTAAAGAATTTTCAATATCTTGTAAAGTATTGAATGTCATAGTGTACAGAGTGTTTAATTGGTTATAAATGTCTTTAATTAATAATTTATTATTATTTTTGTCTCCAGCGATAACAATGTGCATAAGTTGTTCAATTTTAAATTTTAAAATATTTTCGTTTTCCCTGATAGTGTCGACAGTTTTATTGAAATATTCTATCATTTGGTGACTTACAGAGTACTGATGCTTTATTTGATTAATTAATTTGGATTGATTTTCTTGTAAGTGTTTTAAAATTACAATGTATCTCTTTTCATCTTCAGCGTCTAAATTTCCGCTTATAGATTTTACTACTGTTCCTAATCCATTAAATATACCTCGTCTAGTTCTAGAGTGTGTGGAAAAATGATTAAATTTTTCATTAATATTACTTTGTACATATTCCACGATTTTGTTGTTATTTTCGTAATCTGTATTGACTGTATTGTACGTATTTATTGTGTGTATAAGATTTAAGTATTGTTTATTAAGATTTTCGTATTGTAACTTAAGAGGTTGTAAGTCGTAAAAATGTACGAAAGTATGTTGAGTTCTTTGCAGCTTTGCATGTCCGAGGTTAATAATCAATAGTCCTGGGTTAAGGGTGATGTCCTTGATATTTATTCCGTACGAGTACGCGAAGTAGAGGGACCTGGAATTGCGGGATATTCGTTAATTATTTTGCGGGGTCTTTTTATGTTTGCTAGGTGAATTTTAGATTGTTTCTTATCGTTATTCTCGGTATTGATTTCCGCGGTTTTTAAATTTTCATTAATTCTTTTAATTTTTTCTTTCTTAAATTTTGGGTTTTTAGTTTTGTTTACTTTCTGTTTGTTGTGAACATAAACTGTTTCAGGTATTATATGAAGTTCTTCTCGTGTTTCATTTAATTTTGTTATTGTTTTAGTTTTATCCATTTGTAGTTTGTTGTTAATATTTTTGTACACGAGTTTGGTCTTTTCTTTATGTTTCTGGATATAATCTTGTGTTATTTGTTTTTCGGATTCTATGTCTAGTGGGGAATTTGTTTCAAGATGTCCGTTAATAATTTCTATGGGTTTAGATTAGTAGTACTATGGTTTGTGTTGTTGTATGCCAAAATTGAATAGTTAACTTTGTCTTCTATGAGTTCTTTTTTGAAATTGTCTTGCAAGTTAAATAAACGGATGTGTTCTATTAGTGTGGAGTGAAAACGTTCGACTAATCCGTTTGAATTTGGATTTTGGGAACAAATAAAGTGTATGTCAATTTTGTGAAGGGCTAGTAGTTGTTTTAATATTATTTTTAAATTCAAGTCCATTGTCTGAAATAATTAAGCTTGGTATGCCGTGATGAGAGAAGAATTGTGTTAATTTATTAGAGATTTCAATAGCATTGGTAGAGTTCACTTTATATGCTTGTACATATTTGGAGAATGCGTCAATGATGGTGAGGAATTTAGTATATCCTAGGATGGGTGTGTCTATGTGAATAATGTCTAAAGGTTTATTAGGAATAGGGGTAATATTAAACTTGGGTTTTAAAGGATTTCTTTCGTATTTCGCTGCCAAACAGATTTCGCATTTATTTACAAAGTCTGTGATAGTTCTTAGTTGATTTGGCCAATAGTATCGCTTCTTGATTTGTGTGTGGATTTCATTAATTCCGCGGTGGTTCGTTTTTCCTTCATGATAGTTTGTAATGACTTGTAAAATTTCATCATCTTCCTCTACGTCTATTAATTTTGAATTACTTTTGATAAACATGATTTCCGAGTTTTCAAGATACTTTTATAAAACATTACTAAATTGTTCGTAAATGTGACTTTCAAAGTATAAATAATATTTAATACTTGGTTGGATGTGTTCTTTATAAATTTAACAATCTTATTTTCAAAATTTATTTCAGATATTTGAAGATAGATTCTCATTTTGTCAACATGAAATTTCTTAATTTTTGGCTTAGATAGTGAATGTTTTACCTGAGTTAAAATTTAGTTTTTTGCCGAAATTTACTGGGGATTCAGTAATTGTTATGCCAATTATGGGATTCTCGGGATTTGAATGAATGGTTTGGTCGGTTTCAGGATCTTTCTGTTCATCTTCATCTGGTTGAACTATTAGAGATTGGGTATCGTCGGGGTTATAGCTATCATAAAAAATTTCTATAAGGTCGTAAAGATTTTAGAAGTCTGAATCTACTGAGTTTACATTTAGTTCGATGCGTGAGAGCGCATCTGCATTTGTATTCAGGGAACCTTTTTTGTGAATTACTTCGTAATCATATTCTTCGAGTTTAAGTCTCGAACGCATTAATTTGGAATGGGGTTCTGTTATAATTTTGAATTTTCGTCCGTAAAGGTATCTTCGAAAGTATTTGGTTGCCCATATTACAGCTAATAATTCCTTTTCCGTGGTACTGTAGTTTTGCTCAGTACTATTAAACGTTCTGCTAGTGTAAGCAATAGGTAGATCGGAACAAATAGGGCCTTGTGATAACACTGCTCCTAAGGCATAATCGCTTGCGTCTGTTCTGTGGTGAGATTAAATGGTTTGTTAAAGTCCGGGTATTGTAGGATGGGGTCATTCATTAGAAGTTTTTTGCAGGTATTGAAACATTGGATATATTGGGGGTCGTTATATTTGATAGTAGCGCCTTTCTTTAAACATTTAGTCATGGGTTTTGTGAGTTGTGTTAAATTGTTAATAAATTTTCTGTGATATCCTAAAAGTCCTAAAAATGCTTTTATTTTGGTCGTATTTTTGGGTAGTGGGTAATTCTGGATGGCATGGATCTTGTCTGGATTGGGTTTTACTCCGTCGGGTGTTACTATGTGTCCAAGGTATGCTACTTCTGTTCTCAAGAATTCAGATTTGTCTAGTTGTATTTTTAAATTTGATTGTTTCAAACGAATAAATACTGTTCTTAAATTTTGTATATGTTCCTGAAGGGATGTACTGAAAATAATTACATCGTCTAAATAAACGAGGCAAATTTCATTTACTAAATTTCGTAGAATATTGTCCATTACTCTTTGAAAAGTAGCGGGCGCGTTTTTCAGTCCAAATGGCATTCTCAAAAATTCGTAGTGTCTGTTTTCTGTATTGAAGGCGGTCTTTTGTATATCGGATTAATTCATTTCGATTTGATGAAATCCTGAGGCTAAGTCAAAAGTCGAAAAGTATTGACATTTGCTAAGTTTGTTAAGTAACGTGTTAATGTTGGGTATAGGATATTTGTCGTCAATCGTTTTGTCATTCAATTTTCGGTAGTCGATTACTAGTCTCCATTTCTTTTTGCCGGATGCGTCTGTCTTTTTAGGGACAATCCATACAGGGGATGACCAGGGTGAATGGGATGGACGGATTATGTTTTGATCTAACATTTTGTTAATTTGGCTTTGTACCTCTTTGCGATGTATTTCGGGGTATCTATAAGTTTTAGCATAAACGGGAATATCATCTTTCGTGCGAATGAAATGTTTTACGTCATTAATAAAAGATAAAGGTTCATTGTACAATGGAAGATATCAGAATACTCAGTTATCAGTTTTGTCATCTCATGTTTCTCTTCCTTGTTCATGTGATCAAGTCTAATTTTACTCATATCTAATTCCTTTTTTATTTCATTTGGTTCAAAATTTAAATTATTTATTTCGAAATTGTTTAATGGATGGATTTGTACACAGTCTACTGAATTTAAAATTTCTTCATTTTCACCTATTATAATTGGATAAATAATTTCATAATTTTGAATTTTAGCGAGACCTTCTGGGATAATTATATTGCTTATTTTAGTTTCGGGGATAAATGCTTCACTGTTTTCGATGTTGTGAACGAATAATTTAGAGAATTTTTCCGATATAGGAGGAATTTTTAAGTAGTGAGATTTCAGGAGTATTTTATGACAATAAATTGTTATTTCCTGATTCGGGGTAATTATTTTATCGTTAGTTAAATCGATATTTGCGCCTAATATTTGTAAATTATCTAGTCCTAATAGAATCTCAAAATTTTTATGGAAATTAAATAAATGATATTTTAACAAGGTATTGGGTGAGTTGAATAATTTTGAAGAGGGTATTATAATACTATAATTTTCAACAGATGTTCCATGTGCAGTGGTAATTTTGAATAGGCCATTTTTAATTTTATTTTTAAAGAATTTATTTGCAATAGTTGGATTTATAAAAGAACGTGTACTGCCAGTGTCTTTTAGGGCTTTTAGATTCATTTCTGGTAAAATAATGAATGGTAGTTCGCTGTGATTATGAATTACATTCGTTACAGTAAAAAAAATCGGTTTGCTCGTTTTGATCAGGTTCGGTTACGTAGTAATCTGAATTCGGTTCATTTTCGCAATAATCTACGTTTTGTTCATTAATTTCGAATACCGTATACTCGTCTATTTCGGTATTAAACAGATCTTCAGCGATAAGGTTGGGTCTGTTTTGGGAATGGAAGAATTGCTGCGGGCGATAAGGATTAGAAGTCGCGCGTGGTGTCATCGACTGCCTGGTGCTGACATGGGCGTCGGTTTGAAAGGTTTAAAATTTGGATTTGGTTTAAAAACATTTTGCTGGGATTGGTTATTGGGTTTGACAAATTGATTATTTGAATAGTGATTGTTGAAAGGTGTATTATATTGTTCATTAGTTGAAAATTGATTATTAGTGGGTCTATAATTTTGAGTGTTAGGTGGAGTAGGTCTGTACATTAATTAGGGTGTTGTACTTGTCTATATTGGGTATGGTTAGCTTGTTTTTGTTTAGGTTGTTGAGTGTGATGTGTGTTATTTTTGAATTGTGTATGTGAATGTGTACGGCTATGTGTTTTTAATTGAAAATTATTTGTTAACATAATTAGTGCGCTATTCATATCTTTTGGGTCTTTGGTTCTCACAAGAGATCCCAATGGCTCTTTGAGTTCACGAAGTAATATTCTAAGAGAATAATTTTGAAAGTAGCTAATTAAAATAGCTCTAGCTTCTTCGACAACTTGATTATTGATATACGAAATTTGTAAGTTTAGAACGTGTTGAACACGATTATAAAAATTAAATGCTGTTTCGTTTCCTTGTCGTAGTTCTGTAATTTCTATATTGAAGGTGTACAAATCGCGTTTATCGGAATACGCATTTAATAGTGCATGTTTCAAGTCTTCTCACTTTCCAATTATGGTGCTTGCAATTTTAATCGCGGCATCGCCTTTTATTTTGGCAAGTATGCTTGACATCAAGAATTCATTCTGAAAATCTGTCGTGTCAACCAAATTATAGAATTTTTTTACTAATTTTTCGCAGATTTCAATGAATTTTGCTAATAATTTACTGTCGCCATAAAATTCAGGTATCATGTCCAAATAATACTTTTCTAATTTTGGCGGGGGTACAGGTACAGCTTCCTGCGCTTGTGCTACAGGTGGTGTCATTTTTGTTTTAGTGATTTTATAGGTTTGTTCGTTCCGCTATGCTGCGTTTTACCGCAAAACGCGGCGGTAATTGTCGCTGCGTTTTGCGATTCACTTCCAATCACCGCAATAATAATTTAAGTTACTAAAAATTATTTTTCTGTTCGATCCGTTTGCGTTAAATTATTTTCGAAGATACTTCAGACTATTATAATTATAAAGGATACTCAATAAAAATATATTATTACATTTTCCATTTTTTTAATTGTTTACTATTGTTATCATTTAAATTTACCTTGTTACAAATCATAATTCATATGACATTGACATTTATATATTTTACAAATGTATTTCAATTTCTAAAACTGAAATATTACATAGCATACTTATTGAAAAATTACAATTTTTCCCTAATATTTATTTGTCAAAAACTGTCATACTAGCACTTCATATGTAGACGCGAACATTACCGCCGATTATTTTTTTACAACTAGTCTGGTTGTTAAGGGCGAAATTTTGCCTCAACCCTGCATTTTGTGATGCAAGCAAGCCGTTTGGGTCATATGTTACTGGGACTATACCCTACCGATTAAGAGATGTAGCCACCCGGAAGTGCCCCGGAGGCAAAAGTTATTGCGGGTTGTATACCTCATTGGCGCAGTTTTAAAGTCGCCGTGATTCGCAAACCATTGGATCTTCAGACTTAAATTTTTCTAATAATAATAATAATGGAAAGGTATTTGATACTGCGGTGCTAAAAAAATGTTTGGTTACATATAACGTATACATTTTCCTCTTGAATTTAGCACATGGTGTTTTTTTGAAGAAAATTTTGGCTTCCTCGGCCGATTGCGAAAGAACGCTACGTCGTACTAAAAAATAACCCGAATAAAAATTGCAGCGCGTTCAAAGAGCTATCGATGTAGTGCTTAGTGGCGTGTCTGTGTCGTTCAGAGGCCCACCGACACGGAAGTTTCTAAAGAGACACGTAAGTGAGCCAAGCCGCCCTGTGCAAGATAGCCCATTGTTACGTCAATTGGAACAAGGCGTTTAGTTTATATGTTGCATGGACAATACTCTACCGATTAAGAAATGTAGCCACCCGGAAATGTTGCACAGGGTCTGTGTATTGAGGGTTGTATACTTCATTGGCGCGTTATTCTTAAAGTAACAGTGGTGTGCAAACCATTGGGTCTACAGAGCTGGTTTTATTTTTATATTATTTGTAATGATAAGGTCTTTGATGCTGACGCGCAAAAAAATTGAGTTTGGTTAGAAATAACGAATTCATGTTTCTCTTGAATTTAGTACATTGTGATTTTTTGGAGTACATTTTGGCTTCCTTGGCCGATTGCGTAAGAACTCTACGTTATAATGGCAAATAACCCAAATAAAAGTTGTAGCGCATTCAAAGAGCTATCGATATAGAGCTCAGCGCCATGTCTGTGGCTATCAGAGGTCAGCCGACATGGAAGTTTCTAAAGGGAGGCGTAGGTGCACGGAGCCGCCTTGTGCGAGAGAGAACATTGATGTGTCATTTCGAGTAGCCGTTTGGTTTATAAGTAGTTGAGACCAAACCCTACCGATTAAAAGGTGTAGCTATCCGGAAATGACGCATAGGCTTTGTATATTGCGGGTTGTATACCTCATTGGCGCGTCTGTTCTTATTAAAGTCGCCGTGGTACGCAAACCATTGGACCTACAGAGCTGATATTATATATATATATATATATATATATATATATATATATATATATATATATATATATATATATATATATATTAATTGTAATGCTTAGACCTTCGATGCTGCAGAGCAAAAATTGAAGTTTCATTACTTATAACGTATGCACTTTCCTCTTGAACAGAGCACATTGTGGGTTTTTGGAGAAAATGTTTGCTTCCTTGGTAGATTTTGCAAGAACCCTACGTTATACGGAAAACAATCCTAATAAAAGTTGTAGCGAGTTCCAAAAGCTATCGATATAGAGCTCAGAGGCGTGTCTGTGGCTATCAGAGGCCCTCCGATATGGAAGTTTCTAAAGAGTCGAGTACGTGCGCCGAGTTTCCCTACGCGAAAGAGAACATTGTTGCATCAATTAGAGCAAACCGTCTAGTTCGTATGTTGGTGGGACCATACCCTATCGTTTATGAGGTGTAGCCACCCGGATATGTCCCGCAGGCACTGTATATTACGGGTTATATATCTCATTGGCATGTGTTTTCTTATTAAAATCGCAGTGGTGCGCAAACTATTGGATCTTCAGAGCTGATATGTTTTTTTTGTATAAGTTGTAATGAAAGCGTCTTTGATGCAGCAGTGCCACAAGAGAGTTTAATTACATATATCGTATCCATTATCCTCCTTAACAAAGCATTTTTTGATTTTTTGGAGAAATTTTTTGCTTCTTTTGCCGATTTTGCTAGAACGCTACGTTATACAAGAAAACAATACTAATAAAAGTTAAAGCGCGTTTAAAGAGCTATCGATGGAGAGCTTAGCGGCTTGTTTGTGGTTATCAGCGGTCCGCCAACACGGAAGTTTCTAAATGGACGCGTAGGTTCTCTCGTACAGGGCTACTCGGCGCACCCACGTGTCCATTTAGAAATTTTTGTGTCTTTGAACCGCTGATAGCCACAGATACGCCGCTAAGCTCTCTATCGATAGCTCTTTAAACGCGCTACAACTTTTATTAGAGTTGTTTTCTTGTATAACGCAACGTTCTAGCAATATCGGCCAAAGTAGCCAAAATTTTCTCCAAAAAACCCCACAAGAAGCTCTGTTCAAGAGGATAGTGGATACGATATATGTAACCAAACTCCTTTTTTGCACTGCAGCATCAAAGACGCTTTCATTACAACTTATACAAAAAACATATCAGCTCTGTAGGTCAAATGGTTTGCGCACCACTGCGATTTTAATAAGAAAACACGTGCCAATGATATATATAACCCGCAATATACAGTGACTGCGGGCCACTTCCGGGTGGCTACACCTCATAAATTATAGAGTATGGTCCCACCAACATGCAAACCAAACGGTTTGCTCTAATTGATGCAATAATGTTCTCTTTAGCGTAGGGCAACTCGGAGCACGTACTTGACTCTTTAGTAACTACCGTGCCGGCGGGCCTCTGATAGCCACAGACGCACCTCTGTGCTCTATATCGATAGCTTTTGGAACGCGCTACAACTTTTATTAGGGTTTTTTTCCGGTATAACGTAGGGTTCTTGCAAAATCGGCCAAGGAAGCCAAAATTTTCTTCAAAAAACCACAACACTCGAACTGACACATCAATGTTCTCTCTCACACAGGGCGGCTCCGTGCACCTACGCCTCCCTTTAGAAACTTCCATGTCGGCTGACCTCTGATAGCCACAGACATGGCGCAGAGCTCTATATCAATAGCTCTTTGAATGCGCTACAACTTTTATATGGGTTATTTGCCGTTATAACGTAGAGTTCTTACGCAACCGACCAAGGAAGCCAAAATGTACTCCAAAAAATCACAATGTGCTAAATTCAAGAGGAACATGAATTATTTGTAACCAAACTCAATTTTTTTGCGCGTCAGCATCAAAGACCAAGTAATATAAAAATAAAACCAGCTCTGTAGACCCAATGGTTTGCACACCACTGTTACTTTAAGATTAACGCGCCAATGAAGTATACAACCCTCAATACACAGACCCTGTGCAACATTTCCGGGTGGCTACATTTCTTAATCGGTAGAGTATTGTCCATGCAACATATAAACTAAACGCCTTACTCCAATTGACGTAACAATGGGCTATCTTGCACAGGGCGGCTCGGCTCACTTACGTGTCTCTTTAGAAACTTCCGTGTCGGTGGGCCTCTGAACGACACAGACATGCCACTAAGCCCTACATCGATAGCTCTTTGAACGCGCTGCAATTTTTATTCGGGTTATTTTCTAGTATGACGTAGCGTTTTTGCGCAATCGACCAAGGAAGCCAAAATTTTCTTCAAAAAAACACCATGTGCTAAATTCAAGAGGAAAATGTATACGTTATATGTAGCCAAACATTTTTTTAGCACTGCAGTATCAAATACCTTTCCATTATTATTATTATTATTATTATTATTATTATTATTAATAATATTATTATTATTATTATTATTATTATTATTATTATTATTAATATTATTATTATTATTATTATTATTATTATTATTATTATTATTATTATTAGAAAAATTTAAGTCTGGAGATCCAATGGTTTGCGAACCACGGCGACTTTAAGAAAACTGCGCCAATGAGGTATACAACCCGCAATAACTTTTGCCTCCGGGGTATTTCCGGGTGCCTACATCTCTTAATCGGTAGGGTATAGTCCCAGTAACATACGACCCAAACGGCTTGCTTGCATCACAAAATGCAGGGTAAACTCACTTAACATCCGGACTACATCGAGTCATGAGTCACTAAAAATTATCACCGCCAGCTGCCGCTGCGTTTTACCGCAAGTTACTAGAAAAACGGAACGAACAGAATCTAGTGACTTTACAGTGAACCGCGAATCGAAAAGAACAGCAAATTTCACCGCCGCGGTTTGCGATAGACGCAGGGTAGCGAAACGAACAATCCTTATTTAAATTGCGACTAAAAGTAATTTCGAATGGAAATTCGGGTTCTGAGTCAGAGGATTCTTTGGTAGTATTTGGGGTATTGCGATCAGAATCTGAGTCTGAGTGGTATTGATAATTATCTGACATGTGTTACAATAAAAGAATTACTCTGTCCATGGGTAGTGTCGAATCCTGGGGTCAGCTCTGTATTCGTCAGGCCTGGTTCTGCACGTCACGATGTTCTCTCGTAGATGTGTTGAACTTGGACTCGTACTGGGACCTTTTCTTTCTTCTTGTTTCTTTTTTCCTTCTGGTTTTCGGTTATTCGTTGATACGAAAGCAGATTTCACTATGCGCGGAAATTCGCCCAAAAATAATCCGTTACGAATGCGCCAGTTATATTTTGTATATATGTCGTTTACTACAAGAATACTGGATTCTGACTAACTGTATGAATATGAAATTACATTTTATATAAAGGAACTAAGGTGTCAAGTATCTGCAAGTTCAGCTGTCTGGGCCGTGGTAACTCCTCCTTCGCTAGAATTGAGCTTCGTCGGGGAGCTTCAGCGCCGACCTAGGGGATGAAGTTCGCGATTGAAGTTGGATGTCTTCGTCTTTGGGTTGTTCCTTTTTCTTGAGGAACGTCTTTCGGAAGTAGACTACAGCGGTGATGATGGCACCGAAGATCAAAATTATATATATATATATATATATATATATATATATATATATATATATATATATATATATATATATATATATATATATGGTGAGGAAGGTATTGTCTTTGGTCAAAAATTTCGGAGGTGAGTTTTTAATGAATAAGCACGTTTTAAGGTCCCTAGAAAACGATTTTACTATTTTTACGATGATGTCTGTATATGTGTGTGTGTATGTATGTATTTATGTGTGTGTAACAAAATTTTCGTCTACGATAACTCTAATACTACAATTCCAAAAATTATAATTCTTTCGTATTCCTCTTCCTTGCATCCTTATGAAGAGCTCATTTGAAGATTTTAACAGTTTTTCTTGAAAAAACGATGTTAAATATCATTTTTTCACATTTAATGTTATTATAAATATTAAAGAACATTGTATTCTCTGCATTTTATACTTCATATTAAATGGATATAGAGTTACAAAATTATAAAAAAAAAAATTTTCATAAATTAGCTAGCTATGCTAGAAACAGCTATTATATTCAGAAAATTCTGATTGAAAGATGTCAGTGTCAATTGACATATTCGTAGTATATTTGTGTTATATTATAATTTTACTCGAAATAGGATGTTTTTGCTCCAAACTTTCTGTATGGATTTTAAATAAAATACATGCAACTGTCGAAAGGTTATGTACATACATGAAATTTAGAATCTTTTGCAAGGAACTTTTTGTATAGATTTTATAGGAAACGAGTGGTAAAAAGGTAGTGATGCAAAGCGAAGCGCACGCGTTAAAAGTGGAAATGTGTTCAAAGTATGACTCTGCTCAGTTTAACTACATCAAATTTCTAAACTGTATCAAATTTTTTGTAGGTTATGAATCTACCCTGTTTACCAGTTGCGGTCTTAAAATTTCGATTCCGGTAGCTATAACCTGATAAACAGCTGTTTACCGGTAACAGATCACAGGTAGAATTTTCGTAAATGCCTTATATAATTGACGGAAGGTAATGTGCTGGCCATATCAGATTTTTTTATTATTATTTGTATTTTCTGTTCAAATGAACAATTATCAATTTAAATTAATGGATAATTGTGTACTGCAATATTTATTATGTAATGTCATACTGAAAAACTCTAATAATTATTGATTTATATTTTTATTTAATACTAGCATTTACTATTCCATAAATAAACAGTACAAATTTTAAAAATGCCGCTAAAAGTCTATAATTTCATTATATTATGTTTCATTTATAGAATATTTATTATTAAGGCTTCTTTGTACAGCGCGCCAATTGTACCTAAATATCTGTAACATGGCGACGTTATTAGTCACAAAAAGTTTAACGGTTATGGTTTCCAAGAGAGTATCCAGATATTTCCTTCATCCCTGTTCAAAGGTTCCAGAAAACAATATATGATTCAGTAAAATATCTGTACTTGACTCGGAGCCGTAAAATACTCGGCACGAAGTGCATCTTATTTCAGTGTAGTTCCTCGTCAGTAATGTACCATTTTCCTGATTTGTAAATGTTATAAATGACGATTAAATGTTAGCGCTGAAAATTAGAATATTAAAACACATTTATCACCCAAACCGGTATATACAATATTAATACAAAAACAATAACAAATCTAGATGACCGTCGCCTGGCCGAACCCGGTTACGCGGAATCCTCCTTTACGCCGTGATTATTTCTGCAAAAGAATTAACACATAAGAAATACTCAGTGAGGAGGCAATCATTTACAAAAAGGTTCAGGCATTCACACACCGTACATACATGTTGGCAACTACGAGCAGTACCGCTAGTTACTACGGAACATCTGCCGCTTCGGTGGTGATCCGGAGACATTCCTCTTAACCAACTGGATCAGATCACTACAGCCCTAACTGCTGCTACCGTTGGCGACCACAGATGCGGGCCACTACAGCCTTCCCTGCTGCTACGCTGGCGACCCTCGGTTTCACACGAGCGGACACTACGGAACCACTGCCGCTTCGGTGGTGATCCGGAGACATTCCTCTTAACCAACTGGATCAGATCACTACAGCCCTAACTGCTGCTGCCGTTGGCGACACCAGATGTGGGTCACTACAGCCTTCCCTGCTGCTACACTGGCGACCCTCGGGTTCACACGAGCGGCCACTACGGAGCCACTGCCGCTTCGGTGGTGATCCGGAGACATTCCTCTTAACCAACTGAATCAGATCACTACAGCCCTAACTGCTGCTACCGTTGGCGACACCAGATGTGGGTCGCTACAGTCTTCCCTGCTGCTACGCTGGCGACCCTCGGGTTCACACGATGCGGCCACTACAGTACACCGTACTGCTCACATGCACACCCACAATCATACACATGCTAGATTAACTCTCTCACCTGAATCACTATAATATCGATGTTCTCACACTGAAATCTAGAAATAAACTGAAATAAAATACGTGAATACCAGTATCATTAAATGTAGCTCTTATCCAACAGCATCGGTTACGTACCTAAATAGCTAATTAGCGACAAAACATAATAAATTTAATAAAAATAATCTTACGCAAAATAATATCTGTGACAGTTCGGCCATCCTGAAAAGTTCCTCGTCCTCGAGGAATCAATCCCAAATTCCTGCAGCATCAGCATCAACATCCGAAGCGCTGTTGTCTTCCGACAGTTCACGTGTACTTAAATATGATTTCATCCTATCAATCGGCAATACGTTACTATATTCTCCTCTTCTACTTCTATTTGTACCAAGCAAATCTTCTACTGAAAATCTATCGTTCAGTAGAACTTTCTTTATTTGGAATGGTCCTTCATATGGATGGTGTGAAATGGAATCGGTAATTTCTCAATTGGATTCAATAGTTCTGGCTGCTTTCCTCTCTGTTGTTTATGGTAAAAACATCTGATACACGAGTCAGCGTACTTCACGAATTTCTTCATTCCAGAAAACCAGTAAATTCCAAAATGTACAAACTCATCAAGATAGGAACGTACTATCTGCAGCCGTTGTCCTCTAGGTACAACCCACTAGATTCCAGACGCGGTAATTCGGTAAACCCGTTCGTCTCGTAAACAGTAATTTTTATAAATTTCCTTTCGTAGTTAGTTTCCGGTGGTTTACTAAAAATGTTCTTGATAATTTTTAATTTGTCATTTGTCCGGCGAGTATCCAATCAGCTTGTTATATGAAAAATTTCAAATTCTGCAGAAAGTCCTTCTCCTGACACGGGGTTTCGACTTGGCGCATCGACGTGACCCATTCGTAATCCTGGGCGATATTCTATATCGAATGAATATTCCTACAGTTCCAGCCACCATCTTCCAATCCTAGGTACCAAATCCTGTTTAGTGCTAGCAGTTCGTAGTGCATTGCAGTCTGTTACTAATTTAAAATGTATTCCCAGCAGATATATTCTAAATTTCTTTAACGTTTTGACTGCTGCTAATATCTTCAGCTCATACGAATGATACTTCATTTTCGTTGGTGCAGTTTCGCGACTGAAATAAGCAACTGGGTAGAATTTACCTGTGTCCAATTCCTCCTAATCCTAACTTGCTGGCATTCATGTGCACTTCTGTTTCGGCATTCGAATTGTAGAGTTGCAAAAGTGGTCGTTCCGTAATCTGTTCCTTTCTGGCAGTTATGGTTGTGGCTCTTGTTGACGTTGAACATGCTGATGTTGACGTTGTTGTGGTCGCTGGTTCCTACTTTCACTAAATTCGCCTCCATTTCGTCCTGCACAATTCGATACTCGTTGCCGTTTGTTGTTATAATGTGAGCGTGTATGTCCCAATTTTCCACAAATAAAACAACGAATATTCGCCATTCCATCGTTGTGTTGTTGCGTAGTATAGTAAGACTACTTGTTCTTCTGAAAAGTACGATGTAAATCGCGTTTAACGTGAGTAGAAAGGTTTCGTGTCGCTAATTTATACTCGATCGTCTTAAAAAATAATAAAGAGACGACGTCTTCTTGCATTCTCTGATAAAAGCAAATGTTGAGTAGCGCTAGCTTCTCATAATAGTATTGCAACATGGGTTCATCCGGTTTCTTGTTGCGAGCAATCATTTCTTGAAGCAACTGAAAATAATTTTCCTGTGACAGAAATGCCTTCAACAACATAGCCTTCCATGTTTCCCAACAATGATTTATTCCTTGCAGCGCTTTATATTATATTTCTGCATACCCTTTCAAGCGAGATGTTACATACATGATGGTAGTTATTTCGTCCCATTTATGCATAGCGCGTAAAATGAAAGTTCATACTGAAATTGAGGACTGTTATTAGGTAACGCCATGTTGTCGTGTTGTTCCAGTTTCGTAATCCAACTAAACATAATTGTAATCAATATCCGCACTGTTCCAAAAGCTTTGTTGGTGTGATCCCAAAAGCTGAAAGTTAAAAATGTTCTGATCCCACTTCTGAAATGTTATAAATGACGATTAAATGTTAGCGCTGAAAATTAGAATATTAAAACACATTTATCACCCAAACCGGTATATACAGTATTAATACAAAAATAATAACAAATCTAGATGACCGTCGCCTGGCCGAACCCGGTTACGCGGAATCCTCCTTTACGCCGTGATTATTTCTGCAGAAGAATTAACACATGAGAAATACTCAGTGAGGAGGCAATCATTTACAAAAAGGTTCAGGCATTCACACACCGTACATACATGTTGGCAACTACGGGCAGTACCGCTAGTTACTACGGAACCTCTGCCGCTTCGGTGGTGATCCGGAGACATTCCTCTTAACCAACTGGATCAGATCACTACAGCCCTAACTGCTGCTACCGTTGGCGACCACAGATGCGGGTCACTACAGCCTTCCCTGCTGCTACGATGGCGACCCTCGGGTTCACACGAGCGGACACTACGGAACCACTGCCGCTTCGGTGGTGATCCGGAGACATTCCTCTTAACCAACTGGATCAGATCACTACAGCCCTAACTGCTGCTGCCGTTGGCGACACAAGATGTGGGTCACTACAGCCTTCCCTGCTGCTACGCTGGCGACCCTCGGGTTCACACGAGCGGCCACTACGGAGCCACTGCCGCTTCGGTGGTGATCCGGAGACATTCCTCTTAACCAACTGAATCAGATCACTACAGCCCTAACTGCTGCTACCGTTGTCGACACCAGATGTGGGTCGCTGCAGCCTTCCCTGCTGCTACGCTGGCGACCCTCGGGTTCACACGAGCGGCCACTACGGAGCCACTGCCGCTTCGGTGGTGATCCGGAGACAGTCCTCTTAAGCAACTGAATCAGATCACTACAGCCCTAACTGCTGCTACCGTTGGCGACACCAGATGTGGGTCGCTGCAGCCTTCCCTGTTGCTACGCTGGCGACCCTCGGGTTCACACGATGCGGCCACTACAGTACACCGTACTGCTCACATGCACACCTACAATCATACACATGCTAGATTAACTCTCTCACCTGAATCACTATAATATCGATGTTCTCACACTAAAATCTATAAATAAACTGAAATAAAATACGTGAATACCAGTATCATTAAATGTAGCTCTTATCCAACAGCATCGGTTACGTACCTAAATAGCTAATTAGAGACAAAACATAATAAATTTAATAAAAATAATCTTACGCAAAATAATATCTGTGCCATAAATAATTATTCTCGAACGTTACTTTGAAAACTAGCGACATATAGTTACAGCTCTAGCTGGCTTAGTCGAGTAATATACGTATGCAAATTTAGTGGTATAAATCGGAACTAACGTTATTTAATGTTTTGTAGGTATAAACCTGTATACACAGCGCATATGCTTATATGGTGATTCTTTATTTTTATTCATTTCATATCTAAGAAGACTTGTATAATATATATTTATTTAAATAAATAAATTCTCATGATGTGTACTACAAATAAGTAAATATAGAAATAATAAAATAAAACACATAAATAAATATACTTCTAAATCGAAATCGATTAGAAGTATATTTATTTATGTGTTTTATTTTATTAATTCTATATTTAGTTATTTGTGGTACACATACATACATACATACATAAAATCAAGCATTTCCCACTTAGTGGGTTAGCACAAACCCGAAAGAATAACAATAACATCATCCAAAAAAAAAAAAAATCAGTCTCTCTTTCAACAACATTCGTACTAACCTGACATCATAGATACAACATATATTCCTCACTTTTAACATATTAAAGTGACCGATTTTCGGTAGCGAAATACCGCAACCGGACCACAATAATAGTTACGAAACAATCATCCTTCGCCACACATTCCTGTCTAAGCACACTTCTTTCGCCTCGGCCACATTCATAATCGCATTCATACACGCTCTTCTTCTCTTCCCACTCGGAAACTTTCTCTCTTTTAGTACCTTATCAATCACATCCATCCACTTACACACTGGACGGCCACGCAATCGAATACCCTCAATTTCACCAAGATACACACGCTTTACAATGTTCACTCTTCATTCTCTCCACATGATCAAACCATCTCAACTGGCTCATTCCTAGTCTCTTAACAACATTCTTCCTAACCATACATTCTTCATACACCAAATTATTCCTCACGCGATCCCGTCTTACATATCCACATACTCCACGTAAATACCTCATTTCCACGGCAGTCACTCTCTTTTTATTTATTTAAATAAATATATATTAAAATGTACCGTCAAGGAAAAGAAACAACTTTTAATTTAATATATGAAGTATTTGCATAATATTTTTACTAGATATTTTGATTATTTAGTATTGCGGTATTGAAAACTGATATGACGTAATGTATTATACTTGATATAAAATGAGTGATAAAATAAATTATATTAATTTTTATAAAACAGGTAATAGGTATTTAAAATTACAACTTAAAATTTAATGACGTGTTATAATTATTAGTTCATGTCCCCAATTAATTAAACTGTTTACATAATACGGAATACACTGAAGTTGTATATGAAATTAATATTTTTTCAACAAATGTAAATTGAAATACATACTCGTACGAACAAGAAATTAAAGTACAAGCAGTAGGTATAAATTTGTATTTTCTTATCACATTTGTTATATTTTCTTTCTTTTGTTTTTGTTTAGCAAATTTCTGTATAACTATGCCTAGACAGCCTAAGATAAAATTAAGGAAGCTATATCAAGTCATAGAAAATCACAGATATGATATTTTTGATTCAATTAATAAAAAAATCCATAGTCCAACTCATATATTTTGGAAAAATATCGTACACATGTTAGAAAATAAAATAAGTCAAAAAAATGCGAACACTAATGTAACGCAAAATCGACACGATATATATAAGAGGTTAAATATAAAGGAGAATAAAGTTTGTGATAATAATTTTGCTGAGGACATGAGAAGCAAGGAATCTGTTAGTTCGAAATCCAGTGAGGAAAATGATGTAATTTGAAAATGTAATATACACCTTTCCGTAAATGAATGGAACCAAATTAGCAAGCAAAAATCTAAATTTTATCAACGTTCAGATAGACCAGGATCGACCAGAATTTATTACATTTTTGATCCATACAGTTGGACCAGCGTTATTTATCAGCATGTGTTTCAAATTTCTATAATTGGTTGTCTTATTACATATAAACACGCGAAATTATTTCCCTTGTCAGAAAAAATATATTTGAAAATTGAAGGAAAATGTAAAATTAGCGAGAGTAAATTTCAGGGATTTATGAACAAGATGCCAGATTTGGAGATTTCTGTAACCATAGAATGCGTGTACAAAGGAAATTTTAAAAATTACTATACTGCAAAGAAAAGAAAACTGTCCAGAGAAGAGCAAGGAAAGTATACAGAAAAGATGTGTGGCTTTAGAAAAATACGTTATGGTGAAAATGAACCCAAGTAAGATACCAACTGCAAATGCGCTGCGTGTTTTGAAGTGTAAATCGTTAAGAAAACAAAATGCTTACGTATATCAGATTTTATCTACCGTTTTATTGAAACGAACTCCACCATATGATCAAATTATACAAGATATTGGGTATGGCCGATTTTTTATACATTATTGGATTACTACCGAATTAAACACGTACAGATTGCACGCTAGAAAGTATGAGATCCTCTGAATTAGCATTGATGCCACTGGTTCAGTCATAAAGAAAATTTATTTAATTGGTGGTAGACAAACGAGGGAGATTTTTCTTTATGAAATTTGCGGTATGAATTATGTTGAAAAAACGCAATACAGTGTAGCTCATATGCTTTCTGAGAGAAACGATAACATTGCTATAAGCTCATGGCTATCGTATTGGATAAAAAATAGTCTTCCTTACCCGAAGCTTGTGGTCACGGACCAATCGTTAGCCCTTATGATGGCCGTTGTGCACGTATTTACGCAATATTCTACTTTACGAAAATACTTAGAAGTTTGCTCTTTTATTCTACTAGGAAACACGGAAGCAGAGCTACCGCAATGTATGTTACGGAATGATTTTAACCACGTTATGCATCTTATTAGTTGTTGGAAAGAAATAAAGTCGGCAAAAACAATTCGAATTAAAAAAAATTATTTACGTTCACTAGGTTTAGTGATCACTTGCCAAAATTTCAATGATTTAAAAATTTTACTGAAACACATATTTACCGTAACGTTACACGAAATAGACGGATTTAATACATCTAGTGAGCCTACGCCATGCGAATTATCAAAAAAACTATTTCAAAAACCATATTGCTGATCATTCCGTGTCAGTACTGATACAATTAATGAAAACTTGAATACAGATGTACTCTGCACACAATAAATAGGAGTGTATTTAATAATGCTTTATTTACAGAAATAAATAAAGTCTATAAAAACTGTGAGTCAGAATCTAAAATTGAAAACTCTGTTGGGGATAATGTGAATGCGCATTACGATGTCAACTTGGCAAAGAAAATACTGGATTATTGCAAGCTCATTATTTGCTGGTCCGCCATAATGGTACCGCACTTCGCTTACGGAAACCTTACGGAAAGTAGTGCATCATCTGAAAGCACATTCAATGATATAAAAAATCGCATTTTCAAATATGAGACTCTACCCATCAGGGTAGATTCGTTTTTAAAAACGCATTGTACAGCAATTTTAGGAGCGATGAATATTATTGCAGCGACAACTAGATATAAAAATCTGGTGTGGCCAACACAATACCTCCCGTCATCTAAATTTACAAAAAAGATTAAGCTAATCCTTATTATTGCATTAGCGAATTTTGGCAGTTTATTTCTTAAAATATAGTCTAATCTAATCAAAAAACTACCTTTTTTGATAATAAAATGAGGATTAAATTTTAAATACCGGGATAAAATAGAATGCACTAATCCAAAAATAAGAATTAGCTTAAGCTTTTTTGCGAATCATTAATTTCTATTAATTTAAATAAATACCTAAATATTTATATATGCTGGAAACTATTGATTTCCTTTCCTATTGTTCTATTTACTTTCTTCTTTTTAAAACGTTTACTATTAATTTGAAATTATTAGTTCTTTGACAGTGACATTTATCTGTCAGTTACATACATTTGAATAATTTCGCAACCAAGAAGTTTGGTTTGTTTAGAGAGTAGGCTCCGGGATTTAAATTACAGATAATTTTATAAATTTATCCTTAAAATATATAAAAAAGTATTAATGCAAATCTGTAGTAAATTTAATAATCTTTAATTCTTATAATAACATTAATCTCGAAAATATAACATTTAAATGTATTTATAAAGAAAAACTACTTTGAGCTTCTTGTAAAGTGCCATTTCCGATTATCCGATTTACACCAAAATCTAACGGGCTCCTTCCATTACAGAAAAAGTTCGATATACAAGGTTTCAAATTTTTTTGAATGAAAGTATTTGAGTTAGAGTGGAGGATCTACACATACATACATACATACATACATACATACATACATACATACATACATACATACACACACACACACACACACACACACACACACACACACACACACACACACACACACACACACACACACACACACACACACACACACACACACATACATACATACATACATACATACATACATACATACATACATACATACATACATACATACATACATACATACATACCTACCTACCTACCTACCTACCTACCTACCTACCTACCTACCTACCTACCTACCTACCTACCTACCTACCTACCTACCTACCTACCTACCTACCTACCTACCTACCTACCTACCTACCTACCTACCTACCTACCTACCTACCTACCTACCTACCTACCTACCTACCTACCTACCTACCTACCTACCTACCTACCTACCTACCTACCTACCTACCTACCTACCTACCTACCTACCTACCTACCTACCTACCTACCTACCTACCTACCTACCTACCTACCTACCTACCTACATACATACATACATACATACATACATACATACATACATACATACATACATACATACATACATACATACATACATACATACATACATACATACATACATACATACATACATACATACATACATACATACATACATACATACATACATACATACATACATACATACATACATACATACATACATACATACATACATACATACATACATACATACATACATACATACATACATACATACATACATACATACATACATACATACATACATACATACATACATACATACATACATACATACATACATACATACATACATACATACATACATACATACATACATACATACATACATACATACATACATACATACATACATACATACATACATACATACATACATACATACATACATACATACATACATACATACATACATACATACATACATACATACATACATACATACATACATACATACATACATACATACATACATACATACATACATACATACATACATACATACATACATACATACATACATACATACATACATACATACATACATACATACATACATACATACATACATACATACATACATACATACATACATACATACATACATACATACATACATACATACATACATACATACATACATACATACATACATACATACATACATACATACATACATACATACATACATACATACATACATACATACATACATACATACATACATACATACATACATACATACATACATACATACATACATACATACATACATACATACATACATACATACATACATACATACATACATACATACATACATACATACATACATACATACATACATACATACATACATACATACATACATACATACATACATACATACATACATACATACATACATACATACATACATACATACATACATACATACATACATACATACATACATACATACATACATACATACATACATACATACATACATACATACATACATACATACATACATACATACATACATACATACATACATACATACATACATACATACATACATACATACATACATACATACATACATACATACATACATACATACATACATACATACATACATACATACATACATACATACATACATACATACATACATACATACATACATACATACATACATACATACATACATACATACATACATACATACATACATACATACATACATACATACATACATACATACATACATACATACATACATACATACATACATACATACATACATACATACATACATACATACATACATACATACATACATACATACATACATACATACATACATACATACATACATACATACATACATACATACATACATACATACATACATACATACATACATACATACATACATACATACATACATACATACATACATACATACATACATACATACATACATACATACATACATACATACATACATACATACATACATACATACATACATACATACATACATACATACATACATACATACATACATACATACATACATACATACATACATACATACATACATACATACATACATACATACATACATACATACATACATACATACATACATACATACATACATACATACATACATACATACATACATACATACATACATACATACATACATACATACATACATACATACATACATACATACATACATACATACATACATACATACATACATACATACATACATACATACATACATACATACATACATACATACATACATACATACATACATACATACATACATACATACATACATACATACATACATACATACATACATACATACATACATACATACATACATACATACATACATACATACATACATACATACATACATACATACATACATACATACATACATACATACATACATACATACATACATACATACATACATACATACATACATACATACATACATACATACATACATACATACATACATACATACATACATACATACATACATACATACATACATACATACATACATACATACATACATACATACATACATACATACATACATACATACATACATACATACATACATACATACATACATACATACATACATACATACATACATACATACATACATACATACATACATACATACATACATACATACATACATACATACATACATACATACATACATACATACATACATACATACATACATACATACATACATACATACATACATACATACATACATACATACATACATACATACATACATACATACATACATACATACATACATACATACATACATACATACATACATACATACATACATACATACATACATACATACATACATACATACATACATACATACATACATACATACATACATACATACATACATACATACATACATACATACATACATACATACATACATACATACATACATACATACATACATACATACATACATACATACATACATACATACATACATACATACATACATACATACATACATACATACATACATACATACATACATACATACATACATACATACATACATACATACATACATACATACATACATACATACATACATACATACATACATACATACATACATACATACATACATACATACATACATACATACATACATACATACATACATACATACATACATACATACATACATACATACATACATACATACATACATACATACATACATACATACATACATACATACATACATACATACATACATACATACATACATACATACATACATACATACATACATACATACATACATACATACATACATACATACATACATACATACATACATACATACATACATACATACATACATACATACATACATACATACATACATACATACATACATACATACATACATACATACATACATACATACATACATACATACATACATACATACATACATACATACATACATACATACATACATACATACATACATACATACATACATACATACATACATACATACATACATACATACATACATACATACATACATACATACATACATACATACATACATACATACATACATACATACATACATACATACATACATACATACATACATACATACATACATACATACATACATACATACATACATACATACATACATACATACATACATACATACATACATACATACATACATACATACATACATACATACATACATACATACATACATACATACATACTTACATACATACATACATACATACATACATACATACATACATACATACATACATACATACATACATACATACATACATACATACATACATACATACATACATACATACATACATACATACATACATACATACATACATACATACATACATACATACATACATACATACATACATACATACATACATACATACATACATACATACATACATACATACATACATACATACATACATACATACATACATACATACATACATACATACATACATACATACATACATACATACATACATACATACATACATACTTACATACATACATACATACATACATACATACATACATA
Source organism: Harpalus rubripes (assembly GCA_963082715.1). Taxonomy (NCBI): domain Eukaryota; kingdom Metazoa; phylum Arthropoda; class Insecta; order Coleoptera; family Carabidae; genus Harpalus; species Harpalus rubripes. The sequence goes on from OY720455.1 coordinate 19,989,448, forward strand.
CATACATACATACATACATACATACATACATACATACATACATACATACATACATACATACATACATACATACATACATACATACATACATACATACATACATACATACATACATACATACATACATACATACATACATACATACATACATACATACATACATACATACATACATACATACATACATACATACATACATACATACATACATACATACATACATACATACATACATACATACATACATACATACATACATACATACATACATACATACATACATACATACATACATACATACATACATACATACATACATACATACATACATACATACATACATACATACATACATACATACATACATACATACATACATACATACATACATACATACATACATACATACATACATACATACATACATACATACATACATACATACATACATACATACATACATACATACATACATACATACATACATACATACATACATACATACATACATACATACATACATACATACATACATACATACATACATACATACATACATACATACATACATACATACATACATACATACATACATACATACATACATACATACATACATACATACATACATACATACATACATACATACATACATACATACATACATACATACATACATACATACATACATACATACATACATACATACATACATACATACATACATACATACATACATACATACATACATACATACATACATACATACATACATACATACATACATACATACATACATACATACATACATACATACATACATACATACATACATACATACATACATACATACATACATACATACATACATACATACATACATACATACATACATACATACATACATACATACATACATACATACATACATACATACATACATACATACATACTTACATACATACATACATACATACATACATACATACATACATACATACATACATACATACATACATACATACATACATACATACATACATACATACATACATACATACATACATACATACATACATACATACATACATACATACATACATACATACATACATACATACATACATACATACATACATACATACATACATACATACATACATACATACATACATACATACATACATACATACATACATACATACATACATACATACATACATACATACATACATACATACATACATACATACATACATACATACATACATACATACATACATACATACATACATACATACATACATACATACATACATACATACATACATACATACATACATACATACATACATACATACATACATACATACATACATACATACATACATACATACATACATACATACATACATACATACATACATACATACATACATACATACATACATACATACATACATACATACATACATACATACATACATACATACATACATACATACATACATACATACATACATACATACATACATACATACATACATACATACATACATACATACATACATACATACATACATACATACATACATACATACATACATACATACATACATACATACATACATACATACATACATACATACATACATACATACATACATACATACATACATACATACATACATACATACATACATACATACATACATACATACATACATACATACATACATACATACATACATACATACATACATACATACATACATACATACATACATACATACATACATACATACATACATACATACATACATACATACATACATACATACATACATACATACATACATACATACATACATACATACATACATACATACATACATACATACATACATACATACATACATACATACATACATACATACATACATACATACATACATACATACATACATACATACATACATACATACATACATACATACATACATACATACATACATACATACATACATACATACATACATACATACATACATACATACATACATACATACATACATACATACATACATACATACATACATACATACATACATACATACATACATACATACATACATACATACATACATACATACATACATACATACATACATACATACATACATACATACATACATACATACATACATACATACATACATACATACATACATACATACATACATACATACATACATACATACATACATACATACATACATACATACATACATACATACATACATACATACATACATACATACATACATACATACATACATACATACATACATACATACATACATACATACATACATACATACATACATACATACATACATACATACATACATACATACATACATACATACATACATACATACATACATACATACATACATACATACATACATACATACATACATACATACATACATACATACATACATACATACATACATACATACATACATACATACATACATACATACATACATACATACATACATACATACATACATACATACATACATACATACATACATACATACATACATACATACATACATACATACATACATACATACATACATACATACATACATACATACATACATACATACATACATACATACATACATACATACATACATACATACATACATACATACATACATACATACATACATACATACATACATACATACATACATACATACATACATACATACATACATACATACATACATACATACATACATACATACATACATACATACATACATACATACATACATACATACATACATACATACATACATACATACATACATACATACATACATACATACATACATACATACATACATACATACATACATACATACATACATACATACATACATACATACATACATACATACATACATACATACATACATACATACATACATACATACATACATACATACATACATACATACATACATACATACATACATACATACATACATACATACATACATACATACATACATACATACATACATACATACATACATACATACATACATACATACATACATACATACATACATACATACATACATACATACATACATACATACATACATACATACATACATACATACATACATACATACATACATACATACATACATACATACATACATACATACATACATACATACATACATACATACATACATACATACATACATACATACATACATACATACATACATACATACATACATACATACATACATACATACATACATACATACATACATACATACATACATACATACATACATACATACATACATACATACATACATACATACATACATACATACATACATACATACATACATACATACATACATACATACATACATACATACATACATACATACATACATACATACATACATACATACATACATACATACATACATACATACATACATACATACATACATACATACATACATACATACATACATACATACATACATACATACATACATACATACATACATACATACATACATACATACATACATACATACATACATACATACATACATACATACATACATACATACATACATACATACATACATACATACATACATACATACATACATACATACATACATACATACATACATACATACATACATACATACATACATACATACATACATACATACATACATACATACATACATACATACATACATACATACATACATACATACATACATACATACATACATACATACATACATACATACATACATACATACATACATACATACATACATACATACATACATACATACATACATCATGGTGGAAATGTTAAAAAACCAAAATCTCGATATGCGATTTTTAACACGATCCTATACCTCCCTTACCAAGGGTACCGGGAGATAAAAAGGCCGCAAAAGAAATTACTGTTTTTTGACAAGTGACTCGAATGATCCTCTAACAATTGAAGACAATTTTTTGTCCATAAAGTCTCATCATAATCCACAGGAATAGACAGTATTTCTCTGAAGGACCAATCATCACCCGTGGCGTAACGAATATTCTAAACAAACATTTATCACCAGCACGCGTAGACGTTTCGTCTGAGTATGAGATAGAGAATTGGAGAGGACCAGGTGACGAAAATGAACCATATGAGCATAAAAATTTGCAAAAAAGCACGAAAATAAAAACCAAGCGGTGGACGCGAAAGCATCACGTAAAATGAATTATTTATGTGAAGATCCCAAAATACTTCACTATAACGAACATAGTAAGACAAGAGCTCGCGTTATAGGGATCCTGTGAAATGGATGTATTTTGGAATTAAAAAGTGCAAACATAATGAAAATACACTACACTTTGATACATACATGCTGTTTTGATACAGTAGTCCATATTTTACTTACATCGTTTGTTGACAGCACTAACTATTCAACATTCGTAAAGGACAATAAAGAAACACATATATCGAATTAATTACGCACGCAATTAAAGATGGTATAAATGTGCAGACATATAGAACACAAATTTTAATGAATATTTTCGAGTCCACGCTAATTACAAAAACACATTTCCAAATAAACGCAGCATGTACCAGTAATTATATGATAAATCAATTATTTGACGAATTTCCCTCGTATGTTGCATATATGTACTGTACAAATGCATCATGTCAAAAGGCATCGCACCGAAAAGGATGTACCATAATTGCTAATCTACCGCCACAGGAAAATGCCCTACAGTTATTAGAAAATGTTGTAAATAGCATATTTTCCACAACTACATTTACAAAATGTGCGTCCTGTGACAAGATGTCGGTAATAACAACAGTACAATTTGGAAGTCAAATTTTAATAGTTGTGGCAGTACACATCCAAAGAGAGGACAAAAAATCGTGACTACGAAATGCATTCTACACTCGATGAAATACCGATAAAGATAAACTTAGACACCAGTAATGTACACGAATACCTTTTAAGAGGAGTTATATGGTTTATAGCGCCGTGCTCAAAAGATACGTCTGCGGTTGGCCATTTCATAGGGTATTCTTGGCGAAATGACTATTGGAAAATGTATGACGATTTGCGAACTACGAGTCAAGTAGTCAAATCAAATTGTAGCATATCGGCGCATTTTATTGTTTACACAGTGTAATAATATTTGTTATATATATATATATATATATATATATATATATATATATATATATATACATATATATATATATATATATATATATATATTATATATATATATATATATATATATATATATATATATATATATATATATATGGTACGCTAACTAGTAAAAATAACACTATAATTTATTTTATATATCACCGTGGGCTAAGTTATACCACACCGCACCGCACACATTTTAGATATGTAATAACCTTGTTATTCCATTAAGTGTTTTAATGAAATTCTAGTGTGGAAATAATTTCATTAAAGCACTCAATGGGATAAGGCCATTAAAATGAGTGCGATGTGGTATACGGTGATAGATAAAATTTTGTATGATATTCGTGGGATACTATATTGTTAACGCACTATGCGGTTACCCTATCTCGCCCTGCGGATTCATAGCGCAATTCACAATATGTGCGTTAATAATGTCTATATTCCACTTATATCGTAAATAAATATTATTGTACCACACTGATAGATATTATTTTCACTACGTGTAAAAATTGTACATTAAAAAATTATAACAGACATATTTGTTTTACTGTGTACCAGTCATTTTTATTTTACGCTATCTTTAGTAAGGGAAATATTAAACTTTTAACGATTTTCTGTCTTTTAGAAACCATGTGTACACTACTCTAATATGGGAAATGGAAAAAGGCCATTAGATCGATAGATAATTTACTGTTTCGATGCCACGTCGAATTTAAACTGTTATAAATAGTAAATTCAGTTAGACCAAGTGTTACATACGTAATATTGTTAATGTTTTTGAGTATCTAATTTAAATATCTTTCATTATTCTTATTTTAGTTGAATATTTTTAGCCTAACTCTTTGGCAATTCATCCTAGGTAAACAGTGTAGGTAATCATGCTTTTTATATAAATATTATTGAGCTTTAATATTGTATTCTTGTAAAATTTTGATACGGGCAATTTTATCGAGATAATGGTCAAAAACATAAATATGCCACCATTTTTCCCAATTAGTGGAAGGTTCTTATGCTCAGATCCCAAGAAACTTTTGATATGTTGTTCAGCGCATTTTTATGGGCAGGATTCTGTAAAAAACTTTTATAGCAATTTCTTTGACGTTGAGGGTATTTTTTCAGTAGATTTCCTGGACTATAGCGCCGTACGCCGCCATAGTTTGTATTATAATATTGCAAAACAATGGTCACACTGTTTCAGTGTTCTATAGTTTATTAGGAAAAATTCTTATTATTTATATTATGTATCCTAGCTTGACAGCACAATTATTGTTAACACTTGTTAATTTTTTGTTTCAACTCCATAACTATCGTAATTTTTGGGGTGATATTCGACATTTTTATATCTAATTACAAGGAATGTAAAATTAATGTAGATGTAGATGGAATGATCTAAAAGCAGAACTCAAAAGTAATTCGAGGCCAAAACAAAAGCCGGAAACTAAAGCGCGGGCCAAATCTCCATATTTGGATTCAAAATGACGTCGGATAAACATTAAAAAAAGGTTAGTTCTGCTTTGTACCACTAGATTTGCATACGTATATTACTCGACTAAGCCAGCTAGAGTTGTAACTAGATGTCACTAGTTTTCAAGGTAACGTTCGAGAATAATTATTTACATAAAAGTCAGGAAAATGGTACATTACTGACAAGGAGCTACACTGAAATAAGATGCACTTCGTGCCGGGTATTTTACGGCTTCGAGTCAAGTACAGATATTTTACTGAATCATATATTGTTTTCTGGAACCTTTGAACAGGAATGAAGGAAATATCTGGATACTTTCTTGGAAACCATAACCGTTAAACTTTTTGTGACTAATAACGTCGCCATATTACAGATATTTAGGTACAATTGGCGCGCTATACAAAGAAGCCTTAATAATAAATATTCTATAAATGAAACATAATGTAATGAAATTATAGACTTTTAGCGGCATTTTAAAATTTTGTACTATTTATTTATGGAATAGTAAATGCTAGTATTAATTAGAAATATAAATCAATTATTATTAGAGTTTTTCAGTATGACATTAAATAATAAATATTGCAGTACACAATTATCCATTAATTTAAATTGATAATTGTTCTTTTGAACAGAAAATACAAATGATAATAAAAAAAAAATAACTTAGCTTGACAGATAAATTATTGTTAACACTTGTTAATTTTTTGTTTCAATTCCATGACTATCGTTAATTTTGGGCTGATTTACGTCATTTTCATACCTAATTACAAGGAATGTTAAATTAATGTAGATGTAGATGTAATGATCTAAAAGCAGAACTCAAAAGTAATCCGGGGCCAAAACAAAAGCCAGAAACTAAAGCGCTGGCCAAATCTCCATATTTGGATTCAAAATAACGGCGGATATTATATGCTTTTACTTAGAACCGTGATTGATTAGGGGCAAACCAAACAAAGTACTTTACCATTGTAGAATATAAACAAGTACTTATTTGTTCACTCAGTATTAAATTCTTTGCGTTCTGAGAGTCTGAGACAATTTTCATCCATTATTTCTCGTCAGCCTGTATTGAATATTAATAATTACCTAATACTCGCACTTTACCGAGCAAGCACAGATAGAAGAAACAGAAAAGTATAGTGGTATGCCTATCTCAAGCCATTTGAATTTGAACTTTTAAGCAAGGGTATTTATCAAACAAGTTAGTTTTAATAATATCTATATTTATTTATTTTTTTATTTATTTAAACAATCCAACAGAACTTAAAAGTTCCAATTACAGGATGATTATACAAACAATTAAGTACATAAAAGCCCTGCAAAAAGTACACACATTGTAAATAATAAAAATAACTAAGAGAAAATTGAAATTTTAACTGTTATAATAGTAAAAATGAAAAATAATAATTAAAAGTTAGATATCTATAGAACTAAAGTAATTTATCAATTCTCGTTTGAATACATTGAATGAATCAGCGAATACATCTATCTTACAAGGGATTTCATTAAAAATATTGCACATTTGCCAGATTGGAGATTTCATTTCATAATTTGTCCTAACTTTACTACAATTGAAAGTTGATTTGTTTCTCGCTGATATACGAGGAATGTTTAGCGCAAGATGGCCTAGGATACAACTGTCATTAATAACATTGTTAATGATTTTGTACAGAAATAAACAAGACTGTGTTTTTCGGCGACTGTACAGAGAAATAATATTGGCGTCAGATAAAAGTTCGTTATATGTAATATCAAAACTGGGATAGTGCTTATATTTTTTATAAAAACAATATTTAACGAATCGTTTCTGAACAGATTCCAGTTGACTGATATGTTTGTTGTAAATGGGGTTCCATATATGGAGACAGTATTCCAGTTTTGATCTTACTAACGAATAATATAGTCGATGTATAGTAGACAAATTATGAAATGATTTGCAAGAACGAATGATGAAACCTAATATTTTTAATGACGACTTTTTTATGTGATCATAATGCAAGTTGAAATGAAGCTTACTATCAAAAATTACGCCAAGGTCAGTAAACTGTGTAACACGATCAAGATACGAATTTTCCATAACATAAGGATAAGTATAGACAATTTTTTTTACTAGATAGCTCATTATTTTGCCTTTGCTGAAATTGAAAAACAGTTTAGATTTTTGAGACCAAGCCAATACATGCTCTATATCATTTTGCAAAAGACGACAATCATTTAAAGAATTGATAGTTTTAAAATTTTTAAGATCATCAGCATAAAGTAGTACTTCAGAATTTCTGACAACATCAACAATATCGTTTATAAACAATATGAACAACAAAGGACCGAGATTTGAGCCTTGAGAAACCCCAGAAGTGGCAATAAAGGGAGAAGAGTTAAAGTTATTAAGGCGCACAAACAAATTTCTACCGTGTAGATACGACTGAAGAAGAGAAATTAGATTGGGAGAAAAACTGAAATTGGTTTGAAGCTTTTGAAGAAGAACACAGTGATCAACAGTATCAAAAGCTTTTCGAAAGTCAGTGTAGATAACATCGACTTGGGCATTATCATGTAGTGAATTAAGAGTATATTCAGTAAAATTTATTAGATTTGTTGTTGTAGATTTACCCTTCACAAAACAATGTTACCGAACTGAAATAAGATTTTGGACACTACTATATATTTGTTTATAAAGAATTGATTCCTAAATTTTAGAGATGTTTGAAAGAATTGCAATTGGACGATAGTTAAAAATATCAGCTGCGTTGCCAGATTTAAAAATGGGACAAATGTACGATGACTTAAGAATAGTAGGGAAAACGTTATTTGTAATGGATAAATTAAAAAGGTATTTTAAGGGTTCAAGCAAGACATGGGCACAAGCTTTTATAATATACGATGGGAGATTGTCGGGTCTAGGATTTCGGGTATTTTTAAGCACTTAATTGCAGTTAAAATATCGTCATTAGAGACACTTACAATGTTGGTAGTATTACTGACACAATTGTTAGCAGGAGTAGCAAAGTCAAAATCACAAATATTTGATTCAGTATACACACTTGAAAAATAATCGGCAAAACCTTGTACTATACTAGGAGTGTTCTCAAATTTCTGATTTTGAAGTTGCGCGATCTGCGTTTTTTGTTATTAACATATGACCAAAACTTATTAGGATCTGCAGATATAGAGTTTTCGATGTTTTGCAAATATTTATTGTGTTCAAATTTAATATTCTTTTTAATAGAATCACGCAAACGTTTGAATTCTGACAAGTGATGTTCATTGTTGTATAATTTATAAAGCTTGTGATATTTGTTTTTTTGTTGAATTTGGTCAATTATGTATGACTTAAACCATGGTGGATACTTAGACGAAGGACGTTTTTTATAAACCGGTATACATTTATCCCAAATATCATAAATTATTTGATAAAATCTATTGAAGGCGATGTCAACATCTGCATATTGTGTAAGCTCATTCCAGTCAACCTGTGACAGTAGACTATATAGTAGATCATAGTTTGCCGCAGAAAAATTATATGTAGGAGAATTAGTGTTAAAAGAACAATTTGCAGTTTTAAAGGACGAATTTAGTGCTAGTAAAATTGACAGAGCCGGATGGTGTGTATCCTCATCGATAATCGGTTCCATATCTTTGGTAACAGTGCATGGTAAATTTGCTACAACATCCAACATTCTACCGTAAAAATTTACTACATTATTATACTGCGTTGCGTTTAAAAATGAAACAAAATTTTCAAAATTAGAAACAAGTTTATCAACATTAAAATTGTCACTGTTGATTAATTTAGTTATGTTAAAATCACCGAAAATTGCGAAATTACAGTTTGAAACAGTTAAAAATGTTTCAATGCAATCAAAAATGTAATTTTGCTGAACAAGAGAGATAGGCGAAGGTATATAGACCACAATAATATAGACAAAGATAGTAGAAGTAAGCCACACCTTAACACACACAAGATCAGAAAGAGAAGATGGATGTATACCAATAGTAACAGGAACGGATTTGTATTTGTTGTTAACGGCACATAAGACTCCTCCACGTTTTTTGCCACAACTATCCAAGTCTATATCCTTCCTATAAACATTATATTGAGAAGCAAACAATTCTGAAGAATTTATACTGTCATAAAGCCAAGACTCTGTTAAACATACTATATCTAAATCGCGAGAAGCAATATGATTATAAAAAGTGTCTAACTTGGTGCTCAGTCCTCTTACATTCTGATAATAAATATTAAATGATGACATTCAAATGCAAAGAATGAGTTAAAAAGAGAGAGACAAATAGTAATTACAGTTTGTTGACCCCGTGTGTTTAAAGTAAAAAATTATAGATGCGAATTGACTTGCAAAAAGATGTATTAAAAGAGTTGAGATTAAACAGCTGGGAATACAAAATATAAAAATATAAATTTATAACAAAACAAAGAAAAAAAAGAAGTTATACCACTAAAATTAAATGTAAAACATAATAAATTGACGCTCCAAATTACAAACAGTAATGCTAATTAACAGCTAGCAAATCAAGATGGGTCACTTTTTTAATTGTACCGCCGAAATTCGAGAAAATTATACCGTCTTTGGACCACACATTTTTAAACCCGAACTTTTTAGAGGCTAATTGTAATAGTTCCAGCCTACTTTTAGATAAGTCCTCTTTGATGCTGATGTTGGTTCCACGTAGGTGCTTGCGGTTCTGGAGAACTAGAGACCTGTGCTTGTAGGATGTAAATTTTATAATTATAGGTCGTGGACGCGGTTTAGAGTTTGCACTGGCACTAGAATTATTTGAACTTGGTTGTTTTCTACCGGTTCTGTGACACCGGTCTATCATGTCTGTAGATACACTTACATTCAGTTTGTCCTGGAACACATTGCAAATAACTTCCTCTGTCTTCTCGTTGGCCGCTTCAGGAACACCGAACACCCGAATGCAGTTCCTTCGGGAGTACTGCTCCTGCTGGTCTAATCGGTCCTCAAGGAGTTTGATTTCCGTGCTCATTTCAGCAATAATACCTTCATAAACTGCTTTCTGCTCGTCCAGTCTACTATTGAATCTCACTACAAGTTTGTCCATTAACTTGTCGACGAAGTTGTAGTTGGCCAAAAGAGAGCTGATGGTCTGCTCGACTATATTTGTGAGATTCCTAGTAGAACTCATTTTTGCACTCAAAAGTAACACAAAAATACTCTGCACTAAAAATACACAGCGGAGCGACAACAGACACGTCTTACTCGGTGCAAGGCATATATATATATATATATATATATATATATATATATATATATATATATATATATATATATATATATATATATATATATAAATTAAATCAATGGAATTCGATTTAATGTTTTTAAAAAGTTTTATTTTACAATACAAGATACAACTAGAATAATATGAACTTGATGTTTCTACAGACTGACATAAACTACTGGTTACATGTTGGAGATGTCTATTTATCTCCTTGGGTGGTATGACTTTTATGCTGTGTAGGGTTTAATATTACATAGTGGAAAAGTACCAAGCATGATGCAATAAGGGCTGGGCGTCTACATAATTCCTCCCCCCTAAGATGAAAGAATACCTGTTGGATATTCCATAGGTGTTGTTTCATTTGTGGGTTCATTATTTTTATTTTGGTTACTTAAGTTACGTTTTCTTATTTCTACACAAATTTTATAAACTAAGAACATGGCTACAACTATGCTTACAATATACAATATTACATCAAAAAATATTGAATGTGATTCTGTGTTATGAATTTCATTTAAATGAGTTATTTGTTGATTTGGAATTTTTATTGATTCTAGATTTTTTATATTCAATGTCTTATTAAGGATTATTTTATTTTTATTTTGTTCGATATTTAAGTTAATGATTTTATCATACTTGACATTTTTGAATAATTTTTGTTTGTTTATTAAACAGTTTTTTATTGAGTAAATTCCAGAAATTTCTTTATCTTGAACTTCGTGGTCACATTCGATATTTATTACATCTTTATTAGGTACAAAGAGATATACAATATTTGAGTTTGGTATTGAAATGATTTCGTTGTGGTTAAGTACTTTAATATATTCACAACTATTACTGTTTCTATTAAAATACAAATTTTCTATACATTTATTTGGTAGGGAATTTTCATTGTTACAAATATAAAGTTTATCTTCTACCAAAGTACATTTATTCAATTTATTAATGTGTGTATTAGTTTTCGTGTAATAGCCAGGGGTGATATCTAATGTAACGTAAGTGTTATTGTGCAAAGTAGGTATGGGGGTGATTTGTAGAAGTTCGTTTTGTACTAAAGGAATAGGAATGTCTATTATTATGTCTAAAGTAAGTTTTTCATATTTACAGTAGGTTTTTACTAACTGTTGGTTTTGCCAATTTTTTATTACAAGGTGTTTCAAGCTATTTGGTAGTAATTTATCAATTTCTGTTTTGACATCTTCTCTCGAAAGAATACCAAAGTATAAAGTGTTTGTTTCACAAAAGGCGAATGTAGTTTCGATTTCATTAAGGATACTTATTAGATTTGTGGCTGCAAATGTTAGTTGAGTTATTATATTATCGATATAGAGTCCATCGTTAGTATCTATTATTTCTTTTAAAACAAGATGCATCTCATTAATTTGATTTTCAATAATTATATTATTGGAGTTAATTTTTTCAACTTGTTTATTAAAATAGTCTGAAATATTTTTATTAAAGGTAATTACTTGATTTAAATTGTCTTCCAAAATATTTTCATTTTCTTTAATTAATCTTAAGGCGTTGTCGTATTTTTCTTGATCAGTGGCGTCTAAGTTGTCAGTGATACTTTTTATTATAGAACCGATTCCGTTTATAAGTCCACGTTTTTCTTTATTATCGTACAAGAGGATTTGAATTTTACTATTTACTATGTCTAAAAAGTTTTCTAACATAATAAAGTTATTATTTAAACTTGCTACATTTTTCTTATTATACTTATTGTTTAATTCTAATTTTAATTGACTATAATGGTAAGTAAGGTTATTATATGTTTCTTTAATTCTATCTAAATTAAGCTTAACATAGATGTACTTATTATTAGTTGAGATTAATGCATTTCCTAGTTTGAGGACGTTAATTCCGGCGTTGTGTCTTTCGTCTTTGAGGTCGATGGTTGTTGTTGTTCGTATGAGTCTGTAAATTGACGGAGAGGTTTTAGTTTGTCAATTTTTACTTTTTTGTTCTTGTCAGTTATTACTTGAGCCTTATCTTTTACATATGTTTTAATTTGTTGTTTTTTGTAACGAGGTTTTTCAACTTTACCAGTGTTTCTCTTGGCTTGTTCTTCGAATGCTTTATCAGGTAATTTAATACTATCAACTTGTGACGTAGCGTATTTCTTTTTGCTGTTATCTAATAACAATTTAGTTTCATCGTAAATTTTCTTCATGATTTCTTTATGGGTCTGAACGTAATTATCGGTGACGATTTCGGGAGAAATTTCTTCTTTTATTTCGTTATAATGGCCAAAAAGTATTTCATTGGGTGTACGTTTTGTAACGGAGTGAATTGTCTGGTTGTAAGCTTGAAGAGCATAACGGACTTTATTACTGATTTTTAAATCGTTGAAATCTTTATTTTGTTCCAATATTCTAACATGTTCTATTATTGTTGAATGGAACCTTTCTATATTACCATTACTTTTTGGATTATTGACACTAATAAGGTGAATACGAATATTTTTAGTTGATAAGAAATTGTAGATCAGCTGGTTGTTAAATTGTAGGCCGTTATCAGATATTATTAATTTAGGAGTACCAAAAATAGAAAAATATTTTATTAACTTTTGTATTATAGTTATTGTATTGGTTTCGGACAAGTGATAAATTTGTGCGTGCTTAGAGAAACTGTCGATTATAGTTAGGAATTTTTCTTTCTTTAATGATAAAATATCCATGTGGATAATTTCGAGGGGCTTGGTCGCGGTTTGTGTTTTTATAATGGGTATTTTTACGGGGTTTCTTTCATATTTATTTTCCTGGCAAACATCACAGTTATTTATGAATTTAGAAACTGTTTGCTGCATATTTGGCCAATAATACTGCTGTTTTAATTTCTGGTAGGTTTCAATTATGCCACGGTGATTTGTTTTGCCTAAATGATAGTTTTTTACTAAGTCAATTTGTTCATCTGACAATTCCATGTCTTGTAACTGATTTTTACAACTAGTCAAAATATAAGTGCCTGGTTGAAAATAAATTTGCAAAATAGAATTTAACATTGTTTGAAATTGTACCGGAACGATGCAATAATAATGTATTCCAGGTACGAGGTATTCTTTAATAAATTTTAAGAGAGTATTTTTAAAATTAATCTTGTTTAAGTAAATATAAAATCTTTGATTTTCGTGTCCAAACATTTTTGTTATTTCTACGGTACTTTTCGAAGTTGTTTCTTTAAAAATAATTTGGTTTTTACCGAAATTTATAGGAGTGTCTTTATAGTGTAGGCCATTGATAGGGGCTTCGTCATCAGAATGCTGCGTATGACTGTCCGTGTCTTTTTCAGCGATAACGGAGTTTGCATAAGCTTCAATATTATTCAAAGTAAAAACGTTAATTTGTATATTTGTATTCTCAAAAATTTGTTTAAGTAAATTTTCTATATCTGACCAATTTTGTTTGTCTAAACCAGATGCAATTTTTGGCATATTAATTGAATTAATATTATTTTCAATTAGATAATGTCTTAATTGTATTAAACAATTTTTTATATCTTTTAAATTTGGTTCGTCAAAATAATTCTCTTTTGAAATTAAATGTATTATTAATCTAGGTGATGTTTGTATAGCGATATTATTTACGATTTTTATTTTGTCTAAGTTGTTGGTGGTGTGGTACATTTCATTAATCTGTTTTGCGAAACCTTGACCCATTTTAAAGTCTTGAGAAACGCAATGAATTATAGGTTCCTTGTGGTCAAAAATATTTGAAGTTTTGTAATTTATCTCGGAAGATTTTGGAATTCTGAATAAATAGTCCGCGACGTAATTTTGTTTACCTTTCTGATACTCTATGTCATAATTGTATTGTGATAATTTCAATTTCCAACGAATGAGTTTCGAATTAGGTTCTTTTAGACTGTTTAACCAAATAAGGGGTTTGTGATCGGTAATTAGTTTAAATTTGCGACCGTACAAATAGTGATGGAAATGTTTCGTAGCCCACACGATAGCGAGTAATTCTTTTTCGGTGGTCGAATAATTTACTTCATGATCGTTGAGAGTGCGGCTTGCGTAAGCTATAGGTAGATCTTTACCGTCTATGTTTTGTGATAGGACTGCTCCTAAAGCGAAATTTGATGCGTCGGTCGTTAAACGAAGTTGTTTCGAAAAATCAGGATACTGTAATATTGGTGCGTTTGAAAGTAATAATTTACATTTTTCAAAGCACGAAATGTATTCTTTGTCATCAATATTAATTTTGGCATTTTTCTTTAAACATTTGGTAAATGGTTTAGTTAATTTGGAAAAGTCTTTTATAAATCTACGATAATAACCAAGAAAGCCTAAAAATGATTTGATTTCTGTTTGAGTTTTTGGAAGAGTAAGTTTTTTTATGGTTTCAATTTTATCTGGATTTGGTTTTACGCCTTCGGTGGTAATTATATGTCCAATATACGCGACTTCTTTTCTTAGAAATTCGCTCTTATCTAGCTGTAATTTAAGATTCGCTTCTCTTAGTCTTTGGAAAACAATTTTGATATTTTGAATATGTTCTTGTAATGATTTGCCTAGAATAATTATATCATCCAAATAAACAAAACAAACTTTATTAATGAGGCCTTTTAAAACGAAATTCATTAGTCTCTGGAACGTACTCGGTGCGTTTTTGAGACCAAAGGGCATTCTAAGGAATTCAAAGTGTCCTTGATCGGTTGAAAAGGCTGTTTTTTCTATTGAATCAGAATCCATTTCGATTTGGTGGAACCCGCTTTTTAGGTCGATAGTACTGAAATAATTACATTTACCAAGTTGGTCCAAAATGTCCGCGATATCGGGTATCGGAAATTTATCGTCTATAGTCTTTGAGTTTAACTTGCGGTAATCTATAACCATGCGAAATTTTGTTTCACCCGAAGCATCCTGTTTTTTGGGAACAACCCAAATTGGACTACTCCAAGGGGAATATGAGTGTCTAATTATGTTTTGATCTAATAAGTTATTAATTTGTTTATTAACCTCTTCTTCGTAAATAACCGGATATTTATATGATCTTTGATAAGCTGGGGTTTCGTCTGTTGTCCTAATTTTGTGTTTTATGACATTTGTGAAAGTTAAGTTTTTGTCGTCATCGATGATCAAATCTTCGAACTCTTTAAGAATTTTATTTAATTCTTTGATTTCTGTGTTATCTAAATGATCTGTTCTGAGATTTAATTTTTTTGAAATTTCTTGACAATTCATTTCTAATTTGTTTTTGTGAAAATAGCTAAATTTAAATTTACGTTTACCCAGTGAAATAGATTCATCTGAATAATTAATTTTCGCTTTTAATAATTTTAGGCCAGAATTTCCAATTACGATATCAAAATCTTTATGGAATTCAAAAATAAAGCATTTTATATTTTTCTTGAGTAGTTCAACAAATGTGAATTGAGTACCGTTTGAAACAGCATTTGCGGTTTGTATCTCGAAATATTCATTAAAAATTTTGAATTTGTTTTTATTCTTATGAACGAAATTTTGACTAATAAAATTTTCGGAAGATCCGGTGTCAATTAATACACGGCAATTTTTTAACTGGATAAATGGTAAGCGTGAGGTATAATTTGCTAGGGTTTCGAATCTTCTAATAGTTCTATGGGAAAATTTTCGGTTTGCGACTCTGGTTCATTGTTTATTTCAATGTGTTCTTCATCGTTTGTTTGGTCATAATCGTAGTACTCGAATAATTGGTTGTCATTGTTGGGGTCAACAACGATTTCAGTATTACTGTCTAGCATTTGTAAGTCCTGTCTCTGTCTTTTTTGTTGAGGTCTAAAAGTATTTGTGCTGATAGACATGGGTTGAGGATAATTGTTTGTTCTCGGTTTAGGATGTATCGGTTGACTCGGGAAATTTCGTTGTTGCTGAGGATATCGGAGCATTGGTGGTTTGGTGGTCACTGATTTTCGCTCAGTGGGTGAATGAGCTGGAGGTGCCGTCCGCTGCCGATGTGCTCTCGGTGAATCGGGCCTCTCGGAACTCACGGAATTAACGACGATATTGTGAGCCTTTCTTCGTCGGAGTTATGCAGTTCTTGTAAAAGGCTTCTGTTGCACTTGGGATTGTTGATTGGAGTGTGAAATCTGTATTTTACTTCAGATTTTCGTAACACTCTGGAGAACGATGATTCGGATGCCGAATAAACACTTGAAAGTGACGACTTCACTTTTAAACGAATTGGACACTATTTTATTAGGTCTTCGAAGTAAAATCTTTCAGCAATCCTACCGTGACTGCGCCAATTAAATCAATGGAATTCGATTTAATGTTTTTAAAAAGTTTTATTTTACAATACAAGATACAACTAGAATAATATGAACTTGATGTTTCTACAGACTGACATAAACTACTGGTTACATATTGGAGATGTCTATTTATCTCCTTGGGTGGTATGACTTTTATGCTGTGTAGGGTTTAATATTACATAGTGGAAAAGTACCAAGCATGATGCAATAAGGGCTGGGCGTCTACATAATTTATATATATATATATATATATATATATATATATATATATATATATATATATATATATATATATATATATATATATACATTATTCATAAAATATGGAATTAAATATTCTTCAAATATGCTCCCAAAAATTTACGTTCCGCGGGCTATACTAAGAGTCGCAACGGGTCGTGTGTTGTGCAGTACTGCCCTACAACTTTTATTTGAAGCATTTTTGTCTAAAATAAATTAGGGAGCAATGCCAACAAAAAACTGTTTTTACATGTCAAATCCCTGTATACAAAATGCCTTACTCTCCGATATATTAGTTATCGCCGGTTGCACTAATACTTAATTAGGAATTAAATATTAAATTAAAATCACCATTAATATACGTATAAAATATATATTTTAAGTGATGATATTAATTTATTTTTTGTTTAATTGCCAATAATTAAAATATTGGTCCAACCGGCCATTTTGTACAATTAATTTTCATTTTGAAATAATGTGCTAAAGTGTTAATTTTTTACTGAAGTAGCATTATTTTAATTATTAGTCTTTTCTTACATTAATCAATATTATTTATTATTTAATGTCAGACTGAAATATATGCATATATAATGTTAACAAAGTATACTACACAAATACTTATTTTCTTCTAAAAACGATTGCGTTTTACATTTTTAATTATTACTAGCCTTGATTATTACAAAAATAAATAGTACAAATTTCAAAAATACCTTTATGTGTATAATTCCATTATTTCGTATGTTTTATTATATAAAATACTTACTGGTTTGTTCAAAAACAATTGCTGTTATTTTAGGCTCGCTTTTCATCGTTTTCACGGCCCCTCCCATTATTACGGTGGTATGAAGTGTGCACTAACGTCAGGAATATGTGCACAAACAATCACAAACGATTGCTGTCATTTTTGCCTCGATATTCATTTGGGGGGGGGGGGGGAGCTATCGTTTCCACCAGCCGATACCTTATCCAGAATTTACATATGCTCAATATCAAATAAATTTTATATTAATTATTATGCCAAAGAACAGGAAAATAATCCTGAATTCAATTTATTAAATTTAAAAAATGCTCTTATTAGACTAAAAACGATCAAACTTACTAATACTAAAAATAGACTAGTATGCGACATTTCCACTTATAATCCAAGACCATATATACCAGCAACTTTTAGAAAATTGATTTTCGACAAATTACACTCACTATCTCATCCAGGAATAAACGCAACCAGAACATTCATAAGTTCCAAATTTCTATGACCCTATATGAATAAAGACATAAAAATCTGGACAGAAACTTGCAAAGCTTGTCAATTAAGTAAAACACATAAACGCAACAAATCCCGCCTTAAGCAATTCCAAATTCCTTCAAAGCTTTTTCACACCACACACCTAGATTTAGTTGGTCTATAACCTCATTCTAAAGAACATAACTAGCTATTAACTTGCTATGACTGATCTCACGCTGGGTTGAAGCGATTTCACTAACAAACAGTAAAGTTGAAACAATTACTAATGCATTTATCTCAGGTTGGATATCTCGAACCTTCCATAGTACCTACAGACCGCGGAATACAATTTGAATCCTCAACTTTTAAACAATTACTTAACATACTAAACACAACAAGACTTCGTACAACTGCTTATCATCCTCAAACAAACGAGATCATTAAGAGATTCCATAGATAGCTATAAACATCACTTAAGACTTATAGCAATGCATAAGACTGGTATGATAATCAACCGCTAGTTTTATTAGGAATACGTATACCATTTAAAGAAACAATAAATTACAGTAATGCAGAACTAGTTCACGGAATGCAACTGTGTCTACCTGGCGAATCTGATGTGGCCAGCAAATGACCTCCCGTCAATCGCATGATTCAAATAGCAATGAGCTTTAAGTAAAGTATCACTCCCGGTTGATCGTTTGTAAACAAAATCTAATTTGTTGTCCCAATAAATAGAAAAGTCTGCAATATCAAATTTTTGATTATATTTTCTTATGTTTTTCCTCGAAAATCTGTTAAGAGCGCCACTTCCGGTTTATCATATAAGTATAGTCAAAATCTAATGTTGTTTCAAATTATACACGAGTTTTAAATACCAAATTTGAGAAGTTTAGGATCACGTTTTAATATTTTTTTTTTTCACGAAAATCTGTTCAGAGCTTCAAATAAATATCACTTCTGATTTGTCAATTTTAGCTAAAATCTAATGTTAACACTTCATATAAAAGTCTTAAATACTAAATTTTGAAAGTTTCTGAATATATCATATTATAATTTTCACGAAAATGTATTCAGAGCTTTAAGTAAAGTATCACATCCGGTTTATCAATTTTAGAAAAAACTATCATATCGTTCTCATTAGTGCAAAAATCTTAAATACCAAATTTGAAACGTTTTAGAATACATCGTAATATACTTTTCACGAAAATCTGATCAGAGCTCCAAGTAAAGTATCACTTCCGGATTATCAATTTTAGCCAAAATCTGATATGTTGTTCTCCTTCATATAAAAGTCAAATACTAAATTTTAAAAGTTTTTGAATATATAATATATTTTTCACGAAAATCTGTTCAGAGCTTCAAGTAAAGTATCACTTCCGGTTTATTAGTTTTAGCTATAATCAATTATGTTATTGCCCTTGATATGAAAGTCTAAAATACTAAAATTTATAAGTTTTGGATTATATTTTAATATAATTTTTCATTAAAAACTGTTATGGGCTTCAAATAAAGTATCATTTCCGGTTATCCAATTTTACCCAAAATCTAATCAACTCTTAACATGAATGCTGAAAGCTTAAATACGGAAAATAGAAATATTTGGAAGTTTGATATAAGAGTAATCACACACACACATACACACATATATACACAAACATACACACACAGACAGACAGACTGACTGACTGATAGACCGACAGACAGACAGACAGACAGACAGACAGACAGACAGACATCATCGTAAAAATAGTATAAACATGTTGTAGGCAACCTAATTCGTGAAACCTCACCATCGAATTTTTGGACCGATAACATTGCCTGCCTTACCTACGATATGACGAGAGGTAAGTATAATAACAAATATTTAGATTATTTAAATTTACCATTGTATCTACGAAAATTTTAAAAAATGTTTAAGCAAAGTTCAAGCAATCCCACCAAAAACACAAAGTTTAAACAGATACAGTTACATGCACCCAGATTTACGAACTACAACACACGTATACATACAACCAGACGCAATAAAACCCCCGTTAAAAAATCCGTATACAGGTCCGTACAAAATATATAGTAAACATGATAAATATTTCGCAATACACATAAAAAACAAAATAGAAAACATTGCAATAGATAGACTTAAACCAGCAAACATTTTACAACACCCAAATGAAGAAATAACGCTATAGACAAATCAGGGGAAACAATCAAATAATTGTAAGCATATCATTATTCATTTATAATGCGTTTCTTCCTTAATTTTAAGTCATTCTTGTTTCTCTTTATTTTCTACCTAGGGGGAGGGTATTGTGCAGAGACAGCTATCTAAAGAGAGATTGGACAGACTTATGGGTGGCCTTGTAACAAAGTTTTTTTGGTGATGAGGGGCAAACGGAGCACGGGGAAAATAGTTCCTAGCACATTTCTTCAGAGGGCAGCAAAATCACAAAAATGACGAAGACTTAACATAGATGGCAATGCAAAACAATATAATGGAAATTTTAAACGTCAAACTAAAAAATTTAAAAGCTGACATGACATACATAATTTTTGATTCCACATTATTTGAATTTTTATATGTTTAAAACATGCAGAGAACTCGTAAGGTACCTTTTGAACATTAATTACTTTTTACATAATAATATTTATAAATTTTTCTTATGTTTCTATAGAATTTCATGGAGAACAAATTCTTAATGCTTAACACCGGTCTACGTTTTAAAGATCTAGTTACCGTAGTTTAGTTAGTTGCATATGTTGATAGATGGCGAACCTTATAACGATACAAAAGCATTGGGTTTCCAATCTCTCTTTAGATAGTTGTCTCTAGTATTGTGGTGACATGTCATTGTAAAAATTGAGAATGACAATTGACAATGACATATGTCATTGCAGGTTAGACACTTGACTGGTGTCAAGGTATTTGTGGCCGATACCCTTCCCTAACAGACATTTGTTAGTTTTATGTTTAAGTTTACTTGGTAACGAATGTTTGTATAAATAAAGCCGCCTCTGTGGCCGAGTGAGTTGAGGCAGCGTGTTACGACAGCGCTCAAAGCGACCATCACCGCTCGGATCTTGGGGTCGTGGGTTCGATTCCCACCAGGGGCTTGGATGTTTGTGATTGTCCTTTCATCATCTCCATTAAAGCAACGTCTACAATTGTAAAAGTTACAGAAATATAATGTAAAAATTGACTCAGCCCCATTCTTATCATCAAATTGTAATAACTTGATAAGTTTGTATACAATAAAGATTATTATTATATATTACGAATGTTTGTATAAATAACTGAGGAGAAGACTTCCAATAAGCTGTATATCCAAATTTGCACATTTGAGTAAATGAAGATAATTTATTGCTCATGTAATAATTAAGTAATTTAAAATATTTTCATTTTTAAAATAATTGAATAATATACTTAATTAGACGTTAAATTCTTAGGCTGCAAATTATAAACTAACAAAAGTATTAACAATAATTTATTGCACAAAAAATATAATTTTAATGCCAAATTAACAGAAAAATAGCTTTTGTTTTTAACAAAAACAATAGAATTAAGCAATAGTAATATCATCCAGCTGTTCACATTAGCAAATTTCTTCGGTTCACAATGTACCACCGTAGTAATAACACGATCTGTTCCACCTACTACATATTCATCTTTAACAATCTCCATTGCTAAGAACACTTTAAATTATAAATTTAAGTATAATAATAAGTATAAGACTAACGTAAACAAGACACTAAGTTTCTTACTGCCGATTGCATTGAATTATGTCTACCGCTTCAGGACACACACAGGAGGCTAGGGAGGCTAAGCCTCCTCATAACAGGACAAAACTTATTCTAAACATTTTCTTTCATGTTTATTCTTCTTTCTATATTTATTAATTTTATATTCGTTATGTAGCTGTAAAATGGTGTTAAGGCATAATTTTTCTGTATTAATCATGTTACGCCTATTTTTTAGATCACTGTGCATACAACGGAGGCTAAGCGCCTCTGTACCTTAAACGCATAGTTATTATAGGCACACTCCAGTCTCTTGCGTGCTCGTGCCGCAGACACGATACGAGAATCAAGTCACACTTAGACCAGTATATAAGTTTGCGGTTCATGTCATTCGTGATAATCCTATATCTCCGAAGTGCTACGCCTCACAAATGCTATGCCTCCCTAATGCTAGAAGTTATAAAGTTATCCCCACCACCAGACCGAAGTTTCCCGACCACACAATGCTAGCAGTTATAATGTGGGACGAATAGGTACAGAATGAAGAGTCTTCTGAGTGTACGAATCATTCATTATAGGTCCCTGCAGAGTCGTATTTCGCCTATTAAAATATAGATGGTTATACTATGAACTTTGAAATTCGGTGATTACTATATTTTAATTTCTGTCAACCATAAAAATATAATCAATTTAAAATTAAGTTAATAATATAAATAATAAACACGTTTCATAAATAATAATTTATTCAATTTAGTAAGAAATTATTTTCTTTTCTTAGTAGGCCTAATTCATATAAAGAAACGAAACATTATACATTAAATACTAAGGTAATTTATAAACAGATTACAGATCACATTCTTCATTTCTATAATTTTTTAAAACTCATAAACTTGGGTCCTTGAATTTAGCTGGCAATAATTTCTATACAATTCCATTTTCTAAAATTACTTTCACGCTTCTTATACTATTTTCTGCTCTTTCTTCATTGTCAGTTATTGTTAGATAAATGACAAAGAAGTCCCTTGATTGACTTGATACACAAAGTTTACAATAGAAAAGACATGTATTACCAGGGGCCTGTTTCTCAAAAAATACTAGTTTACAAGTTACAAGTTATTAGTTACAAGTGAAATTTTTAATAGTACTAGTAAATTGTGTTTCTGAAAAGTATTTTACTACTCGTAATTTACAAGTTACTAGTTCACAAGTTAATAGTGATATTTTATTAGTCAAGTAAAATAGTGTTTTTGAAACATTTTCAATAGTCTAGTAGTTTTTTTTTTTTTAATAAATGCTAGTATTTAAACCAATATTCTTTAAATCAAGTGATTTTATTTTCTGACGGACGTTGACATTTTCAAGTGTTTGAAGTTGAAATTAAATTATTTTTCATTAAAAATGTCTACACTGGATGCGAAATTAACTATTTTGTAGCTTTTCTTTAGTAAATTACTAGTCTGACAGACAACTCAAATATTTTGAGAAACCAAATACTAGTATTTTTTGTCAAATACACTAGTAAATACTAGTTCCCAACTTGTAACTAGTATTTTACACTTGTATATTTTAGAAACAAAAATTAGTAAACTTCACTAGTATTACTAGTGTAGACACTAGTAATACTAGTCCCGTATTTTTTGAGAAACAGGCCCCAGAGAAAAATACACAAAATTAACAACTAAAAACAAAAACCTGTCAAATCCTACTTCAATTCTGTCTCCGTCAATAATACAGTTCTATGATTATTACATTATATATTTGTACTATATTATACAATTGGCATGCCATGCGCCAAGTGGTACGCGCAATTTTTCAATTCAAATTTGAAATGCTCGGTATAAAGAAAATGGAGAATATTATGAAATGTTCAGTAAATTTAATTCCAAAAAAAAAATATTTTTATACGCGAAGTTTGTGTTTTTAGTGTCAAAAAAGTCTTTCGAACAATATTTTTTCTACAACTAATATATTAATAACTAGAGCTATTGAAATATTTAATATATTTATTGAAATAAAACCAGATAAAATTCAATATCATCTTTTGCTAACTCAGGAAAAGTGACAGTTGTTATGGTTGTTATATCTTTTGTCAATACGTTGTTGATAAATTTGTTTTACACGCAAAAGTTATTTTCATGTCATTTTGATTATATCTGTGCGAGCTCCGATGGATTCAGAGAGCGTTATGCAAATTCCAGAAAAAATGAATGAGATTACCAGATTTGCAATTAATAATCTTTAGCCCGTACGATCAAAAGATCAATACAAGAAGTGTTATTTTCAATTCGCGAATGGTGCGGGAAGATAACGATAGGTAAAGTATTGGAAAATGTTGTACTGGCCCATTTTGAAGAAAAGTCAATGAAGGTAAAAGTACTAACATTGTTTTAGTTGTTATTCATATTTATTGTCATTTTTCGTTACCTAGGTAACTCAAAAATTTAGCGTGTTGTAATGGTCGATTTACACACGCTTTTGCGTGTTTTAAAGAGCAATTATGATGCATGTATAACAAAAAAAGTTCTAAATGATTTTTTAGTTTTTGATATATTTAAAATTTTAAGTATTATATACGTTTACGTCACATCACAACTATTGCTTTCTTTCTCGCACAGCCTACTATAGAGACTGGTGCAAGAAAGAAAGCTATAGATTTTGTTAAAAATCAGATGCAGTTAACTACGAATTCCTTCAAAAATTAACGAACTTTGTTTTAAAATAATAAATAAAAAAGTAGATGATCCTATTTTAAAAAACAAATTCCACAACTGAAATTTTTTATTGTGGAAGTGGTGTCTCCAACCCTAGATCTTAAATTTAAATGAGGCAAAGAAAATGACGTATTAAACTGTCAAAAATTCAAAATACGTTAACACCGGAGACTTTTCTAAATGTCGGTAATATATGTATTATAATTTAACATTGCCGGTAAATTGATACTATTTTCTTCCGTGGAAGGTGATTTTGATCATAAACAGAACTTTTTCTAGTCACGTGGCTTTCAATAATTTTAGATCATTCTAACAGAAAACCACATGGAAATAGCCATCTTTGTCAACATGTGCTTAATTTAGTTCCAAGTAAAGTATGTAACATTAATAAAGACTGTCGATTTTTTTTCTCAAATTTGTCCGCTTTCGCGCCGTTTTTTCTGAACCTACAAAGCGCACCGATGTATAAATGAAATTTGCGGAAATCGGATGCCAGCTCATGCCGATACTCGTTGGAATTTTACATCGCGTTCAGTGTTTACAGTTAACGGAAATAAAGAAAAATTTATAAAAATGTTTGATACCATAATTAACAGCGACGATTTTAGAAATGATCAACAATCCATCCGGGAAGTGGTGGATTTAAAAACATATTTAACTGATCAAAAATTTTGTTTTTTATTAGACATTTAAATTAATTTTTGAACAGACCGATGATGTTTTCGCAATCCTTCAAAATAAATTAACTGACATAAACTTTGCAAAAAAGGTTAACTAATTTGATTGCAACTTTACAAAATTATCGCAATAATGATGCAATTTTTAATAATATTTACTCCACAATCGAGTTACTTGATGAAAAACCACAACAAAAACGAAAACGTAATCCAAACTTGGACTTGCCAGATTTAAGACAGGTATACAAACAAATCTTTGTGGAAGTGTTGGATACTGTTATGGCCCAAATTGAAGTTAGATTCAGCGATTTGTCAAAACACAAGTTCTTCGACCTTTTAACATTTGAAAAATTTCCTGTGTTTAGTAAGAATTTTCCTCAAAATTTGTTAGATGATTTGTTACTTCAATATCCATTTTTTAATCAAATTCAATTAAAAAATGAATTAATTGTAGTTTACAACGACCCACAAATGTTTAACAACTCGTAAACACAAATAGAAATATTAAATTTCATGTCTGAAAATGATTTACATGAATGTATGCCAGAATTTTATAAATTTGTTAGTATTGTAGTTTGTAGTCACTATACCCATAACATCTGCATCTGTTGAGACTAGTTTTTCCACGTTAAAGAGAATAAAATACTATACGCATAATAGCATAAATCAAAATCGGTTGAGTAACGTGGCCTTAATATCAATTGAGAAAGTAATGGTTGAACTAATGTGTTAGAATGCGGCCTCCGATTTTTATATGAACGTAATAGATCATTTCGTTAATTTTAAAAATAGACGGATTCCCCTTATTTTCAAAACTGCATAAAATACAAATGGTATAATACAATTTATATTATATATATATATATATATATATATATATATATATATATATATATATATATATATATGTCGCGGGGTAGTATCACTGGCAAACTCTATGTCGACCAACACTATTTCAGAACCACAGCGATAATATAAACGTGATGATCTCAGCGAGGCGGACCTGCACTCACTCCTGAGCACCGCTACACACTGATTCCATCCAAGCATTATAGCCAAGAATGCTTGACGTTTCGATTACGACATTACAATTAAAAGATTATAAGTGATTCATGTAATACTTGATTAATTAAATGATCGTTACGATATGCTTTGATATTACAATCTCCGACACGGCCATTCTGACGTTTCACACGTCCTCGTGTGAACTGTCTGAAAACAAAGAATTTATCCACAGTATTTTCGCTCGGCTATCTCTGACCAATAAGTGCTCAAATAGTTACAACTTTGTTCACATTTATATTAAGCTCAAAATTTAGCTATAGTACACTAAATTATTTAATGGACGCCTTTTTTACAAGACGTCAAACAAAACATAATTCTGTGACAATACATTTCACCAGTAAATACATGACTACCAATATCAGTATTCAAGCATTGTTATAGCTTGTCCAACAGCGACAGACCATCATTGCTTAACCAGCAATCGATCGCTATTCCATCTTCGCTTAACCAGCGCAAGAAAACCATACCGTCATTGCTTACCCAGCAATGGAACACCCTTCCGTCATCGCTTAACCAGCTCGGAAAACCACACCGTCATTGCTTACCCAGCAATGGAACACTATTCCGTCATCGCTTAACCAGCTCGGAAAACCACAGCGTTATTGCTTACCCAGCAATGGAACACTATTACGTCATCGCTTAACCAGCTCGGAAAACCACAGCGTCACTGCTTACCCAGCAATGGAACACTATTCCGTCATCGCTTAACCAGCTCGGAAAACCACACGACAGAGGCACCTAGTTAGCATGTTACCTTCGGCAGAGGTATCACAGTAGCATACCAAAACACCATGACAGAGGCATCCAGTAGCATGCCATCTTCCATCACGGTTAATAATTCTAAAGAATTTAGCGAAAATGTCCAATATCTAGACCAACGCCTCAATTGCTCCTTAGCTACTTTTGTTATAAAAGTTTGTCGGCTCTTCAAAGTTTTAGTCACCCCTGTGGATTTTCAACGATCCACTCGATTAGCTTAACTAAATTGTGGTCTCAACCTCCAGAAGGTTCATTATTGTACGCATGAACCGCTCTACTTAAAAATTAGAACATGGATTCATGTGTTATGTAAATAATACTTAAAGCTATCAAAATGTTCTAAATTTGATAAATAATTCCAACAGATAGTTCTTCTTTTCGTCTGGATACTGGATTCTGGATTTGAGGTGGAGGGTGAAGAAACTCCACGCGCACTTAGGCCTCACAAATGGGCCCATTGTACTACCTCCTAGAGCACAGCTTCCGAACTACCGATCTTGAAGCCATTCTACGCTCACGAAGAAGGCTAACAAGTCAGCGGGGGAAGTTGAGCTAAGTGCGGCCATGGAAGGCCAGAATTCCCCTAACATGGATCCTCTCTTTAGCGCTAGAGCGGGACACTCGAGAAGAATGTGTTCCACTGTTTCGTCATCCATCTCACAGCCTCTGCAAAGGGGACTGTCTGAGATTTTTATGCGGTGCATGTGTTTGTTGAACCGACCATGTCCCGTAAGGACTTATAAGTTGGTTTAGGAATAAAATTCCTCGTATTGTTTACAGGTGGATATATTTCTCCAACCAGCTGAAAATTTTTCAAGGGTGATGTTTCGAGTAATATTGTGAAAGACCGATTTGGCTAGGGGTAGCATAGGCTCTGGGCCCCAGGGTGAACCAGACGAACCCTGTTTAGCTAGATTATCGGCACAGATGTTACCTTCAATACCATTGTGTCCCTTTACCCAAGCGAGTTCCACGACATTGTTTTTGGATATATCTGACAATGCAAGATGACAAAGTTCAACCAGACCTGAAGTGAATTTAAATCCACTAAGGCTTTTAAGAACTGCTTTGCTGTCTGAAGCTATCCTGATATACTTATTTTGAACTTTGTGTTCTTTAATTAGTAGTGCACTATGCAGAATACCTAGAATTTCAGATTGAAAGACGGTGGCGTAGGCACCAAGGGGAATACTGACAGACAGGTTCATTTGTTCGGAGAAGATTCCTGAGCCGGACCCTGTCCCACTCTTCGAGCCGTCAGTAAAAATGAGAATGTCAGGTATAGAGGATGTCTGACAGTCTAATTTAATTTGATATAGTTTCTCAAAATAGAATTTTGGAACAATGTAGTCGTTACTCATCTGTAGAAGAGGAGCCCGCAAGGCTGCTTCTTTGAAGATAGAGCAGTGTTTACTGTTTGCTCCTATTTTAGGCCAGAGACCTAGTTGGAAAAGGCGCAAGACAGACTTCAGTGCAACCTCCTCAATGTAGATATTAAGAGAGGGAAGGCATAGAAGAACTTCCATTGCTGCCGTTGGTGCAGTGCGCATGGCGCCAGTAATTGCTAAACATGCCAGCCTCTGTACATGTTCTAGTTTAGATGTTGCTACGGATTGTCTGATTCTGGGCCACCAGACAATAGCACCATATGTAATCATTGGTCTGATAATGGCTGTGTATAGCCAAAGGGTGAGCTTAGGTGTGAAGCCCCAAGTTCGACTCAAAGCACGGCGACATTGCCAAAAGGCTATACAGGCTTTTTCCACTTTATTCGTTAAATGTAGACTCCAATTAAGTTTACTGTCAATTATGATACCCAGATATTTGACACTGCTTGATAAACTTAGAGTTTGATTGAAGAGTTTCGGCATCCTAAGATCGCCAATTTTGCGTTTCCTAGTGAAGAGGACTATCTCTGTTTTGGCTGGATTTGCCGAAAGGGAGTGTTCCTTGCACCAGTTTTCGATCAACTTAAGAGCGTTGTTTGCCAAGTTGGCAAGAATGTTCTCAAATTTGCCATTTAGCAGAACTGTAATATCGTCTGCATATCCAATGGTGTGGTATCCATTGTTGTTAAGAAGTATAAGAAGGCTGTCTACCAACATTGCCCAAAGAAGGGGCGAGAGAACGCCACCTTGTGGACAGCCTCTGGTGACATATCCTGTAATATTAGTTTCCCCGGAAGAAAATTGTACTACTCTATGCTCTAGCATGAATTTTATCCATTTGCACAGAGGAAGTTCAACTCCGTGTTCCTCTAGAGCATTGACTATAGAATCGAAGGTGGCTTTATCAAAAGCCCCTTCTATATCTATGAAGATTCCCAGGGTGGAATTGTTATATTCCAAAGATTTATCGATCGTGCTGACCACAGCATGAAGAGCAGTTTCAGTCGATCTACCCTGAGTATAAGCATGTTGGTTAGGGTGAAGTGGATTGCAAACCAGTGCAGTGTCCCTAATATGTCTATCGCAAAGTCTTTCCAGAGTTTTGAGGAGAACTGCGGTAAGACTTATTGGACGATATGATTTAGGTGTTGAGTAGTCTAAACGTCCAGGTTTGGGAATGTATACTACCTTAACTTCTCTCAACTTAAGAGGAACATAAGTGAGGGTGATGCAAGCTCTAAAAAGCCAGATAAGATGGTGTATTAACAGATTGCAGCCCCACTTGAGGAGAGCAGGTACAATCCCATCTAACCCTGGTGCTTTGTAGGGCTTTAGATCGTTAATTGCCCAGGTTATGCGTGTTTCATCAACGATCTTCGAAGAGAGTTTGAACGCCTCCTCCGAAAAGGAGTGTTCTTGAACTGCCCAACTACTTCCTTGAGAAATTACACAGCCTGGAAAGTGACACTTTAGCAGAATTTTATTATTTTCTGTAATGGAAGTAGCGTATGAGCCGTCCTCACGTTTGAGGCAGCTGAGTTGTTGGTTAGGGTCCTTAGAGAACATTTTTTCAACTGAGCTACAGGGGCAGTTCCTTCGATATTGCTAACGTAGTTCTGCCATGCAGTTCTCTGCTTTTGTCGTATAACTATTTTGTATTTAGTTTTCTCTATTTGGAAAGAACGCTAGTCGGCTTCGGCTTTAGAGTTCTTCGCTTTGTTAAACAATTTCCTAACGATTGTTCTCATTTTACCTAGTTCACTACACCACCATGGTGCGTTCGTGGGCTTAATTGTACTTTGGGGACATGCCTGTTCGTATGATTTTGTAAGAACTTGTTGAAGATTACTAGCGCAATTTTCAAGTGTTTCTATATTGATTTGTTTGGGTACTTGATATTCCTTAATTCCCGAAGACAGAAGGTCGAGGAATACGGTTATGTTAGTTTTCCTGGGGTTACGAAAAACCTTTTTTTCAATGCATTTAGCATTTAGTGTAAAACATATCGACCTGTGGTCAGACATTGAAAGGTCAGATGATACACACCATCCTGATATGTCGCTGGATATGTTTGATGTGGCTAGGGTAATGTCAATTCTAGTTTGAGCACGGGAAGTGACAAAAGTAGGTTCATCGCCCTTGTTAAGTATTTCTAGGGTAGTGCTAGTGATGTATTCACTTAAAGATCTAACTCTGGGATTAGCATCTTTGCTCCCCCAGATTGGGTGGTGCGAGTTAGAATCGCAACCCACGATTAGATGTTTGTGATTTTGTTCACAGAACTCAATCAGCTTCACCAGTTCAGGACTAGGAGGAAGTTGTGAAGAGTCTGAAGGTAGATAACAGGAGGCAAGAATGATGTCTTCCTTGGTATTTTTGGTGATTTCACTAAGAAGAATTACAGTGAGATCGCGTGTACAAAGTTGTTGAACGATAACAGCTTGTATTTGTTTAAAAACTATAATGCATGTTCTTGGTTTTTCAATACCAAATCCTGTGAAGGTAGAGGTATTTTTGTCGCTTAATCCACAGATCTTGGATTTAACTATCCAAGGCTCTTGTATTAGGGCTATACTATTCTGCTTGCTGTCTAGGTGCCGTCTCAGAGTGGAGCACGCCGCCCGACAGTGTTGCAGGTTTATTTGGATGAAGGATAGTGGGGCTTGAGGAAGGAATTTAGGTTGAGGATTGTTGGGGATCATCCTTGGGAGAAACTAACGCAATCTCCGAAGTTAGCAGAGACACGAGGTCTTGCAGTGCATCAGCCTCGTTGGAACCTAGTTCCATTGGGGTTGCATCCTGCGAAAACTAAGTCGCGGTCTCTGTTGGCTGTGTTTGAGGGGGTGCAGAATCACCAACCTTCAATTTAACGGAGAGTTGGGAGAACCTGTACTTCAGTTTCTTCCCCTTCTCCAAAAGAGTTTTGGCATCCTGGTCGTTGATGCCGAAGACCAACAGCCGTCCCAGCGGATTCTCTTTTGGTGCATCGTGGAAGACACACCAATTGGAAACCTTGAGGTGATTGTTCTGGACCGCCAACCTCCGGACGACAGTCTCTCTATCATCGGCTTTACCCGAAATCCAGACAGCTGCCTTGACCAAACGAGGAAGTTGGTCCAGCCCAACGACCTCTAACTGGGCGTTGTTCCAAGGAGTGGGGAGTCCACGCACCGTGGATTTCAGCCATTCCAATGAATGGTTGTCACCACAGGTGATACGAAGAATCTCGCCGGAATGTTGCCATCCGTCGAAGACAGGAGACTGTTCTCCTTCCTTGAGGGCAAACAAGCAGTTGTCCAACTGTTGATACAGTTGGTCCTGCAGTGTTTGGGCCTGAGAATAGGAGATTTTCCCCAATGGGTTACTACGGCAAATGACCGCGACTTTAAGATGCCTTTTTGTGGCATCTGAATAGTTGCCGACAGGCTTGAGAGCCGAGGGTCTCGTACTGGGGAGAGGACGATTCTTCTTCCTAAGGTTGGGAGAAGGTTCAGAGCCCTCTGACCTAATACGTTTGGCGCCGCCAGGGCAGCCAGCCTTCTTCACTGGTCTGGACGATTGTCCAGAATCAGCGGGGTTAGCTTTTCCCTGTTGCGCCGAAGACGCGGGATGAGGTTTGCCACCTGATTTGGCTTTCGCCTCCTCAGCTTGGCGAGCCTTCCTCCTTCGCTTTTGCTCCGCTCCGCAGATGCGGTGCCTTTAGGGTTTGGAAGCTGTAGATGGGGTATCCGAGGACGCACCCTTTGGCAGCAGGGTGTCTGAAGACGCACCCGCTGCTGATGTTGGTAACGATGTATCCGAAGACGCACCCGTCGGGGTTATGGTAGTCTTGTTCAAGCCATCCATAAGGGAAATGTAGATTCATCTCACCGGCGCCCCACCCACCGGGGAGCCCCAAAAAGGGACGTTGAACTTCAACACCAGAGCATACCGGATCGATATAGCCCCCAAGGTCGACAAGCAACACGAGAAGGGGACCAGCCAGCCGAAGGAGTGTGACTAGCAAACCGTCGTCGGCTGGGCCTCCTGTGTGCTCACCAACCCCAAAGACTCACCCTGACGGCAGTCTGACCCGACGTCGCCGATTGATCGAAGTGGGTTAGCCTCGACCGCCCGTCTAGGCGAAATCCAGGCCAAAGTGGAGTGTTGTCTCGCGACTCAACCACAATGATCCCTTCATCCTCCGACACGGGTCGCCACGCACGGCACAAACACGTGGGAGGATGGTCCGCGGCGATAACCTTATCAGAACGCATGGGGTTTTAAGCCCAGAGCGCCTATATGTAGTTATCACTAACCATATCACCAAAGCAATATGGTCGTTCCCCTATCCGCCATCCGGGGACGCGCCCGGTAGTTATCCCTAAACCTCGGGTCTTCTTTTCGTTTTCCTAACTGTATTTTGGCTTAGTGTTTTTTAGTTTAATTTTTTTGACAAGTTGGTTTTTGCTCTTATTGGAGGTTAGTAAGTTTTAGTCAGTTGATCTTACACTGTCACAGGTGATGCTGTCCTTTATAATGTTTCTCGTTTGGCCTACATATCTCATAGGTATTTTATAAAAAAAAATTGTTGTTTATTATTGCTTGATTATACTCTGGAAAACGATTGTTGTTGATTTGTGTCAAATATTTTTATTGTAGCATTTGATGAAGGTAAAATAATATACCGAAACGTTTGCAAGAGGAGATGTAGAAACAATTTTTTTTATCTTCCTTTATATCCATCATCCGATGAACTTTCGTCAATTAAATTTATCTTTGGATACGATCAAAATATTTTAAAGCAATTTGTTCCAGCGTCCATCACGCTACACTTAGGCGTCCGAAACATTAAGACAAACATTTGAAAAGCAAGTCCCGTCTTGTCAGACTTCTCTGCTTCCAATGGCTGACAGATTTCTGTTGCTCAATTGTTTTTCAGGTAATACAGGTGGCTTCGCAACCGTGGCAGGCAGGCTCCAGTCCGGGCACCAACTGTCCTGTGCAACTCCTCTGAGAATGATCTAGCTTGCCACAATTTAAACATTCAACAAATTCACAATTTGACAAAACTGGCATGGTCACCCCGAAAACGGTCACCAGGAGCCTGATCGGCCACAGCCCCATCAAAACCAAAACGCCAAGTTTTATAGCTACGACCATGCTCACCGGAAATTTAATAAAGTCATATAGTATGTTCTTGGAATAGACTCAGGGACTATTTCAAACCACTACCATATTTGTACCTAAATTTCAATATTCATGAAAGTTCCATCCGTAACGACTCAGGGTTTTGGAACATGGACGTGCAGGAACTTAAATAACTTCATACAAATTATACCATGAACAATTGATAAAAGTTCACTCAGATTTGAACTGTCTGCACAGCGCTATATTATTTACGCTAACACGGTACATCCAATACATTCTTTCACTATCAGTGCTACACATCGCCTCATTCGTAGATCTTGGGCAGGATGCTCGCCCATTCTGGCTTATTATTTCGAGAAAGACTGGTACAGACTTCGTTCATAATTACAGCTCTCCCGCCACTGTCAACAATATTTTTCCCAAATAGCATCATCGTACAGTAACTGATCGAATGCATCGATCTCTCACTTCAATCAAATTACCCTTAATGTCAACGCAGATACCTGAAACCTGAATACTCAAAAGTTCACATGCAATTTATACATTAACAAAATCATCAAAACAAATCCCGTAGCAGCCTCGGACACAAGCCGCTGTCCTTCTAGCAAAAACTAGAGACTGCAGGCAGAAACGAACCACTGGCCATACATCACCGTATTTGGACCAATGATCACTCATGCATCGTTAGTATGGCGGCCAAAATGTAACAAAACACAGCACAAGCGTCTTTGCGGAAGCGCAACGATAGTTTTTCTTTGTATCACATACCACAGGCGCTATGAATACCTGTCCAAGTGCAGTAATGGAATTGATTCTGGGGCCAACGTCTTTGCACTCTGCAAGACAAAACACTTCAAGCTTGGAGATCTCGTACGCCACTCATAATTTCTAAAACAAAAAGCTACACAAGAGAGTTTTTGGTAATCGCCTTCGGTGGACAGTAGTAAGGCCACTCTTCCAAATAGACTCTCTGTCCTGGTTTACGGATATTTCTAAACTAGAGTCAGTAGAAACTGGATCGATTTTATTTGGTCCGTGCTGCCAAATAAAGGAATCCATCCACAACGGTTTCATTATATCTCAAGCAATAAATCTGTGTGCTCAATAAACTTAAACAAGCTCTCAAAGGAGAAGCAATCTACATAACGTCAGATAACCAGGCTGCTAATATTGTCACGTCGCAGACGATGTAAAGGAGTAGAATCAAGCTACCAAAAATTAAATACTTATTACGTCATAAAAGCTCAATGACAAATCATCAATCAAAATATAACAACTGCCATGAACACCTACTGTAATGAATAATATCTTAAATAACATATATGGAGATCGGTAGTCCGGATCATCGGCCATCACAATATCATAAACAACAAACTCGACTTCGTCTCTCGTTTCTCAGCAAGCAATTGACCGAATTGCTTTTATTACAACAGCAACCCAATAGCCACCGACATAGCTCACAACGATATCTTGAGCTTTGTAATAAAATCTCTTACCAGTATTGGAATACCGCTTAACATAAATTCAGTACTCATTACTCACGGTTCTACTTAACGAGCTCTTGTAATTGCGTAACCACTCTCTGGGTGGGACACAGACGGAATCCTTGTTACTGGTCAATGCCCTAGGATGAAAACCTGCAAAAATTGCTAGACGGCCTTTCCATCTTAATCTGCTTGGCCCTACACTTCACTTTATAATTCACCAACAGAACACAAACCCACATACAATATTGTGGATCGCAGGCGAATCCTACTTCTGATGTCGCGGGGTAATATCACTGGCAAACTCTATGTCGACCAACACTATTTCAGAACCACAGCGATAATATAAACGTGATGATCTCAGCGAGGCGGACCTGCACTCACTCCTGAGCACCGCTACACACTGATTCCATCCAAGCATTATAGCCAAGAATGCTTGACGTTTCGATTACGACATTACAATTAAAAGATTATAAGTGATTCATGTAATACTTGATTCATTAAATGATCGTTACGATATGCTTTGATATTACAATCTCCGACATATTTATATTTGTACATAGGTACCTCTAGCATAGCTTTTTGTTTTCTTTACACAGAGAATTCATTTTTCGTTTTAATTTTACTTATTTAGAATTTTTTTGTTACGTATTTTCTAGAATTTTATATTTATATTTTTTTCTCTAATTATTTTGTGTGTGTGTATGTGTGTGTGCGTGCGTGTGTATGTGTATATATGTGTGTGTGTATGTGTGTGTATGTGTGTGTGTGTGTGTATGTGTGTATGTGTGTATGTGTTTTTGTGTGTGTATGTGTGTGTGTGTGTGTGTAAGTGTGTGTGTGTAAGTGTGTGTGTGTGTGTGTGTAAGTGTGTGTGTGCGTTAAATTCTTTATTCGATAAATATAAATTCATTAATATATCTTCCATAGATTTAGAGATAAAGAAATGTGTATAAAATAATTTGATGTAAAAAACCTCAGATCAAACTACTTCAAGGCAAGAAATTCAAATGTTTGTAATTGACATATAAATGTCATTGTCAAAAATATTTGTAAGCCACTGTCAAAAATATTTGTGGATCATTATGAAGATTATGAAAGTAAAAAAAGTCAACAACGCAAAAGAATATACGCAAAAAAGAATATAAAAGGAATTTGCGAAAAAATTACGAATATAAAGAAAAAGAAAAGGAAAGTAGAAAAAGAAAATTTCAGGATATTAAATATAAAGAAAACGTATGTATTATACATAATTTATATTAAAATATCCCATAAATTTTGCAAATAAATGTGAGAATTATTTTGTAGTGAGACATGAATATATGTATTTATATTTAAAAATATTTTTTGTTTTATGCGTACAACCAGGTAAAATATCTGGCGAGAGGATATGTGTTGACCACATTAGATTTTTTATTCCAAATATAAGCCAAATTCGAGCACCATTAGACAATTTGAAAAGAAAATACTCTATGTGGGATTGGTCAAAAAATTGTCAAACAGCATTCGAGAAACTTCAAAATGTTTTACAGTCTGATCTACTTTAACTAGTTACGATCCAGAGCAAAGTATTGTAGTAGCAGCAGATGTGTAACGATTAGTATAAAATCGTTAATTGCATATGATAATGTATACAGGTTGTCTCACAACTCGCGCCCCAGAGCGAATGAGGAAACACGAGACTGCACTCGGATGTGTAATTTCGAAGAAAAAAAATCTAGCTTAAAATATATTCGAGAAATGACGTCTTAAAACTGACTAATCACAGACCTACACCTTTAACGAGTGTTTGCCGTAATTTTACGTTACTAGGGTTTTATACAAATCAAACCTTCTTTAAAATGTGTGGGCGACTGTAGTTTTCGAAAAATGTCAGTTTCAAATTACATTTGACAATTTGACTCCAGAGATGGTCGCAAATTTTTCTAGCATACGAATACAAACGAAGTGAAAATTTTGGCCAGGCGGACGCACATTCAAGACTCATTGACCAATCTTGAAAGTCTACGAATGAAGATATTATTATAGCCAGAATCGAAGAAGATATTAATTCTGTTTATGAAAGTATAATGAAAATCTTACCTGTATCACAAAAAGACATTGTAGCTGCTACAGCAAAAGATCTAGTATTGCCAGGAATAATAGAAGCTGTAAAATCTAGAAATTGGCCGCAAGGTAAGCCTGGATCAGCATTTTATAATTTTTATAGTCGACGTACAGATCGCTCTATACACAATAATTTTCCTTTCATGGGTTTGAGAATTGTTGTATCTCAGAATATGTAATCAAAAATTCTCAAACTCCTTCATTCTGGGCATCTTGGGCCTACCCGAGGCCATACGAGCATACAGGCCTGAATACTCAGTTCGTGACGTCACAGCGAGCCTTTTGCTGTCACGCCACGCCTCGAACGCTAACATTGTAAGCATATGAAATATACGGAATTTTAAATAAATAGGATTGGAGAATGTGATTAATAAAGATATACAACTCCTAAATAACTATTTAAATATTATGTATTACCTATTTTATATTCATAACTAAACAAATTAAATAAGAAATAAGTTCGAAACTCATGTTTCACTTTAAATTATTTATTTTTGTTCTAATTGTACAAGAATGAAAAAAAAAACAAATGTGTCAGTAATTATTTTGCGTAAGATTATTTTTATTAAATTTATTATGTTTTGTCTCTAATTAGCTATTTAGGTACGTAACCGATGCTGTTGGATAAGAGCTACATTTAATGATACTGGTATTCACGTATTTTATTTCAGTTTATTTCTAGATTTCAGTGTGAGAACATCGATATTATAGTGATTCAGGTGAGAGAGTTAATCTAGCGTGTGTATGATTGTGGGTGTGCGTGTGAGCAGCACGGTGTACTGTAGTGACCCGCATCAGGTGTCGCCAACGGCAGCAGCAGTTAGGGCTGTAGTGATCTGATCCATTTGGTTAAGAGGATTGTCTCCGGATCACCACCGAAGCGGCAGTGGTTCCGTAGTGGCCGCTCGTGTGAACCCGAGGGTCGCCAGCGTAGCAGCAGGGAAGGCTGTAGTGACCCACATCTGGTGTCGCCAACGGCAGCAGCAGTTAGGGCTGTAGTGATCTGATCCAGTTGGTTAAGAGGAATGTCTCCGGATCACCACCGAAGCGGCAGTGGTTCCGTAGTGGCCGCTCGTGTGAACCCGAGGGTCGCCAGCGTAGCAGCAGGGAAGGCTGTAGTGACCAGCATCTGTGGTCGCCAGCGTAGCAGCAGTTAGGGCTGTAGTGATCTGATCCAGTTGGTTAAGAGGATTGTCTCCGGATCACCACCGAAGCGGCAGAGGTTCCGTAGTAACTAGCGGTACTGCCCGTAGTTGCCAACATGTGTGTACGGTGTGTGAATGCCTGAACCTTTCGTAAATTATTGCCTCCTCACTGAGTATTTCTCATATGTTAATTCTTTTACAGAAATAATCACGGCGTGAAGGATGCCGTGAAACACCCTGTATATACAGGGTGTTTCACGGATATGGGACACCCCAATTATTTTCTTAATTATTAGGAATAGAAGAAAATCATTCAAATAAAAGTTGCAGTAGATCAAAGGGGACATTCACTTATTATTCACATTTAAATGGGATATTATACATTTTTAGGCTCATTCGACAGAGTATTTTTCTCTGAATTCAACCATATAAATATTTAATGCACTTACATTACATAACAAAAATATTGAGAAAAATTCATTTGAAATTTATATAAATTATATTTAACATAACACAAAACAGTAGGCCATGATCAATAACAAAACAATTAACTTATACTAAATTGCTATTGTTATGTCAAAATATCATTTTTTATAATAAGTAATTGTAATTGTTGTGGTTTTGAAAATTATTTGTGTGGTTAAATACAAGTTTATTGTTTTGCTATTGATTATGGCCTACTGTTTTGTGTTATGTTAAATAAAATTTATTTAATTTTCAAATGAATTTTTCTCAATATTTTTGTTATGTAAGCACATAAATTATTTATATGGTTGAATTCAGAAAAATATACTCTGTCGAATGAGCCTAAAAAATGTATAATATCTTAATTAAAAAAATATAACTTTGGTTTGTAACTTGAGAACCACTGGTTTATTTTTTTTTTCT
The DNA here is from genome assembly GCA_963082715.1 of Harpalus rubripes. Classification (NCBI taxonomy): domain Eukaryota; kingdom Metazoa; phylum Arthropoda; class Insecta; order Coleoptera; family Carabidae; genus Harpalus; species Harpalus rubripes. Next base: position 20,030,265 of record OY720455.1, read on the forward strand.
TCAATAAGTGATTGTCCCCCTTGGTCTACTGCAGATTTTATTGGAATGATTTTCTTCTATTTCTAATAATTAAGAAAATAATTGGGGTGTCCCATATCCGTGAAACACTCTGTATATATATATATATATATATATATATATATATATATATATATATATATATATATATATATATATACATATATATATATAATTGTAAAAATAGTAAAATCGTATTCTAGTGACACTAAAACGTGCTTATTGATTAAAAACTCATCTTCAAACTTTTTGATCAAACGCAAGACCTTTCTTACATAAAAGGTGACGAAAGATAAAAAGGGATATATTTTGATTAATATGTAATATATCATTGTACCGAGTTCATATAATAAATTTATTATTATTAATATTATTATCATTATCATTTTTATCTTTATCATTATTATTATTATTATTATAGTTATTAAAATTTATTGTTATTAATTAATGTTATTATTAATGATTCCTAATAATTTTATTATTATCGTTACTTTATTATTATTATTTATTATTATTAATGATTATTATTATTAATATTATTATTATAATTATTGTTATTATTTTTATTATTATTATTATTATTATTATTATTATTATTATTATTATTATTATTATTATTATTATTATTATTATTAATCGTGTCCAAACCATACATAATATAAATAATTAATGCACAATAAATATATGGAACATTACAACAAATATTTCTCACTCCTTAGATATCTTAGTGCCCGATTTTCGGTAGCGAAATACCGCATCGGACCACATGGAGTGAGTTAGCTGAGCTTGTTGTTATTTATAACCATATACGTATAATAAATAAAATATAAATAAATGAAAATATAATTTATAATATATTTGTGTACTTTATAACTACATACTTTATACTTACAATTTTATGAGGTAATAAATAAATAAATAAAAGTCCCGGAAACTGACGACCAGCTTCCTAAGTTTATATATTTATCTAAAAACAATAATAATATCCTAATCTACAGCACAAATCTTCGCTCGTTTTCCAAGCGCGTCTTTTGTGCGCTAGGTTAGGTTATTGTTATTTTTAGAGAAATATGCAAACTAAGCTGTTCGTCGGCTGCCGAGACTTTCAGGTGTATTTTTATAAAAAGTGCTTAGAGAGAAGTGAAAAATTGTTCTTACTTTGTATTTAATAGGTGCTTATTTATTTCGTTTATGTTCTTGATTTTTAAACTTTTCCCGTCATCGGTAAGGCTGCCGGGACTTTTAGGTGTATTGATAAGTCCCGGCCACAGTGGCGGCGCTAGCGGGGGTCCAGGGGGGCACTTGCCCCCTAAAATTTTCAGTAGCCCCCTGGTTGGCCCCCCAACTTTTAGTTTCAATCTAAATTTTTTTGCTAGTAATATTGCTTTTAACATCTTAACAGAAACACTGAAGAAACACAAAAAAACATTGTTATACAGCATAATTTTTTTGCATCAATGCACATGTATATAAAAATCTCTATCTGCATTTAACCATGATTATTATTGATTGGTGTTATAATAAACGCGCTGCCGAACTTGTCCAAACTTGTCAAATTAATTGTGCGAGTCCGATAGCGACGCAATGAACTTGTAATTCCTTGTTAAGATTGACTTTACTTACTCGTCCACGTGCATAGTTTAGCAAGTTCAAACATGTTTTACAAATTTTGGTATTTATACGAGTGATGAAAATCTCAATGCTCATTCGTTATTTTGTGGTCAAAGAGTAAAGTAAAAATAAATATGAAGCGCACAAATAATATTAAAAATTATTTTTTGTCAGAATCAGATAAAAAAAAATTAAAACTGATACTTTCCTGCCTTCGATCAGTATCGGCAGTACAAGCAGTAATTTAGAAAATATCTTAAAAACGAATGAAATGGTGACATCTTGTAACTTAAGTGCTACTGAAGAAAGTGATACCTAGTTAGTCTAGTTCTTGTGAAACTAAAACTAGTGAGGATGATATACGTGATGATAATGAAACTGGCGTACATACCCCAACAGTGAGACCTGAACCAGAACAAACAATTCTTACTATTTCTGGTCCTAGCGACTTGTCACAGACTCCTGAAGAAGGACCACGTCAGCCGATACTATCGCAGTATCCAAAAGTTAAACAAGGTGAAAGAATGAGAAGCTTTAAATCAACATGGTTTAAAAAATTTACATAGTTGGAGTATAGTGTTTTAAAAGACAGTGTTTTTTGTTTATACTGCCGATTTTTCCATGGTGTTAATCAAGCAAACAATTTTGTGAATGAAGGGTTTCGCAGCTGGAAGAATGCATTTGATTCAAGTAAAGGACTAGTAAAACATGATAAATCTGAACAACATAAAATGTGTGTTATAAAGTATGTAAATTATATGAAATTAAAGAAACAGAATACAAATATTGAACAAATGGTAAATGATCTATACCAAAATGAAATTAAAGAAAACAAACACTACATCAAAACTTTATGTGAGTGTTTATTATTTACATGTACTCAAGATATTGCTCAACGTGGTCATGATGAAAGTGATTTAAGTTTAAATAAAGATAATTTAAGAGAATTAATGTTATTGATAATTAAACATGACACCATTGTACAAAAAAAGTTACAGGATAGTTCAAAGAATGCAAATACCTACATCATGATATCCAAAATTTATTAATTTCTATTATGGCGACCATTGTACGTAAACAAATTTTAGGCGATGTAAAGGAATTAAATTTTTTTCAATAATATCTGACGAAACAAAAGACTTGAGTAAAGATGAAGAAATAACTGTTATAGTCCGGTACTTGCATCAAAATGCAATTCAGGAGAGGTTTTTAGGGTTTAAAAATGCAAACGGTATGCTAGATGCTGCTAGTTTTGCAAATTATATAAAAACAATATTAGATGAAAATAATATTTCATTAAGCAATTGTATAGCACAAGGATACGATGGTGCTGCTGTAATGAGTGGTCATTTATGTGGCGTGCAAAATCATATTAACAGTATTGTTCCGTAAGCAGTATATATACATTGTTTTAACCATAAATTAAATTTAGTTGTTGTTGATTGTTGCAAACATTTGAAAAAGTCGGCTATTTTTTTTCTAATCTTGAAAAATTATATACATTTATGTCAAACTCTACAATTCATCCTCTATTTTTAAATACGCAAAAACAAATTTATCCTACAAAACAGGCTCGAGAATTAAAAAGGATATGTGATACGCGATGGACAGTTCAGTTCAGAGCATGCGAGACTGGTTTAGAAACAATTGAATCTATTTTTGTAACATTAAACAATCTTATTTCTAAAACGGATGTAAAAAGGATAGAAGATGTGAAGCAAAAGGTTTACTTTTACAAATTTATTGTTTTACTGCTTATTTTTATAAAAAAAATTAAATTCGTTACAACTGTATCTAATTATCTCCAATCCCCTGATATGAATTATGTAAAAGGTTTAAATTTAGTTCAATAAACAATTAATGAATTTCAAAACTTCCGAAACAATGATAATGAATGGAATTCTATATGGAAATCTGCAAATAATATTTTTTTGTCTCTTGGTTTAGATAAAACAGACTTTTTTGACAAACCAAAAAGAATGAAATCTATTCCAAAAAGGTTACAAGAGTTTATAGTAGATTGTGAAATAGATGATTCTGTAGACATAGAAGTAAAAAATGAGAAAGATGTTGTCAAATTTAAGTTATACATCCCTATAATAGATAAAATTATAATTGAATTAAAAGAAAGATTTACAAAAAATGATACTATTTCAAAACCATTACAAGCTTTTGACCCTACAGATGATTTATTCCTCAATAAAATTCATTTAACTAAAATAGCAGAACATTATAACATAAGTTGTGATTGTTTAGACTCCGAAATAACGCTAGTTAAGACACATTTGTGTAGAGAGGAAAATAAAAATATTAAATCACTCATGGAGTTTCTGCCATTCGTTGAACAATATAAGCAAGCATTTGAATGCATTTATAATTTGGTAAAAATTTGCATTTGTATCAACAGCTTCTTGTGAAAGATCATTTTCCTCTTTAAAAAGAATTAAGTTATTTAAGAACAAGAATGACAAATGAAAGATTAAACAACATTAGTATATTAAGTGTAGAGAAAGACATATCGAACTTAATAAACCTTATTGAAGTTGTAAACAAATTTGCAAGTTTAAATAAAAACCGAAGGATTAAATTAGTATAACTAAATCACTGTTGTGTTTTGTATTTATCATATTTTCTTTTAATTATATTAGAGAACATTTTTTATTTTATTTTTAAAGAATATGCTTGTTTTTGTTTATTATTTATACAGTAGAATCTCATACAGCACGCGCTAACTCGTTTCGTGTTGTAAAAGATTCGTGCAGTAGGAGACGCTCGACTGTATTATAGCACGTTATAGTAAGAAACGCCGATTTTGTGTTATTTCACGTGTTATATGTGAGATTTTTGACGTGTTGTAATAGACTGATGTGAGTCGTAAATTCAGTTGGGGTGTTGTAGGAGAGCATGCTATAAGAGATTCTACTGTATATCATATTTATATTTGTTTGGTACCAAATAAATTTAATATTGACAACATTGTTATTTATTATTAAAATGATAAAAAATATATGCTCCCCTAATTTTCTTCCTGGTCTCTACTGGCCCCTCTAGATTTCAGAGCCCAGCGCTGCCACTGCCCGGCCACCGGGATCGAATCCACTGTCATATATTAATATTGGTAAATAAATTATTACTTTTTGAGGCAATGAAAATTCTCGTTATCTTTTTATTAAACCTCGTAAGGATATTAAAACGTACATCTTACTAACCTCTATGATAATTATAATTCTAGGAAATGAAAGTAATTAATGTTATGCGTTCAGAATTACATTCGAAATTAAATAAAAATAATACTCGCACTAAGCTACTTGTACTTTTAATGGCTACAAATGATACATCATTGATGAAAAATAATCATTTTACTGTGAATCGATACATGTTGAGAAGTGTAAGTTGGTATTAGGTTTTACATATATGTGTAGTAAAATCTGTTTTGTAGGTAATATCCATATCTGTTTATTTTACTGTAATATCAATTCAAATGATATATCCATTTCCCCTGAATCTAAAGTAACGTGTCAAGTGGTAAACACAAAATAACTACACTGGTTTAAAACACAACAAAACATTTATTAATTAAATAGGTGCATGCTCTTTTCTGTTTAAGCCAAGCAGTACATGGCGCTCGCATCAGCGCCAGTTGTAAGTAGCCGAAATTACATTGGGTAAACTTGTTTCTCATGTCTCCAATTTCAGCCAATCAGAGAGGTCAAAACTATGCCCTATGCTGTACAATACCGAATGGCTTAAATGTGACAAGATACAGGTACTCAACTTAAAACTACACAAGTCACAGAGAATACAATGCACAATGCAGCAACAAACGTCTGTCTCTCAACACAGCACTCAACTTTTCACCGACCAGGAAATACCCGGAAGTTCACTTGCATTACTGGCCTTGGTGCACAGCTAAAAATACCAGTAGAATATAGATTCAATCAGTATAAATCATTTTATGCCTGGTAGATGGCACACTAGTCCCAAATTTAAAAATGATATTTTTTCAATGTAAGTAGTGTTGTATATAACGTAATTCATTAAATTTATTTTAAACGAGAAATGTAAAGAGCAGAATAAAACATGAAATATTGTGATAAAATAATATTGTTTCATTTCCAATTCTGATTTTGTGAGTCCAAGTGCCTTGTGTGATTATGTTTCTTTTATATATATTTGACTACGATTTTGATTTTGGACAAAGATTTAGATTTGGAATATTGACATCGACATGTTTTGGCTTGATTCTGGTACTCAATTCGGGGTTATATTTTACATTTTTTTGGATCCGTGTGATAATTTGATCATACTTTAGACTTTGCTGAGAATAGCTGGCAAACCTCTATTAGGAGAACATAATGAATACTATTAGATATTTTTTTATTATTTATTTGGCAATTATTGGACCTACTAGATTGACAGTTAGCAGTTCCTTCTAAAATATTAGTGCATAGGAATTAATTGCCAATTAATTATTGAAGATTTAAATAAATCTAGACAAAAAATAAAAATATATGAGTTACCACTACCATTAACATAGAATTATATTTTCTGTATTCATCTAAATTTTAAATGCTGCGTACCCTATACATTAGTGCCTATCAATAACTATATAGATCCATGCACTTTCCATATAGGATCATTATGGTTGTGTATAGGTTCCATTTGGATCATTAAGGATGCACATAAATCCATCTAATTTTTAATCGCCAATTCCAAAAATATCTTAGCAGAACCATATAAAATGTATTCTAACATAAAGCTTGGACTATAATAAACCAACATAAACCTTTTGGCTTTCTGTACCTCGTCGATCAGCCAGAATTTTTAATAAAAAATAAAAAATCATTCCCTAGCTGGATTCAAACCCAGAACCCCGGCATTCTCAAATCAAAAGCCGTTGCCCTGACTAGTGAGCTACCGAGGCCGGCAAAAAATATTATTACATATTGAATTAACGTTGAACTATACTTTTCATGTAAGCTTGCATTTTGGAATTTAATTGCCCCAGCAGAACTATACAAAATACAATCTATCTTATTGTATTGACGATAATCAACCAGTATAAACCATATCCATTTTAATTACCACTTACAACCCATTAAAACAATATTATTTGAGAATGAGTCAATATACCATACTTATTGTCTATAATTTACCTGTAAATTAATTGGTTTAGCAGAACCCAACAATTACCACTTACTAACCGATTAAACCAATATTTTTTGAGAATGAGTCCATATACCGTACATATCGTATATATTTGACTTTTGTAAATTAATTACTTTAGCAGAACCCTGCAAACTGCATTCTACCATTGTTCAGACGCAGTGCAAATAGGAAGCTGGGGCCTAATGAGTTCGACTCTCAAATAATAACTCGAAGGACCAATGATGTGTGAGAGTCCTGATCCCCAATAGCTGGTGATGAAAACTTCTGATGCGCCTGCTGGATATGGTGAATTGTAGAATTGCGCTGGTTCAATGACGTGTCCGTTGTGTTGGACAGTAGCGATGCGGTGCGGCGGCGATTTCTACATGAGAAAGCGAGTGCGAACGTATAGTGTGTGATGATGACTGTTTAGAATTAATGGAGTGGTAAAGCGAAGAGAAAATAAATACGAGGAGGAAGGGAAGAAGGTAAAACAATCTTCGCCTGCTGGAGCGATCAACAGGGCTCACACAAGACAGTAGCTCTTTATGGAGAGGTAGGATAAATACGCAACGGCCCAAATAGTCGATTAGGATAGCGAAGCTAAAATGTAAACTCTTATTCCTAACAACAGCACAGGAGATTAAGTAAAAACCAGATGAATCGACCAAGAGTTGTGTATCAGAACTAAAAGTTATATAATAGCAGTGTAAATATTGTAAAACATGCGACTGTGATGCTAAATAAAGATTAAGTACATAAAATATGAAATAGTGTGCTCGTAACATGTAAACCTACCTTTATGGTATGCGAATATAAACAAAGCTTTAAGTACGCGTGTAAACCAAGCTTTAGATGCGAGTGTAAACAGAGCTTTAAGTATGCGAGTGTTAACAAATGTGATGTGCGCTGACCAAATATGGGAACTATACCCTAATATATAAATAATAATGACTCAGAAATAATTGAAATATATTAACTAATAACTGTACTTAACTATCTTAATCTTAACCCAGGTAAACGAATAAATGTTAAACCCAAGTGAAATTAAATAACTAATGTTCAGCGTTGAACTATGAGCAAATAACTATATTAAAAGTAGTGCTAAACTAGGAACAAATGAAGCAGAGGAAACCAAACGTACTACCAAAAAATTATATAGTGAAAAAGGAGTACAAAAGTGTTAAATACACTTACAGTAGAAGGACACTCAAAACTGTCAAAAACTAACTTAAAAACTGTGGTGCTTATGAAAAACTATGTGCAGAAAATACAGAATATAATGAACTGCAATTACAAATAAGATATAAAAGTATAACAGAAATATAGTGCACTTTATGCACTTAAAGCACGACTAAATGGTCAGATTAATATTGAAACGCAGTCTAGTATATAAATAGTAGTACTTACAGTTTATGTGTAGTGTGCACTTATGTACAGAATACCTGATACTTGAGGTGTGATGGTGTAAATATGTAGCAGTAAAATTATTGTTTCATTTCCAATAAAGTGCACTGAATAACACTTTAGCGTAAATATAAATTGAGATAAGCAAAAAAAAAGGTAGCAATCACTAAAGAATTATTGTGCAAAAAGAAATCGGATAGCAACAAAGTATAAGCGCGCGTACAGTTCACTGGTCGTGCAACGAATGAAAAAACGTGTTTTGGGATAAATAGTCAAAGCCAAAGAGAGGAAGTGACGTGGCTGTGCGAGACGGCAGCGCATGCCGGAAAAAATCTGAACATGCCGCCCGGCCAAAAACGAAGTTTTTTAGGTACACAATGCTAATCTGGGAGAGGGCAGAGTTTGACTACTGGTCTAGTTAAGATACCAGTTGAAGTCTTCACTTGTGCTACTCGAACGATATGATCATCTCCTGAGTGAACTTGTAGAATTCGTCCCAATTTCCATTGAAGAGTTGGCAGTGTATCATTTTTTATAAGTACCAGCTGATCTGGTTTCAAATTTAGTGTAGGTCTCGTGCATTTTGTTCACTGTTGCAGTGTGTTCAGATATTCCGACTTCCATCGTTTCCAAAAGTCTTGGAGCATTCGTTGAACTAGCTGCCATCGTTGAAGGAGATTTGGGGATCTATCGAGATAGTTTCGGTCTGGTAGACAGACAGCGGCTTCTTGCATAAGAAAATGATTCGGGGTTAAAGCGTGTAGGTCGTTAGGATCTGAGGAGATCGGACACAGAGGTCTCGAATTTAGAACAGATTCAATTTGGCAGAGTAGCGTGTTAAATTCTTCAATGGTTAGAAATTGTGTGCCTACTACACGAAATAGGTGAAATTTAATGGATTTAATACCGGCTTCCCAAAGTCCGCCGAAGTGAGGAGCTGAGGCTGGGTTGAAGTGCCATTGAATACTGTCAGAAGCGAGTTGATTGGCTAGATTAATATTATATTGCGTCGACGATACAAATTTCTGTAGATCTGTGAAGTAGCTTTTTGTACCAACAAAGTTGGTTCCGGAGTCGCTATAAATATGAGAGCATCGTCCCCGTCTAGCTATAAAGCAGTGTAAAGCCAGTATAAATGCTTCGGTGGTGAGATCAGATGAAGTTTCTAAGTGTACTGCCTTGGTAGCAAAACATACAAAGAGGCACAAATAGAACTTGGTTGCCTGTACTCCATGTTTTTTGTACGGAGTGACATAAAAGGGACCCCCGTAGTCGATGCCCACAACGTCAAAAGGCTTTAATTGTTGAACTCGGTGTGCAGGTAAGTTTCCCATGGCAGGGTTAGTTATGGTAGGATGGCACCGAAAACATTTCATGCATTTCAGGGTATAGCTTCGAATAAGTCGACGGGCACTTATTATCCAGAATCGTCGATTTAATATCGCTTGTAACGTCCTGGGCGAGGGGCGGAGATAATTTTTATGGTAATGATCAATTACGAGATCAGTAAAGTGATGTTTGGATGATAAAAGCAAAGGATGTTTTTGCGCAAAACTCAAATTTGTGTGACAGATTCTTCCTCCAACTCGTAAAAAACCTTCTCCATCCAAGAAAGAAGCGAGATTTTGTATCAGTTTGGAACATGATTTGTTTCTATTGAGATTACTTATCTCGTCAGCAAACGCTTCATATTGTACTAATTTCACCCAACGTAGTAAGGCGTCATTGAGTTCGGAGGCTGAGAGATGGACCTCAGGGTGATGTTCCTTAAATTTTGTGCGTTTGAAAAAGCGAATGCATAATGCGGTGGTTCTTAACAGGCGACTTAAATCGGACTATCGCTGTAGGATGGCATTGTTAGGCTCAACATTGACTGGTAGCGATATGTTTGCTTCATGCGTCACTAGGGGGTCTAGTGTTATCTCATTCTAGTTTGTAGATAGCGGCCATGAATTTCGAGGTCCTTTAAGCCAGATAGGGCCTTCCCACCATAAAGCGTGTGATAACAGCTCTTGTACAGAGATGCCACGAGAAGCGCAATCAGCAGGATTATCCTGTGATGTAACATGGTGCCAATGAGAAGGCTAAATGTTTTATTGGATTTCAGCATCTCTATTACTTACAAAAGTCTTCCACTTGTAAGGCGGAGCTCGAATCCATGTTACTAACAAATGTGCCATAAGACGAGAAAGTAGCAGAGCTGCACAGAGCTCGAGTCGGGGTAGAGAGATGTGTTTAAGTAGAGCAACTTTAGTTTTGGACGCAATAAAGTGCGATGTACCAGACTGCCCCGGTGGGGTTTCGATTTGTATATAAACAACAGCGGCGTAACCTGATTGAGATGCGTCACAGAAGCCAATCAGACTTAGTGTGCCTTGGGATATGTTTATATGACGAGGAATGTATAGCGTGGCTAGATTCGCTAACTGCGACTTAAAGAAGTTCCATTTTAATGAGAGATGATCAGGTACTAGAGTGTCCCAATCAGTGCCAGATACCCAGAGCTCCTGCATAAGACATTTAGCAGTCATGATGATAGGTGATAGGTGATAGACTACCACTAAGAGAGACCAAGAATTTTAACCGATTCATTGTGTTAAGAGTCGTTCAAGAACGAGAATTCTTGATATTCTTCAGGTATGTTTTGTAATAAATCTGGATGGTTGCTGGTCCATTTTCGTAGTTCAAGGCCAGCAGAACTAAGTAGCTTAATAAGTTCTTGCTGTAAATCAAGAGCTTCAGCTATCGAATTTGCTCCACTTATAATGTCGTCAACATAGGTGTCGGATTTTAGAACGTGTGCTGCGCGTGGGAAATTTGATAATTCATCGTAGCTAATTGATGCAATGTTCTGATGGCTAGAAAGCACACGTTGTACCATATGTCACAGTATTGAGCGCATACGATTGAGGCGAAGTAGACGAAGAAGGGCTCCATAATATTTTTTGGTACATACGGTGATCTTCACAAATTAGTATTTGCCGGTACATTTGTCTAATATCGGCTGTAAATATTATTTAATGAAAACGTGATCTGTGAATGATTGACGTCAGATCTGTTTGCAAAGCTGGACCAGGCAGGAAGTAGTCATTCAAAGATTTATTTAGCGGAGTTCTTTTGGAACCATTAAAGACAACTCTAAGTTTGGTCACAGAGTTAAATTCACGTAAGACACCGTGATGGGGTAGATAAAATCCTTCATTTGATTGATTAACATCTGAAGGTAAAAGAGACATATGATTGTCGTCCGATAACAAGCGGCGTTGTAGAACGTTGTAACATCGAAGAGCGTTGGTATATGAGTTTCCTAATTTAAGAGGAGGTTGTTTCAGTAACAGCGGAACAATGTAGCGTCCGGACTCCTATCTTTTATGTTGTGTGACAAAAATATCTTCAGCGAGGCGGTCTTCCTCAGATATAGTTGAATGTTTTGGGATATCTTTAATTTCCCAAAATTTCGACAGCATAGAGGCAATCGGATTTTGCACCGTTGTTAATGTAGTAACTGGCAAGACAGAGAAAGCGGGGATTGGTCCAGAGATAATCCAACCTAACGTAGTTTCAATAGCAAAAGGACCGTTAGAATTTTGGCTCTTATTACCAGTTATTAAGTCAAAGTAAAGATCCGCGCCGATCAAGAGATCGATAGATGAGGGTGTAATGAAATCCGGATCAGCTAACTGAAGATTCTGTACTTCGTGAAGTAAGGTCGGAGGCAATTGCGTTTTCGGTAAACTCTGTATGATTTGTGAAACGATTATTGCTGATATTGTATAGGTAGGTGTCTCATAATAGGTAGGGCGCATTTGAAGATTTGTGGTACCTCTTACGATATTCTTAGCGGTAGTATTCCCAAAACCTGAGATGCGAATATCAGCAGGGCGACTGGATAATTTAAGAGTACGTGCGCATTCTTCGGTAATGTATGAGGATTCACTTCCACTGTCTATTAGTGCACGAACTGAGCGCCAGGAATCGAGAGAATCCTTAATACGAACGATAGCTGTGCCTAGAATGACCACCGAGGAAGAAGCGACGTGCGATAAAAGGGATGTGAATTGATTGTCAGCATTAGAGGCCTGGTTGGCATTAGAGACTTGGTTGGTATTAGAGGCTTGGTTGGCATTAGAGGCTTGGTTGGCATTAGAGGCTTGGTTGGCGATAGAGACAGTTGTGTTATTCGAATTTTGCGTATCGCTGTTTTCAACTTCAGATGATTTGTCGTTAAAGTGTAACAGGGTATGATGACGCTTGTTGCATGTGCGACAATTAATCTGTGATTGACAGTTGAGTGTGGCATGCAGAGGTGATAAACAATTTCTGCAGCAGTTATGTTTGCGTACCAACTCATATCGTTCAGCAGGTTCCATATTTTGAAAAACGATACATTTAAAGAGTGCGTGCTGTTTTGAGCAGGCGACACAACTGTTTGTATTCATTGTGGAAGTAAATGTAGAAGTTGTAAATTGTTTGTGAGTCTTCTGATATGATTTTTGTTGAACAGTATCTGATGAATGGCGCGGTTTGCTAATACACTGCCACTCTATTTCTAGTCTGCATGTCCAGTTTGTTGATTAAAATAAAAGTTAAAAGACAGTCCCAGTTGTCAACAGGTTTATGATTAGCTCTGAGAGCTTCTGTGTGCTCAGTAATCGAGGCAATGAACTTGGTAGCATTATCGTGAGTCATAGGCATAGGTTTCGGTAAGTCAATCAAAGTTTGAATGTGATGAGAGGAGATCAATCTCTTCTGAGCGTAGCGATCTTTCAGTAGCTTAAGAGCAATAGTGTAAATATCATCAGATAGACTTAAGTTTTTTATCAAGGATGAAGATTCTCCGTTCAGGATAGATTTAAGATATTGGAATTTTTGGACAGCTCGTAAACTTTCGTTTTCATGAACAGAACTGTTAAAAAGGTCCAAAAATGAAGTCCAATTTGCGATGTCACCAGAAAAATGTGGTAAGTCTAACTTAGATAGTCTTGCGAATGTATGAGACTGCGAGGATTGGAATGTTTGCGACATGAATGCTGTGTTGAAAGCATCAGCGTTTTATGGTTTGCAGAATGGCGGATTTTTAAATTGTGTTTTTATTTTGCATACAGATGTGAAAAAGTCATCGTGTTCAAGGAAAAGTTCTTCCTGTTTATCAGCGTTACTAGGATGGGTCATAATTTGAACATGATTGGTTTTAAAATCATTGATGTAGTCTGGGAGCATTTCATAACGTGTGCGCGCTTCATTTAATTTTGTAGGGTCCTTTTCAGCTTGGGCCATGAGACATTCCAATGTTTCGATAAACCGTATGCAAAAATTGCGACAAATTAAAGCTGCTGATATATTAGTCATGATGACGTTTAGAGAGTAAAATTATAAATTATGAGAATAATCTGGAAAATAACTGACCAAAAAACGACACGACGGGGCACAACACCCTATCCGGCTCGAAGGACCAAATGTTCAGACGCAGTGCAAATAGGAAGCTGGGGCCTAATGAGTTCGACTCTCAAATAATAACTCGAAGGACCAATGATGTGTGAGAGTCCTGATCCCCAATAGCTGGTGATGAAAACTTCTGATGCGTCTGCTGGAGATGGTGAATTGTAGAATTGCGCTGGTTCAATGACGTGTCAGTTGTGTTGGACAGTAGCGATGCGGTGCGGCGGCGATTTCTACATGAGAAAGCGAGTGCGAACGTATAGTGTGTGATGATGACTGTTTAGAATTAATGGAGTGCTAAAGCGAAGAGAAAATAAATACGAGGAGGAAGGGAAGAAGGTAAAACAATCTTCGCCTGCTGGAGCGATCAACAGGGCTCACACAAGACAGTAGCTCTTTATGGAGAGGTAGGATAAATACGCAACGGCCCAAATAGTCGATTAGGATAGCGAAGCTAAAATGTAAACTCTTATTCCTAACAACAGCACAGGAGATTAAGTAAAAACCAGATGAATCGACCAAGAGTTGTGTATCAGAACTAAAAGTTATATAATAGCAGTGTAAATATTGTAAAACATGCGACTGTGATGCTAAATAAAGATTAAGTACATAAAATATGAAATAGTGTGCTCGTAACATGTAAACCTACCTTTATGGTATGCGAATGTAAACAAAGCTTTAAGTACGCATGTAAACCAAGCTTTAGATGCGAGTGTAAACAGAGCTTTAAGTATGCGAGTGTAAACAAATGTGATGTGCGCTGACCAAATATGGGAACTATACCCTAATATAAAAATAATAATAAATGTTAAACCCAAGTGAAATTAAATAACTAATGTTCAGCGTTGAACTATGAGCAACTAACTATATTAAAAGTAGTGCTAAACTAGGAACAAATAAAGCAGAGATAACCAAACGTAGTACCAAAAAATTATATAGTGAAAAATGAGTACAAAAGTGTTAAATACACTTACAGTAGAAGGACACTCAAAACTGTCAAAAACTAACTTAAAAACTGTGGTGCTTATGAAAAACTATGTGCAGAAAATACAGAATATAATGAACTGCAATTACAAATAAGACATAAAAGTATAACAGAAATATAGTGCACTTTATGCACTTAAAGCACGACTAAATGGTCAGATTAATATTGAAACGCAGTCTAGTATATAAATAGTAGTACTTACAGTTTATGTGTAGTGTGCAAATATGTACAGAATACCTGATACTTGAGGTGTGATGGTGTAAATATGTAGCAGTAAAATACAGTACAAAGTACCGTCAAATACTCCAGTAGATCAATACAACTACAAGGCATAGTGAACTCTGATGTGTAAAAATAAAAAGGCTTGCTATAATAGCTAGAAACAAGCTGAAATAAATGTAAAGTTATAAAAGTTATAGTGTAGTTTTAACACCATATGCGAGAACCACTAAAGAAAATATAACACACTAGCGAAGCGTAAATATAAATAAAGTGCACTGAATAACACTTTAGCGTAAATATAAATTGAGATAAACAAAAAAAGGCAACAATCACTGAAGAATTATTGTGCAAAAAGGAATCAGATAGCAACAAAGTATAAGCGCGCGTACAGTTCACTGGTCGTGCAGGTGCAACGAATGAAAAAACGTGTTTTGGGAAAAACAGTCAAAGCCAAAGAGAGGACGTGACGTGGCTGTGCGAGACGGCAGCGCGCAGCTCTAACACTCAAAATGACCGCTAGATGCCGGAGAAATTTTGAACAGACAGCATTATATTACCAAGGCATTTTTCCACAAACTAAGTAACTTTGGATATTTTCGAGGTTCTGGTTTATAAAAAATTTAAAAATTTGTAATGAAGTAATTTTTTTATTTTATTTTTTTGTGTTTAATCGACTGTAATTTTTAAAGTGATCAAAGTATCAAGCTCCTGTTTAAAACATTAAGTTTTTTAACCATTTTTATTATAGACACATAATAGAAAACAATTTAAAAGAACTTGTAAGCATAAGAATTTAAAATTATCTATAAGGGTAAATTTAGTTTTATTGAAATGTATTGAATTTAATCAACTCTAATTTTTCATTCACGACTACTGAGAGCAGAAAAGTACAGAGAAATGCTGCAAACGGAAGTTCAAATTTAAAACTGATTAAATGTTCAAAAAACACTATGCGGCAAGCCAGAGCTCGATATTTGAAACTATTTAGAAATTACAGTTGACTAAATATAAAAAATACCACACACAATAAAATCAATTAACTAATTTATGACATTGCCCGAAGGAATTAGCACTGTGCTACCGAAACGTCGTATTTTGAAATAAAATTTACAGAACTTAACCCAAATATTCTTTTATTTAAAGTTATGAGTTCTGAAAATTATTTTCAATATTTAAACTAATAAAATTCTTTATCCAACACCGACTAATATGTTGATTACTATAGTTATTTGAAATAAGTAATGTGAGAGAATAATTGAGAAGTCACGGAGGAATTATTATTAATATCTGCGATTTTTATTAAATATTAGTTATTTATTTAAATTTAAGTTTACATTTATGTTGAGATACAGTTTATTGTACAATAACTTGTACTATTTCAATAAAAACTCAATTCAAAGATGTACATTGAAATGTCAAACAATGACAGATGACAGCGTGATTTATCTTAAAATATTCAGTGAATACTATGATATTTTTTTCATTTTTGTGGACAACTCTCAAGTACTTTTAAGAAATTTTTCAGTTGACCATGTATTAAAAGGTTATATTAATGTATAGGAAATCATTCATTAATGACCCCTATTAATGCATGATTTTATTAATAAACGATTTGTGTACGTAACCATAGATACCACATATCGTTGCTGAACAAACTTATCTGTCAGACGTTACTAACCGAGAAAAATTTGTTATAGAATAAAATTAATTCCAGTAAACAAAGGATTTTACCCTACAAAAGGTCGGGTAGTTCTGAATTTTTGATATGTTGTATAGGATTATTGGTTAATGAAAAATCCAAATTTCCACAAATCCCCTTCCTTCGCACCCTCCGCCATCTTGTAAAAACCACCATAAATCAGCACTTTTTTCAGTTTTTCACTTATAACTTCTATTTGGTGAATTTTACCGAAAAAAAAGTTATTTGCCAACTTGTAGAGGATTAAATTCCCTAAAAATTTGATACGAAAAGTTTTTTTCCACGATTCATAGCAAAAAAGACAACAATTACGCACTTAGCAAAATTTTGAGTTTCTTTACACTTTACATCGCAATAACTCCGTAACATTTCAATTTAGCGTACAAGTCCTCATAATGAGTCGTGTAGAGAATTTAATTACCTACAAGATCCATGTGTCAATTTTTTTTATTACCAATGCGAAGGAGTAGGGGTAAACTTACCAAGAAAAAAAAAACAAAAAGTGTTTTTTTAACTTTAGTGTAACCACGTTGTCTCCGATTTTTGACACTATACTTGTATATATAATATACAGAAAATGTCCCAGGTCGAGTTAAGAGCACTAGAAAGATCTCGCAGGCAAATAAAAGAAGTAAGTGCTGTTTTATAACAGTTTTTTCTAGTAGTCCCACAAGACTTCACTGACGTTCCCCAACACATAATTACGTTTATTTTGCATTAATATAGGATATTCTGTTTGAAATAATAGTTGTATAATTAGAAAAATGAGCTAAAGACTGTTGCACTAAACTTGGAAAGAAACACACTTTTTCGTTTTTTTTTTTTTGTAAATTCATCCCTACTACTACTCTGTTGCATTGGTCGTAAAAAGAAATTGATATATGGATTTTGTAGGTAATTAAATTCTCTACAAGACTCATTATGAGGACTTTTACGGTAAAATGAAGTGTTACGGAGTTATTGCGATGTAAAGTGGAAAGCAACTCAAAATTTTGGTAAGTGCGCAATTGTTGCCTTTTTTGGGAGCTTCATAGCTCCGTTGCTATGAATTGTAAATAAAAACCTTTTGTATCAAATTTTTAGAAAATTTCATCCTCTACAAGTCGGCATATAACTGTTTTTTCGCTAAAATTTACCACATAGAAGTTATAGGCGAAAAACTGAAAAAAGTGCCGATTTATGGTGGTTTTTACAAGATGGCGGAGGGAGCGGAGGAAGAGGATTTGTGGAAATTTGGATTTTTCATTAACCAACCATCCTATACCTCATATCAAAAATTCAGAACTACCCGACCTGTTGCAAGGTAACCCCCTTTTTCGACCTCTGTTTACTGGACTATACGGTCAACTGAAAAATATTGTAACTAACATGTGTGTTAATCGGCGATTAATGCTACGCTAACACGTTAAAATGTCTCAATCATTAATCACCCACATTAACACATTTGATAGTTAAATAACTATTAAAATGATATTGGACTCTGTGTTGGATAAAACGTTCTTGTGGAATGTATATTAGTTACTATAGAAAATTAGCCGTGGCTAAACCTTCTCTATCGTGACTAATACTCGTATTATACATTCCACACTCATATAATAAATAACTATTATTTAGAAATTTTTTTAAGTCTAGCTAAACCAGGACCTGGAAAATTTTAAAATTAATTTAGCTTATATTGTATTAAAGCGAAATTATGACTTTATATTTATAAGCATTGTATTATGACGATATATTTTATCGATTTTCTTGTAAACTATAACACTTACATAAAAATTGATAACGGCTTTTTGGTAGAGATTTTATGCTATATAATTTGATAGGTAACAACTTTCTTCGTATCATTAACCATTTACAAGATAAATGTAAAAAAAAATCAAAATTCAAACTCGTAGTACACAGCCCCTGCACAGCCTGCGAGGGTAGCTCCACTTTTTTTAAAAAAAGAAGAGGGTGTCATGTATATAAGTTTTCATGCTTCTACCAAAAATCACAAGGTTTAAGCCTTTAACGTCCATATCGATTTCCAGATGCCTAATGCACCATCGGTACCGCACAATGTATTGAAGGTCGCCATCTTCGCCGCAGTTGAAGTCATAGATTTCGACGGTAGAATTCCAGGTCTGCGAATCCAGTTTGGTCTGCAATAAACAATTCTGTTTATAATAAAGTGAGACCCATTTATATTTACCAGTACGTCCATGATAATAGATACAACACTTATACAGAACTGCAAGATCAACGCGGAATTCCATCTCCTCCAGCATGTCCCTTGCGTGATAGTGATAGTGATTCTCAAGACGACACCTCCGATTCTCCCTCAAGTTTCAGCAAAAACAATTTGGAAAGAAAACTTAAGCCAGAAAGAACATTTATCATTATCATTCCTTCACAAGATTGGGAGACAATAAAGCCCAAAGAAAAATTATACAAAAGAAATGAGAGGGGAACGAAGCGAAGCTAGAAAGTGCTACCACCTCTAGAATGGTCGCCTCTTATTATTGATCTGTTGTGGCATCAACACAAAATTCCATGTTCATACAGCTTCAAAAGAGCTACAGTATATTCTGAGGAGTACAACAGAGAAGAGTATGTTAAGATGAAGGCACAATGCAAAGAATGTGGTGCTTTTGGTCAGGGACGAATACTGGAAGAACCAACTTCTGGAAATGATGTGCAAATGGAATGGCGAGCCAATTACACTCGAGGAATATTACATGAGACCAAAAGACATCTTGTAGGAAAAAGAAGACAAATTATTGGTGGCGTTCACCTAAAAAATGCTTCAGCTGCTGTATACAGGAGACATCAAGCAAAATCGCTGATGGACCAAGGAGATGTAAAACCACCGCACCTGTTTAAATCAGCTGTGATTAGGAACGCAAAACAGGAACAACGCGACAATACTCTGAAAGTTGTACATGGCGCCAATTCAATAGTAAGCCTGAGCATTATGAAACATTCAGAACCTTACGCTGGCAGTATACACGACATCTCTCTGGACAAGGTGATAGTACACTACTATACACCAGCACAAATGTTAATATACAAATCATACTGGAAGCAGAGTTATGTCGTACTATCTCTAGATGCCACAGGATGTCTAGTGAGAAAACTAATGCGTGACCATGGCTTATCTGGCCACATTTTTTTGTACAAACTTGTTATGAACACCGGTAACATTCAGCTTCCATTATGCCAAATGCTATCAGAGAAGCAAGATGCGAACTATATCCTTTATTGGCTTAATGAATGGGAGAGAAATGGTGCACCTTGCCCACGGGAAATAATTGTGGACAACTCTGCAGCACTGAAAAGTGCAGTGGCAAGGTCTTTTGGTCGTTCATCAGATCTACAAGCATACTTGGAGAGGTGTTTCATGTTTTTGACTGGACAATGTGACACCCTACCACCTTGTTATCTACGTCTAGATGTTGCACACTTTCTTAACGCTGCAATGAAATGGAAGCTCTGGCAAGACAAGGATAGAAAGCGCCTGCGAGATTTTTATCTCAGATGTCTAGGCGTCCTCATTAAAGCAACCTCACTGGATGAGTTCCATGACTTATTGTTTCACGTCCTCACTATGGCTCTATCCCCAAATGATGGACAATGTGAAAATAATTCACTTCTTCCCATGGAGGAATGCCTTGAGTATCTAGCAAAAAAATAAAAAATGAACAGATAGTAATTAAGGAACCTGTCAACGATCAAGAAAAAAAAATGAAGTTTGCTTTTCTGATAGCGATGATCCTGATAAAGATATGAGTACGGGATGTGGTAAAAATATTTCAGAGTGGCTTAGTGGAGTTTTAAAAGCTGTTCAAAAAAGAATACCTCAAGAAGATGAGGGGAGGCTGAATCCTTACTATTGTCCAAGTTTTGCGGAAGAACTGATAAGGCTTTCAAAAGAATTTCTGTTGTGGTCAGCAGTCTTAGTCAACGGCTTCCAGTCGCCCAAGCTTACTGCTTCTTCAGCTTCAGTCGAAAGCGATTTCGCAGACATTAAACGAAACATCCTGAAAGGAAATGCTAGGCCTCTTCGCATCGATAAGTTCGTTGCAACGCATCTAGAATCTATTTAAGGATCTTGTAGATTAGCTGGGACTGAGAACGGAATGAAAAATAATACAAACATACCCCTTACAAAAACAAAGAGGACGTATGAGGTAAACCGAGACATTGGAAAATGTAAAAACAAATCTGCAAGCAAAGAAAGCAGTTCTAATATTGACGATCTAGGAGATATTATAAAAAACAGTAATATAGGAGAAAAGGATGTGCTGGAGATACGAGATAGCTGCACTAGTCAAACAGAGAAGCAGAGTGACATAAGTTTGAGTGAGGAAGATAAATATAATCCTAAGAGTAAAAGACCATTAGAAGAAAAATATTTAAAACACGTTGAGGAAGAATATACATCCTCTGAATCGAGTGATACCCTCGAAGCAGCTTCATGTGACCTCAACGCTACTGAAAACTGGCGGGGTTTAGCCAAACGAGGACCTCGCCGAAAGTCGAAATACCTCACTCCTGCGCCTCAGTTTGAAGCCGCAATCCATGCTAACAGGCTAAAGCAGCCATCAAAAAGATTACTACACAATGGAAATCTCACAGGGTTTGTGACAGTAGGTGCTGGATCCAGAATTCTAATAAAAAATTCTTGTGCATTTTACTCAATTTGCCAAATTATGGCAGAGATGTACATATTGTACTCTGAGTGTAGAGAACTAATGGACGGATCTCTGAACAGTTTTATACAGATAGCGAAAAGTTTGGCAGTGGATGGTGCCGTGAAATCAACTCTAGTGTTGAGGGCAGAAATTCTGTCTAGTATACTAGAACCTGTTGGAATCCTGCAATTTCCAAAAATAAAAACAAGAAGCAACAAAAAAAGTCTTGTAAGCCTTGAGCACAATTGTTTTGGAAATGCCCCAGCTCTTGCCAGAAATCTGCTGGCAGGTGAATGCTGCGTCGAAATTTTTCGAGATTGCCAAAACACGAATTATCCTAAGCAAAAACGTAAAACTTACGATGTCTTGGAGATCAAATCTAAAATTCTTCTGAAGGAGGGACTTAGTACTCTTGAGAAGGTAATCCTTGCATCACTCCAAGTCGTGCAAACAAATGATAAAACATCAGTAGAAAAATGCGGGCGCAAATGTCTCAACAGCGCAACACTTACTTGCAATCTTGGTACTTACCTTGTGGTGGACAGATATTCTGGCTACGCCAGATGTTGGAAAGCTGTTTGATACAACTACACACAACCGCCCTCATGAGCTACGCGAATTTCCAGTGAAGCTCCATTTAACCGGAAAGAGATACCAGCTAGTTGGTTTGGTGGCACACCGATCAGACCACTACGTGGCATACACTTAGTGGCCACCAGACTTGTGGGAGGTTTTAGACGACCTGTCCACCTCGTGGTGTATGTTTCAATATAAGACATGCAAAATATGTTCGGTGATTCATTCAGGTTTAGGCTATAGACTAAATAATTGTTATCCTTTGGTTAATTACCTATTTACTTTATTTTTAAATTTAAAAGGAATAACATCTTAATACAATAGTCTCACATCGTAGGGATTAAGTTGTGTACAATTGGTTTAACTAGAGTATTTATAATTATTATTATGATTTATGAATTACACGTTATGTTTATATTTTGGACAAATTATTATTTTTCCAGAATCTGACTTGTTACTTAGATAATAGATTTTATTACTTGCATGATATGATTTACTACATTTTCTCTTGGTGAAAAAGATTTTTTAGGTTTAAGATTTTGACTGGTTTCACTTTTGGTTAACTGATTTTTATTTTACAAGAATTTGAAAAATTTGACTATTAATTACATACCGTGTGTCCCAAGCAAACCTTAACATAGGCGTTTAACACGGGAAAACGGTTTTTTTGTAAATAAAAAGTGTCCGGCAGAAAATTAAGCCATGATATTGAACAGGATAAGAGTACATTACCTCTTGTACGTTATTTATTATTAATTCCTTTATTATCATTGCATAAATTGATATACATTATAACAATTTATAAATAAATAATTGTTTCAATATATTTATGCCATAATATGAAAAAACTTTCACATGTCTTTCATAGCATAATGGTCAGTATAGCGGCCTCTGGAATTAGTTTTGTCAAAGGTTTGGGTTCCTTTCCCGAACAAGACATTTTTTTTTAATTTTTGGAAAAAAATTATCGAACTTTTCAAAATCTATCTTGTATTTTGAATTACAATCATTTAGAGATAATAGTAACTTTGTAATAAATAAAGAGAAAATAATTAATAAGAACTGATTTCACCAATTAAAACAGTGATATAATGAAAATACATTATAATTTCTTTTGATATTAATAAAAAATTACTATTTTTTTTATAAATTCAGTGAAAATACAAGTTATTTTTTAATAATTTCAAAAGAAAATATAATGTAGGTATTTTTGTTATACCTATTTTTGATTTAATTGTTGTAATCTATTATTGTTAATTATTTTCTCTTTATTTATTACAAAGTTATTATTATTTCTAAATGATTGTAAAAAGAAATACAAGATAGACTTTTAAAAGTTCGATACTTTCTTTTGTAAAAAATAAAAAAAAATTGTTGGGGAGGCATCCTGACCATTATGCTATGAAAGACATGTGAAAGTCTTTTCATATTACGGCATAAAATATTGAAACAATTATTTATTTATAAATTTTTATAATTTTTACCAATTTATGCAATGATAAAAAAGGAATTAATAATAAATAACGTACAAGAGGTAATGTACTATTATTCTGTTCAATATCATGGCTTAATTTTCTCATGGATACTTTTTATTTACAAAAAACCGTTTTCCCGTGTTAAACGCCTATGTCAGGTTTGCTTGGGACACACGGTATAATAAATAAGATTTTTTAGTTTAAAGAACTTGCCAATCTCGCTGATTTTACTGCTAGTTTCATAATACAGATTTTATAATCGTAAGAATCGTTCTGATTTTACAATTGGTTTAATATTAAAAATTCTTTAAATTGTAACAATAATTGTGATTTGTAAAACTATTCCTTTGCCATGCAATAATTGTGATTCAATTGGTTTTACTTCCCCTCTGAATAGGAATTATGGGGATCGCTCTTTACCTTTAGAACCTCTTTTTACGATGATTTCTTTGTGAATACATATACATAAATTTTTCTTTCGGCACATTATATTAAATTTTGCTCAACATAAAATTCCAATACATTGCATTATAAGATTTCGATGAAAATCTGCCAACCGGAAGTGCTATTAAAATAAATAATATTTTGTATTATATATCACACGTCAATAATTTTAACAGTTTTTAAAATATTCTACAATATTAGCTCATTTTTGCTGGAAATTGTTATTTCTTCACTAATGTGTTTAAAAATTCTAAACTAGTAACGTGGATAAACAATAGTTTGCAGTTAAGATTTTTTTAAATATTTTTTAAACAAGTTATAACTTTAAAAAAATTGGCTATACTTATTTTCCCGGCAGTAAGTTCTGTGTTTCCTATTAATGAAGAAATACATTTTTTTAAGTACTTAAATATAATTTTACCTGGCACCATGAAGAAATCAAAATTTATGGTTTTTAAGTCTCAAAACAAACAATCAATTAATAATATTTGAAAGCTATCAATTTGACAGAAAGACGGACGTCCATAAAGTTCTTATAGAATTTTAGTGATCACAGTAATGCTATATTAAACTGAAAATAGGTAGGTATTTTACAACTATATTTTTATTTTATGTCAGATGGAAAGTTACGTGCTGAGTATACCAGATGATTTTTTTTTTTGCCTGTAAAAGTAAATTTAAGTTTATTCTGGTAAATCCGTGCACTTAACAGGATGTGTGATCCAGGTGCGCAAGTGGTAGCTCAACTAACACGTTTTTCGTCAAAACTATCCTCAACTAACCATGTAGACCATATATGCAAAATGTGCGCGTGAAATCTTGCAATGGGCTGGGGAACTGTATATTTCGCCCACCCACTCGATCTAAATTTACTAGACTACTATAATAAAACTAACATAATACGTATCACAACTAACACCAACTAATCAATTACAATATATTTATGGTTTTTTTTTTATTCGAGTGATGGGTTGGGTTATTGTGAAACTAGCCCACCCAAATTTTTTTTTAAATGTACTAGACTTTTGAAGCAATCGTAATTTTTTGCAAAACTAACCTCAACTAACGCAAAAAAAAACGATTAAGATAGTTTTCAACTGTGTGGCCTATTGTGGGTACGCTAACTTCTCGAACGTTGTTTTGATTTCGGCTAAAAGCTTCAATTTTGTTTGCGAGTCTCGTTAATTCTAAATTAGTGGATTATATGTATCAAGAATGTGATGTACTAATACATTTTGTCTGTTGTAAATATTTTTAATACCATGTTATAATTATATTTTAATGTTTTTATAATTTTATAAACACAACATAATTTTTTTTAACGATGAAGAAAATTTTTTTAAATCATTATTGTTTTCACTGTTTTGCATTAAACTAATATTGACTAAATTTAATATGAATTAACTGCCAGTTTATTGCTAGGCGTTTAATGAGTAAATTTTGTATGTAATTTTTAATTTGAATTAGGTAGTCCAGATATTTACAGACTAAAATTATATAGTATTAGTCCAGTCATTATATACATTTACCCTGCAAAAGGTCAGGTATTTTTAATTTTTGGATATGTTATACATTTAGGGGTCCTAATAAAACATACAGTTTTCGATCTTGAGGCCTCTGGGAAACCACTGCCAACTTGATAAAAATAACACAAAAAATCTTTTTTTCAAAATATCTCTTCACCAATGAGCATTAGGGCAAAAACAGTTATTTTTAAATTTTTTGCGAATAAAATTCCGTACAACTTTCATCTGAAACATTATTTTCTATAACCAATAGAAATTGAGCTACAGCGCTTCAAATAGCAAATTTTTGAAAATTTTCTTAATGCTTCGTTTTGATCAAATTACTTGTTTTTTAGTTTTTTACAAATTATTTATTAGCATTATAATTATTGTTATTCTTCTTCTTCCTGTCATTCCTTGGCGGAATATGGGGCGCTTGCAGCCATTTTAGTAAAGTTTGTGTTGGTGGGGTAGCCAGCCCTATGCAACATTGGTTGTTCTTACTTGTGGCACAATATTTTATTATTATGGTTCGATACTATTACGTTTCTCTTTAGTTCTATTATTATTTTTTTATTTCAATTGGCTTAGTTGTGAGTTTGTTGTTAACTATTATATAATTTTATTAGAAAGGAGTTGTTATGTATCTAGAATTTTATTAACTAGCAACCTCCATTCATCTCTGTTTCTTGCTATTTTCTTTGCTTCTTTCCATGTCAGTTTCTGTGTGCGCAATTCTTTGTTTATTGTTCTTTTCCAGGTTTCTACAGGTCTTCCTATTTTCCTTTACTTGCTGTATTAAAATCCAGACCTTGTCTTGTAATATTATTTGGTGATTTTCTTAATGTGTGGCCTATCCATTTCCACTTTTTTTTGTAATTGTTTTGGCAATGTGCTCCTCATTTGTTCTAGCCAGTAGCTCTTCATTCGAGATTTTTTTGGTCAGTATATTCTGCATATAATTCTCAGACATATATTTATAAAAGTTTGTAATTTATTCGTCATTATCCCGTTGTCATTCCATGTTTCGCTTCCGTACAAAAGTATACTTTTCAATGTCCCTCTGACTTCCTCTTTGAATATCTACCATGCTACCTAAGTAGTAGAATACTTCTACTTCTTCAATATCCTCTCCATCTATCCTAATCTTCTTCGTTGTTCCTTGTGTCTTTCGTCAGTATTTTTGTTTTCTTTCCATTTATTTGTAAACCTGTTTTTGCAGCTGTTTTGGTTAGTCGATCTATTTTGTCTTGAAGGTGTTGTTTATTTTCTACGAAAAGACATAGGTCGTCAGAAAATTCTAGGTCTTCTAATTTATAAAATGGACTCCATATAATGCCTGTTCTGTTGTCTACAGTTTTCCTCATTATCCAATCTATTATTATAAGAAATAGAAGGGGTGATAAGATGCATCCTTGTCTGTCTCCAGTATGTATATTTATATTTTCTGTCAGTTTTCCTTCGTGTTCTATTTTTGCCGAATAATTTTGGTATAGTAACTTAATTACTCTTACAAATTTTTACGGAATATTGTAAATTTGTAAAATATGCCACATTTTTTCTCTGTTGACTTTATCGAATGCTTTCAGGAAATCAATAAAGGATACATGTACTTGTAAATTTGTAAAATATGCCACATTTTTTCTCTGTTGACTTTATCGAACGCTTTCAGGAAATCAATAAAGGATACATGTACTTCACTTCGCATCTCGTTAACTTGTTCTAGGATAATCATTATTGTACACATATGGTCGATGCATGATCTCCGCTTCTAGTGCTCCATATTGTAGTCCATATGTTCTCGCGCAAAACGTAGCCACTATACTTGATGAACAAAGATGGGCAAGCAACGGGCATCCAAGGGCTTAGACAATATTCGTATAACGTTTGGCGAATGGTTCGTGCAGAAATTTTAATTCCACGAGCATCTGTCACTTGGCAACAGGCAACAGCTGGTAGTATGCCCCATTTTATTAGTACAAATATTGCTGTAAATCGATGCATAAACCGTTTGTAATGCATTTTGTAATAATAGCAGTGGATTCAAGGGACACAACACAAATAAAATAATAATTTATATTGACACATATATTTATTTTATTTTTATATCATAACATTGTCAAAATCAAAACGGTGCGTTACTATAGTTTCCATTTTGTAAATTTAATCTAGTAGCTGTTCGAGTGCCTATTTCCAATACTCGCCCTCACGAGCACAGCTGATGCCGATTTTTCTCATCAAATATTTTAGACGAACTCCGGACAATGCCTTCGTAAATAGATCGGCTTCCATGTCTTCAGTCCTTTTATAATCAACTTCAATTAGTTTCTGTTTAACATTTTCTCGTATAAAATGTTCCTTTATGTCGATGTGCTTTGATCTTTTATTTGTCACTGGATTTTTAGCTAATTTTTTTACAGCCTGGTTATCGTTCCAGATCTTCACAGTGTTGCACATTATGCCCATGTCGGTCAGTAGTTGTTTTAGGTGTAAGGCTTCTTTGGAAGCATCCGTGAGCGCCATATATTCGGCTTCTGCTGTTGATAGTGCCACCGTTCTCTGTTTCTTTGTTTCCCAGCTGATTATTCCTCCACCGTACTTGAAACAATA
This sequence comes from Harpalus rubripes, assembly GCA_963082715.1. NCBI lineage: Eukaryota > Metazoa > Arthropoda > Insecta > Coleoptera > Carabidae > Harpalus > Harpalus rubripes. Next base: position 20,058,074 of record OY720455.1, read on the forward strand.
GCCTGTGTATGATCTCCGGTCTATCGTACACGCAGCCCAAACAGCATCGGCAAATCCTTCTAGCAGTTTTCCTGTCTTTTTGAAGATTAATTCTGCATTCAACGTGCCTTTTAGGTATCGAAGGATTTTTTTGCAGCTTTCCAGTGTTCTTCTCCATATGCTGTGTTAAACTGGCTTAGGTAAGATACAGCGTACATAATGTCTGGTCTCGTTGCTACACCTGCATACATAAGACTGCCATTTAAATTTTGATATGGTAATTCACTAACCTTTAAATTCTTTTCAAGACGGAGTCCTAGTTCCATAGGGGTGCATGCTGGTTTACAGTCTTCCATTTTAAACTTTTCAAGCATTTTTCTTATATATTCTGCTTGAGATAGTTTAATTTCTCCTTGCTTCAAATTTTATCCCCAAACAATAATTTAAATTTCCTAGATCTCGCATCTCGAAAGTGTTGGTTAGTTTTTGTTTCACATCTTTTAACAATTTTTCATCCGAATAAGCAATAATTATGTCATCTACGTACATGGCTATAATCATATCCACTCGCCCTTTCGCCAATACGTAGATGCAAGGGTCAGCTACAGAAGGTATGAAACCTAAATTCTGTAATGTATTATATAATTTTTCATACCATTGTCGCCCTGCTTGTTTAAGTCCATATATTGCTTTATTCAATTTACATACTTTTTCATTTCCTGGTTTCTTCAATTTCTTTAACATTTCTCTCGCCCTGTTTAATATACTTTTATTTTCACTGCTACTTTCTTCTATTATTATGTCACATAAATATTTTTCTAAATTCTTCGGTTTTTCCATAATTATATTTTCTTCTATCGTACCATTCAAGTATGCAGTTGTCACATCTAGCTGATGTAGTTTTAAATCTTGTTCTACGGCAACAGCAAGTAATGTTCTGATGGAGCTCAGTTTCGATACAGGTGCAAAAGTTTCGTTATAATCAATTCCAGGTTTTTGAGTGAATCCTCTTGCTACTAGTCGTGCTTTCTTTCGTTCCACCTTTCCGTCTGCTCCTAATTTTTCTTTTAGAATCATTTTGCTAGTTATTTTCTCTTTTCATTTTTCATGATCAATTATGTCCCATATATTGTTTTTAATGTGTGCTTTTATTTCAAGTTTTATCGCTTCTTCCTATTCTAGTTTATTCTGTTCATTTTCTTCACATGAGTATGTTGTCATGACGTAATCCATTGTCCAAGTAGGTGATTTTTTCTCCCTAGTCGGTCTTCTGTTTTCTTCTTTTTCGGTTTCAGTGTCGGGTTCATTTTCTTGAATAATTTCTTCTTCATTTTCTTCGTTATCGTCGTATTTTTCATCTTGTTCTGTTATTTCTATTTCTAGGTTTTTATATCTTGGTTTTTCTGTTTCTTTTCTTCCATTTCGAGTGTTTTCTTCCAGATTATTTATTTGGGTTTGATTGTTTACTTTAAAATACATTTTATTCATAATTTTTACATCTCTACTGATAGTTATTTTATTATTCCTTGGTAACCAAATTCTATATGCTTTGCTAGTTTCAGAATAGCCCACAAATATTCTTTCTTCTGTTTTGGAAGCAAATTTTCCTTTTTTCTTTCCTTTTCATAAAACATGTGCTTTAGATCCAAATGTTTGTAGGTGGTATACGGATGGTTTGTATCCAACCCACTTCTCAAAAGGTGTCTTGTAGTCCGTAGTTTTTGTTGGAATTCAGTTGCACAAATAATTTGCTGTATATATTGCTTCAGCCCAAAACTTTTCTTCTAATCTTGATTCTAATAGCATACATCTGGCTTTCTCTTGTAAAGTTCTATTCTTTCTTTCAGCCATTCCATTTTGTTCTGGCGTATACAGTGTTCCTGATATTCGTTAATTGTTGTAATCTTTTGTTTCATTATAACGCCGTGTTACATTTTGGGAAGTATTTCTGGGAATAATCAAGGCTACAGCGATGTGCTGTATAATGTGATCATCTTTACCCGAAGTTTCTGCTCAGGCTATATTTTCCCATTGAATTATGACAAATTTATTCACAATCAGTACTATAAGTAAGAGTGCAATAAACTACACATCAAGAGTCATTAACCAACGATAAATAAATGAAGTGTTTCCTACAATTTTTTATTTTCTTATCTTACTTTATAAATCAGTTGTTCATATTTCAACAAAAAAGTAACAAATAAACCCATATTCCGTTTGTTACAAGTCGACAAAAAAAATTTTTGGTGTCCGGTCTTTTGCCACCAGTGTATTTTAATTTAGTATGAGCAACTATGTCAAAAGTTTTAGAGAAATCTATTTGAATCAGGAAAGATATTTTATTTATTTTAAACAAAATACATACCACTGTAACAGCATTTTATAATATAATAATTATAATACATATATTTAAATAAAAATACAAAAGAATAAACATTTCATTACATATTTATATTTACAAATATAATTTGAAAACTTTCTCGCCCGTTAATCTATTTTTTTTTGTCAGTTATTGTTTGGTCAACTTTAGAAAATATTCTTTCACATGGCACTGATGTACCAACAAGACATAACTTTTCTCTGGCAAGGCGGAGATAGATATGTTTCGATCTTCCCACCAAATGAGAAGATCACTTAACCTCGAGAGAAGTGGTTCATCCAGATATTTTTCTACTTCCTTTTTCACTTTATACCCTGAATGAGTCGATGATTCTATTATCTGGGAAACACTTGTACCTAAATCAGCCCATATTTTAGAGGACATAGAACAGATTTGTCTCCGTGTTGAGAAATATTTATTTCGGGTTCGAGTTCTTCAAATTCAATTTCTGCATTTGAATAACCTAAATTTTTAAAACGGGAATCCAAAATTCTAGCTGGAGCAAATAAACTATTATCTTCATTATTACTTAGTCTTTTATTTATTAATGTCAATAACGTTTCAACAAGTTTTTTTTTTTTTTGGTTTTGCAGGTATATTTCCATTTTCTTTAGCATATTTTACACAGTTTTTTAATGCGTTGCCAAATGTTATTATTTTTATAATTATTTTAGATATAGTAATTTGTTTTTCACTACTGATTTCCTCCGTTACATCTTTGAATATTCAACGATTTGTTTTGCTTTTTTATGAATAGACTTTATTTCGCTGATACTATTTTGAATAACTAAATTTATTGTATGTGCAAAACATGACACATGTTTCCAGCCGGTTTTTTTTAACTGCAGCCACAATATTATGAGCTTCATCGCTTACAATAGCAATAATTTTGTTATTTATTTGCCAAGTATTTACAATTCTCTTTAATTATTCGCATAAATTTATATCAGTATGACTATCTGGATATTTATAGCAATCTAGAAGGGTAGCTTACAACATATTTTTATTATTAATATAATGCGCTGTAACTGCAACATAACTTTCATTTGCTGCTGACGTTCATCCGTCGGTGGTTAAGCAAACTGCAATAGTTTTCTTGATTGAAATGGAGACCATATCTTTTGTCATATTTTTCAAAACATGTCTCCAAATGACTTGAAAATGCGTTTTCTAAGCGAATTACGTGTTTTTTTTAAGGTTTTTTGCAGTAACTTCTATAGTTCAAATCGGCACACTAGCTGCGCTGGCGAGTGCACCACGGAGTGCCTCCAAAAGCTTGTATTCCCTAAATATCAGTGTATTTTGTCTTATTGTAGCCTAAATAACCAAGTGCCATCAAAACTACAGGTAGAATATGTTTCCAAAGTATACATACAAAATCGTCGTTTCAGACCGTGAAACGCTCAAATATGATGTAAAAACTGTTTCTCAAAACATGTCTCCAAATCACATGAAACTGCGTTTTCTAAGCGAATTACGTGTTTTTAGGGTGTTTTGCAGTAACTTCTATAGTTCAAATCGGCACTTTAGCTGCGCTGACGAGTGCACCACGGAGTGCCTCCAAAAGCTTGTATTCACTAAAAATCAGTGTATTTCGTCTTATTGTAGCCTAAATAACCAAGTGCAATCGAAACTACAGGTAGAATATGTTTCCAAAGTATACATACAAAATCGTCGTTTCAGACCGTGAAACGTTCAAATCTGATGTAAAAACTGTTTCTCAAAACATGTCTCCAAATCACTTGAAAATGCGTTTTCTAAGCGAATTACGTGCTTTTAGGGTGTTTTGCAGTAACTTCTATAGTTCAAATATTGTGGAATTAATACTTTAAATATTGTTTTTCTTGTTGGTATTTCTATTGCTGGAGTAAAAAGGACATAAATCAAAAAACATCGTTTTGCAGTAGAACGATTTCTCTAACTGTGTTGTTGCACAACACAAATTAAAATTTGGAAATATGAAATAAACGCATAAAAAAGAAATAGATTTTAGATAATGGAATTAAGATTAATTTTTTATTTAAATTTACTGATTTTAGTGACTTACGTTGTTTTTGCATTGTTAATTTTACGTACTTGAGTGATTTGACGTAGGAATTAAAAATAATATTTCATAATAATTATGGTTTTGTTACAAAATATTTTTACAAAACAATGTAAATTCTAGACTTCAAAAATACATTTCTCTTAAAATTAATGCAGGCACCAAGAAACATTCTGTTTGAAAAAAACCGGTGGATTTATTGTGATTGATAATTTAAGTTCAGAAAGACGTAAAGAATGAAATTCTGAATGTTGCCGGACAAAGTCACTGGTCAATTTTTTTTATAGGGGGTATAAGAACTATTGATGAAATCGCTGTAACGGTCAAGAAAACGTCGTTTATTACTACTAAAAAGTTGTTTCTGTAGGGTATGAAATTACAAACATCACGAATATTATAAAATACAAATTAAATATGGTAGAAAAGCCGCGTGCCTGAGTGTTTGATCGCGAATCTGGGGAACCGGGTTCGATCCCGACCGATGCCAAAAAGAAATATTTAGAATTTGAATGGCACTAAAGTTACCCTTGTGGTGCATTCTCTACACATCAATGAGTGCCTATGAGGTGACGCCTGGCAAACGCCTGCACGGTTGCCGGGTACGACCGATGGTCATTTTCTTTGTATCCCTCTCTGCAGCTTTTCCTCCACCCTGCATTTTGTGATGCAAGCAAGCCGTTTGGGTCATATGTTACTGGGACTATACCCTACCGATTAAGAGATGTAGCCACCCGGAAATGCCCCGGAGGCACAAGTTATTGCGGGTTGTATACCTCATTGGCGCAGTTTTCTTAAAATCACCGTGGTGCGCAAACCATTGTATCTTCAAAGTTGAATTTTTCTAATAATAATAATAATGGAAAGTTCTTTGATGCTGCAGTGCAAAAAAATCACGTATACATTTTCCTGTTGAATTTAGCACATTGTGATTTTTTAAAGAAAATTTTGGCCTCCTTGGCCTATTGCGCAAGAACACTACGTCATAGTAGAAAATAACCCGAATAAAAATTGTAGGGCGTTCAAAGAGCTATTGATATAGGGCTTAGTGGCGTGTCTGTGACTTTCAGACGAAAGTTTTGTAAAGAGATACGTAAGTGAGCCGAACCGCTCTGCACAAGACAGACCATTTTTACGTCAATTGGAGCAAGGCGTTTAGTTTATATGTTGCTTGGACAATACTCTACCGATTAAGAAGTGTAGCCACCCGGAAATGTTGCAAAGGCTCTGTGTGTTGAGGGTTGTATACTTCATTGGCGCGTTTTTCTTAAAGTAGCAGTGGTGTGCAAAGCATTGAGTCTACAGAGCTTATTTTATTTTTATATTACTTGTAAAGATAAGATCTTTGATGCTGCCGCGCAAAAAACGAGTTTGGTTACATATGACGTATTCATGTTTCTCTTCAATTTAGCACATTGTGGTTTTTTGGAGAACAATTTAGCTTCCTTGGCCGATTGCGTAAAATAACCGGAAAATAACCCGAATAAAAGTTGTAGCGCATTCAAAGAGCTATCGATATAGGGCTCAGTGGCGTGTCTGTGGCTATCAGAGGCCCGCCGACAGAAGTTTCTAAAGGGAGACGTAGGTGAACAGAGTCGCCCTGTGCGACAGAGAACGATGATGTGTCAGTTCGAGAAGCCGTTTGGTTCATAAGTAGCTGGGACCTACCGATTAAAAGGTGTAGCCATCCGGAAATGTCGCGTAGATTTTGTATATTGCGGCTTGTATACCTCATTGGCGCGTCTTTTCTTATTAAAGTTGCAGTGGTACGCAAACCATTAAACCTACAGAGCTGCTTTATATATATATATATATATATATATATATATATATATATATATATATATATATATATATATTGTGACACAAATGAAGGCTACTCACCTGTGCCGCACATAAGTTGATTGCCTGTAACTCACGGGTATAGGGCGGGAGCATAGGTCGTGGGTCGAATAATACTTTGGTGGTATACTATAGCCCAAGTAAATACAAAAATGACTCAGGCCAATGCCTGTGCAAAAAATTTGAAATACCACCAATTTATTCTGCGGGCGCCAACACCTTGAAAAGGGTAACCTCGAGAGGTGTCCTCGAGAGAAGGAACACAGAACAAATAAAATGAAAAATTTAATTTAGTAAAAGATTAATACAATAAAATAAATTATAAAATAATCCAAAACTATAAAAAAATTAATAAAAATTTGTACCAAAAAAAGACGGCGGCTGCACAGAAAGTCCCCTAACTAAGAACGCTGGAACACTCAGGTACTGGGAACCGAGCCCTTGGCCCAGACGTAGAGCGGGGACCCAGTCAACCTTCTCCGGAACTGGAGTAGCCCGTGGCCGCACAAGCGATACTGGGAGGCAGCCCTCGGTCGCTGGTTTGGTGTAGTTTCACCCTGCAGTGGTGTAAAACTAGGCGGCTTTCCACGAAGTAAAAAAATCAAAGGCTATGGCTCCGTAGTCCGGCGGATCTGATGTCCTTGACTGGCAAGACTCGTAGATGGAACAAAACTCCGAAATCCGGAACCAAGGGTCAGTCACCATCCACCAGAGCCACTAAGTCCCTAAAAAAAACTCTCCGCAGTAACTTGTACTTGGAGGTACAACGCGGCTTGAAGAGCCTGGGTACTTAATAAAATGGTTACAAAAATTGAAAGACTCTTGTGCTCCGTCCGGAAGTTATACAAATAAAAGTTTTGAATTTAAATTTAAACAAAATGATGCATGATTAGACACTACAAAAACAAACCGGGATGACAAAACAAGGACCAGATCGAGGATCAAGTTGGCTGCAGTTACCAAAAATTTTATAAAAGCGCAAAAAAAATTCCAACTAAATAATATGGAAATCCGAAAAAAAATTAAACCCAACGCAATTAATAATTTAAAACCCTGACGAAGTAATTTCCCACGCGAGTATGTCGCAAATCAACGAAAAAATTAAATACCCAAAAAATGGATTTGCAAACAACAAAAAAAATGGCGTCGAGAAAAAAAATCCGATTTATAAATCTGAACTAGTCCAAACCGTTTCCAACAGGATTACCCAAAGATGGCCGCAGTACAAACCATTCACTCCACATACACACAGGATAGGGGAGGATTGAAAAGAAAAAAAAATTAAGCAGAATTAAATATAAAGGTAATAGCAAAATTTGAAAGTGTCCAACGTGACACTAGGAACCATGAGCACGACGGTTAAAAAGCTCAAAAATTATTAAACAGAATATTACTTAATGGAGAGAAAAAAAATTGAAGGAGTTCGATGACCCCGGGGGAAAACTGGAACTATAGGTAGAATAGTTCGGGCAAAAATTAAACAGAAATTTATTATAAAATAAACTACAAAAAAATTTTTTCGTAAGAATTTTGACTGAATTTTAAAGTTACTAAAGCCAAACAAATTTAATAAAATTTTGAATAAATTTTTTAAGTTTACCAAAACCCCAACAAAAAAATTTAATAAGAATTTTGAATAAATTTAAGATTATTGAAGTCAAATAAAATTAATAAGAATTTGGAATAAAATTTTAGTATATTAAAGCCAAACAAAATTTAATAAGAATTTTGAATAAAATTTTAGTATATTAAAGCCAAACAAAATTTAATAAGAATTTTGAATAAAATTTAACGTTAATCAAGCCAAACAAAAATTTAATAAGAATTTTCAATAGGTTGAGCCTGGATAGTCTGAGACATGAGATCGATGACTCAAAATAATAAAACACAATTAAGTTGAAAAATCAAAACATGTGACTAGAAAAAAAACCATAACCTCAAAATTTAGCCCCACAAAACAGCCACAGAATCTTGGTAGCTAATCGATACATTGCAAACCCATGAGGCTACAAGGCCACGCGGATTCTCCACAAAAAAAACTATGACTAAAATGGCAACAATAAAAGGAAAATAAATGAAATCGAGTAACTCACCAATTCTCAGCCAGCGCTGTAGAACATCGGACCAAACTCCGGAATCGACAAAGAAAATTTTGAAAAGCGGTGAATGTCTCACACAAAACAGTCTCAGCCTCAGCCAAAAAAACTGTCTCAGTGACCAGAAAAAAGGTCGGCACAAAAAGCCTGAACAAAAGGTCTAAACAAAATGTCTGAACAAAAAGGTCTCGAGGTGCCGGTTACACCCCTTTTTATTTCTCCCTACTCCTACTTTGCGAAATCAAGACAAAACTTCTACCAACTGTGGTAATTCAAAACTAAAATTTAAAAGAGGAGTAACTGTAACTGAAATAAATGAATAAATGTCACTAGAATCACCGGAATACAATATAAACTATTTAAATAAAAAATTTGCAAGTCGGTTTTACGTGATGAAGTGAGCGGCGTAGACAGAAGCAATGGGGTCTACCGTTACAAAAAAAAATCTCTTGTTTCACAAAAAGTTCCAGAATTTTTTAAATTAATTTTTAAAGAGAAGTATTATTGAAAGAAACCGAACCTGTGACGTTGCAAAACGTCACAATATATATATTGTAATGATAAGGCTTTTAATGCTGCAGTGCAAAAAAAGAAGTTTCATTACTTATAACGTATCCATTTTCCTCTTGATCAATGGCACAATGTTGTTTTTTGGAGAAAATTTTGGCTTCCTTGCAGATTTCGCAAGAACGCTACGTTATACCGGAAAACAACTCTAATAAAAGTTGTAGCGCGTTTCAAAAGCTATCGATATAGAATTCAGAGGCGTGTCGGTGGCTATCAGAGGCCCGCCGACACGGAAGTTTCTAAAGAGTCAAGCACGTGCGCCGAGTTGCCTTGCGCGAGAGAGAACATTGTTGCATCAATTCGAGCAAACCGTTTGGTTTGTATGTTAGTGGGACCATACCCTACCGATTATGAGGTGTAGCCACCCGGAAATGCCCCATAAGCACTGTATATTGCGGGTTGTATATCATTGGCACGTGTTTTCTTATTAAAATCACAGTGGTGCGCAAACATTGGAACTAAAGAGCTTATATGTTTTTTGTATTAATTGTAATGAAAACGCCTTTGATGATGCAGGACTGGCTTTTCTAACCCCGACCGCCCATGACGGGGTAGTCCTAATCGACTTGGCACAGGGGTCAGGCGTCTACAACTGCATGTCACTTGCGAGGAACGCCCTAGCCCTTTTACCACTTTCCTTCTTTGGTTTCGGCGAAGATTTTACAGTCAGATGTCTTTCGTACCACCAACCCTCACCATTTACTCGGGCTTGGAACCGGCGCCAAGTTGAGCTGGCTTACTCCCTCAGTGGCTGGTTATTGTACAGAACAATAATATTTAGATATTTTCTAATTGGTAAAATCGATTGACCATCTTATATTTGAGATAAATGCAATCAAAAACAGCTCTTTTTGTATGTGGTTTCTATATCAAGCAATAGTAAATGTCATATTTTTCACTGTAGCTTCAAAACAGTGCTTCCCATTTTAGTGAAAAACATCTGTTTATAGAAATATATAAATGACAAATATTAAAATAAAAATAACTTTTTTAACCATATTGTTTAAGAGATATAGCTTAATAAAGTGCGAAATTTTTTACCAATACAGGGACGAAAGAGGTTGATGGGCTATGATCTGGCAACACAGGCTTGTTTAAATGTAATATACTCGTACTTGGTCTCTAACTAAGAAAATTTTATCATCAATCTGCTTTTTCTGGAACAACTATTAGAATTTGCACTTAAATTTATTAACTCAGCAATCAAAACAAGCTACCACACTATCTAGTTTGACATTATGTGAAAACTCTATTATAACTAAAACGTCTAAACCGTGTCGGAGACAATATGGCCCGCTGCAACACTTTGGAGCTGGTATAAATTGCTTCGGAGAAGGAAACAAAGAATATTAAGTTAATCAAAACAAGCTACCACACTATCTAGTTTGACATTATGTCAAAACTCTATTATAACTAAAACGTCTAAACCGTGTCGGGGACAATATGGCCCGCTGCAACACTTTAGAGCTGGTATAAACTGCTTCGGAGAAGAAAACAAAGAATATTAAATTTGTATTTTATAATATTCGTGATGTTTGTAATTTCATATCCTACAGAAACAACTTTTTAGTAGTAATAAACAACGTTTTCTTGACCGTTACAGCGATTTCATCAATAATTCTTATACCCCCTATAAAATAAATTGACCACTGACTTTGTCCGGCAACATTCAGAATTTAATTATTTAGGTCTTTCTGAACATAAATCATCAATCAGAATGAATCCACCGGTTTTTCCAAACGGAATGTTTCTTGGCGCCCGGTCTAAATATGGTCAGCGGCAGTACCTAATTATATGCATATATAAAAAAAATGCAAAGTAAGATTAAACGGTACAAAGTATAACATTATTAATCGAAATCCTCTTTATCTAAATCTGAATCACTATTTTCTACTGTATTGGATGTAGGTAGTTTTTGATAGAAATCATGAAATATGTCTGGAATCAAAGGTATTACGTCCAAAAGATCTCTTTTCTTCTCTGGAGTAATTGCAATCATTTTGTTTGTTATTTGAATAGGGGTAATATTTCCATGTGTACCTCTTCTTTGAAAAGATACCGAATTAAAATGTTCGGTATTATCTAAAGAATTTTTGAAAAACATTGTTCCTAGAGAATATTTTGTGTACCGTAGCCATTGAACATCATGCCAACTAAAAATAGCTCAATTTGAACATTTCTTTTTGTGAATTAGAGGTCCTTTTAATAAAGCAGAAAAATCAAAAAAATAGCTTTACTCCATTGCTTCAACTGTAAATTTACTACTTGTAGATCTTACGAACTGACACCAGTCGTGTGGATGACATATTTGTATATTCGACTTATTTTTCCTTTGTTTAATACGAGAATGATCTACACCGACTTCCGTATGACTATGTCATGATAACATAAACTTATGATCAATAATTAATTCCGTATTTTCGGTGCTACTCATATAAGACAAAACATAGCCGCAATATGGGAATTACGATTCTGCCCGCCACATGTATCTGAAAAGAAAACAATGTGTTTCACTAGTGCTGGCAGTGTTGACAGAAGTTTAAAAATACACGATGCTATTTCATTAGCACCTCTTTTAGCCAGACTTTCGTGCCACAAAAAAATACGTAAACTTCCAACAGAATTATCTCTTATTGTCAAATTGTACATCCATAATTGTCGCTCATAGAACGCAATATTAGAATAAACAAAAGGAGTGGGAAGATATTGTTGTAAATCAAATGTGTAACATTTGAATTCTTCATTTTGTTTTACTTTTATCTTATCTTCTTTTTTCTTTACGTATGCAGCTTCTGCTGCAGCTTGATGTATATCTCTTTCAGTTAATAACTCTATCCTTCTTTCTTTATTTTCAGAACCCAAAATTAAAATCTGAAATGTGTCATTTGTGATATGCATCTACCATTTTATGAAATTCTTTGCTCTAATATAAATAACTCACATTTTAGTCAATGTAAGGTGAGAAGAAAGATATCTTTTTTCATTTGTACTTCGTGTATAGTGGCTTTCGTAACTCAGTCCATTTATTTGGAGGTGATACTAAACCTCTCATGTCGCTAGTTTGCAATCCACCAACTTTTACACGTTTCTTCTGAGCAACAACTTTGATGAAATTATCTGTTTCGTTAAATGTTTTTAGAAAACAACCTCGACATTCAAATATTTTTTACCTTCAACTTGTAAAAAATATTTATGCGTTTTCATGCGAAATTTTTGTCTATTTAAATCATCAGTTCTAGGTCTACAAGATGCTTTTTCTTCAATAGTCATCAAAGAAGCCACATAAGCGGCCCTTTTGTTGTAACTACCAAGTGCCCTATATTCCTTAAATATTTCTATCCTGCTATCTTCACTTAATTTCATTTTACATTTTTATCGGCAATTGGGCAATGACTTCATTGTTAATTTTTTAACTTTCTTACTCTTTTGTGTTTCGTAAGCTTCTCCACAATTTATTTTTATGTCTTTCTTTTCTCTTATTTCTAGTATTTACTTTAATAACGCTCTCACTCTTATCATTCCTTACTGACTGAACTACTTCTTCATCCTGTGACTGCAATTGATTGTTTGGTCTAAGAATTATTTCAACATTAGGTAATCTTCATCAGAATCATAGTACGTACTTATTATATCAGACAAATCACCATCTGTAGTACGTGATATTTCTTTCTGAATCATTAATATTGAATTTGGGGATTCAGTGAATATTTCTGAATTTTTATTACCGAAATTAAGGTTATTTATTTCAAAATTTAAATTCTTAAAACTGTTTATTCCAGATGTTGACGGTTGAACTAATATTGTGATATTTGTTGCCTCTGAGATCGTATTATCTGCTTCGGAATTAATAATATTGACTGCCTCATATGTGTTGGGTTGAGTAGATAGTGTGACTTCTTTAGATTCTGTGTAAATAAAGAAATTCATAAATAAATTACTTGATATATGAAACAAAAAAATACTAACCTGAAGCCGGGAGTTTTAATGTTGAATTTTGATTATTAATGTTTGCCAATAACATAATACGTTGTGTTCTCTAAGACATTATTATAGTGTTAAAATTATAACTTTATAATCACAAGCGACACACACTTTCGTCTTTTTCCACTTACAGTAAATTGTTTAATGTTTACTGACGTTTAATATAGTTGAGCACAGACGCAACATTTATACATAAGTCAAGAACATATTGTAACGCTATTTTGCAGATAGCGGGCAGAAAGTTGGCGTGAGATTGCTCGGGCGCCAACGGTCGAATAGCAGGTTTGGAGAAAGGGTGAAATATAAAAACACAATTATTATAAAATAGACGAGACAAGTTTATTTGGCATGACATACACATCAAACTGGTGGTCGCTGATGGTCAATATTGGGTGCTGGATGAGTGTATTAGTTTTATTTTGGGTTTTCAGAAAAACGACGCCGGGCGTCGCGACGGCGGTAACAGCGGTTTGGTGAGCGGTGGACTGCGGGGATCTCAGAGATCCTGGTAGAAACGTTCTCGGACGGTTCCGGCGTGACCGCCGTCAGGTGTGGCGACGGCGGTGACAGCGGCGGTTATGCGGTGGATGCGGGGATCTTAAGGATCCGTCTAACAATGTTTCTGGACGGTTTTGGCGAAATCGACGCAAAGCGTCGCGACGCGGATGTCATGCTAGTTCGGCGGGAAATGGCAGTAGTGATGGCAGAGGCGCAGGTACGCGTTTCCTGTCGGTTTCGGATGATCGACGCCGGGCGTCGCGACGGCAAAGTCGACGTAAACGGAATGTCGCGGAGTACACGGATTGTCGACGGTAATGTGACCTAGGCAAAACTCGCAGACTCCAGGCCTGGGTTGCCCCGGCATACGCACGGAGGCGTCGCGACGTCGAGTCGGAAAAACGCACTTGGGTCGATGCACGGCAGATGAACGCCCCTAAAATAAACGTGTCGGCTTAAAGAAGCTCTGCGACAAATGCAGACTAGACGTCTGTAACGCTTGGGTGTACACGCCGTCGGCGTCGAGACGTCGAGTCGATAAACTCACGAGAAGTTACTGTAAGCGCATAGAACTGCGCAACTGGTGAATTTAGTCCACGGAGATGACTACGGCCGGTGTCAGTTGTAGTGTCTCTCGATATTTTCATGTATGCCTTTCGAAGATGCTTTTGGCCTACGCTCAAAAAGCAGTTTGACGTCGGGCATATGAAACTCGCATGAGACACTAAGACTGATTTGTAACAAACAACAACGAAAATCGTACGGAAAGCTCAAGGTACGTATTTTTAAAGAAACGGAAATTTTGCTCACCTGCAGATCGGCTTCGGGTTTGCGGATTACTCACAATCAAACCTTTGTATTTAGCTGAAAGGATTACTCGCAGTCAACTGTCTTCTGCAGCCACAAGCTCTGGCTTTTACACAGATTTAGTTAAATGAACCGGCTTAACTTTGTTTTCTGATGGAAATATATGAATAAAGAACAATTCTAAACGAAAAAAAATGGACCTGAGCTACACGGATTTGATCCTTATTTACAATAAAACAGATCTACATCCTCACATTATTATAAGACAAATAAGTTAAAAGGACTTATGTGGTTTTCTTTGTAAGTTAGTAAAGAAATCTACTGGATTAAAATAACTTAAGTCGACTTGTATTTAGAAAGAACAGTTTTGAACTAAGTGATTTTGAATTTATATCGTAACTACTCACTGAAGTGATATTTGACTTACGTTCTTATTCCATTTGATGGAGAAAATCATGATGTATACTTATGTTATAAAAACAAAATATCGAAATTTTTGACTTATGTTCTTTTTCACCCCTGCCAAAAATTTGATAATTAGGGTTTAATACTTTTATAATTTTTTTTTAAATGTTCACTTTCTACAAGTTGAAACGGTAAATAATTTTTTTCTATGGTTTGTACAAGTAATTTGTTTATGTTAGCTTGTTTGCTAATATTCATGGGTTTGTGGAAATAACTTCCTAAAGTATTTTGTGACATTGACATCTCAGATTTTGAAGTAGAAAATATATTTTATTCACAATCGGTTAGTAATATGACGATTTCTGACTTTTAAAAAGTTGGGAAGTTAGTTATTGTTAACCTCATATTCCAAGAGATTGGAAAGTATAACGTGAAGGTAGCTGGGGTTGGAAAGTTGGCACTTTCCAACCTCAGCTATACTCACGCTATACTTTCCAACCTCGACGCGGGAAATAGCTGTCCCCCGCTTTGAGAGATCAATGCGTATCAATGATAGGTATTTACATATAAACAAAGCATCCTTACAATTTATGTGATAAAAATATGGAATAAACTTGTAAATAATACAAGTAATGACTGAAATCAATATTTAAGGTTAGAAATCAAAGTGACAGTTCATGTGACAAATGAACAATCTCAGACCATTCGTTTATTTATGTTAGGTTATTATTATTTAAGAATCAAATATTAATTTTTTATTTCAGATTGTGAATAAAATAGTATACAAACCTCGGTGAAAAGTTTCATTGTCTCGGGCTATAGTTAACCTCGGCGCTTCGCGCCTTGGTTAACTATCTTCGCCCTCGACAATGAAACACTTTCCACCTCGGTTAGTAATATACTATTATTCACAATCGGTTAGTAATATGACGATTTCTGACTTTTAAAAAGTTGGGAAGTTAATTATTGTTAACCTCATATTTCAAGAGGTTGGAAAGTATAACGTGAAGATAGCTGGGGTTGGAAAGTTGACACTTTCCAACCTCAGCTATACTCATGCTATACTTTCCAACCTCGAGGCGGGAAATAGCTGCCCCCCGCTTTGAGAGATCAATGCGTATCAATGATGGGTATTTACATATAAACAAAGCATCTTTACATTTTATATGATAAAAATATGAAATAAACTTGTAAATAATACAAGTAATGAATGAAATCAATATTTAAGGTTAGAAATCAAAGTGACAGTTCATGTGACAAATGAACAATCTCAGACCATTCGTTTATTTATGTTAGGTTATTATTATTTAAGAATCAAATATTAATTTTTTATTTCAGATTGTGAAAAAATAGTATACAAACCTCGGTGAAAAGTTTCATTGTCTCGGGCTATAGTTAACCTCGGCGCTTCGCGCCTTGGTTAACTATCTTCGCCCTCGACAATGAAACACTTTCCACCTCGGTTAGTAATATACTATTTCCCTAGATTTGGCCCGTTGTCAGTGTTGTAGCTGTTGTTAGTGTTTAGAGTGCTATCGACATTGATAATATGTATATGTTCAATTACTGGTACATTAGGTAAATTCTGAGACTGAGTATTTTTTGTTTCTTCCCAAGACTATGCGGATGCTTACTACCAAGATGTCTAGTCCTCCTTTATATGACAATTTCAGAGAATAAAAATGAAATTTAGCTAAATTATTTACACATTATTTAAAATGGAGCCATTCTCATATAATGCTCCTTTTTCTGCACTTATTTTGTTGCTGCATCCTAATAAATGTATAAAACAACGTATAACACACCACAGTATGATACGCTCTACGCTACCAGTCGTTCAAACCATGCGACACTCGAGCAAGTGAGCTCGATATCAGCAATCACAGCACACAGCAGCACAGCATAGACACAGCTCACAGCACACGTAAAGAGCGCTTGTGAGTTTCAAAAGAGTCGTTCAAGTGAACGAATCACTTTAAGGAGCGGAGCAAAATGAATTGACTCACTAAAATTGAACGAACAACACATCACTATTGATGATATTAAATTATTAGGGAAGACGAAAGAACGTCTTCAGGAACTGTGCCAATACACCAAAGATTGTGTGACAGGGATGGGGTTTAAGATTAATCAAGCAAAACTTGCCGGTAATGTTAACAGTACGGTGGTTTTTGGAAATAAATTGGATGGCGCTATTGGTTATAAATATTTAGGTGTACTAGAAGATTCTCGAAATTTAACCAAGCCTGAGAATTAAAGAATGATCACTGATAAATTGAAAGTAAGAACAATCAGACTGTCAGTCAAAATTTAAAATCAATTAAATTTTAGTGTGTAGTTTTCTTACTAGATGTCTTTCGCAGACAATTCACGGACGGGTACGTCCCACTTTTATCGTCTATTTTGTGATTGGTTTAGCATCGCCTTTTACTTTTTTCCATGCTTCCTTCACAGAAAGTAGCAAAAGTTTTAGATTCTGCTTTCATTCCAATTTTAAAGTTTCCAAAATATACAGGATGTTATCGGTTTTCTTATTTTTTAATGGCTGATATTACAGGTCAAAAGAAAGCGAAAATCGTCAAAACTTTTGTGGCGTTTTCTATATACAGTGTAATGTATCTGCAGAAATAAAAATTTATTATTATTATTATTTCTTGTACATTACCTTAAAGCAGTTGTATGTATTTTATTCAAATTCAATACAAAAAGCAAAAGATCCTATATTTCCACTAAAATTATAAGACAAACACACTATGTCAATTTCACTTGACACTGACATCTTTCAATCACAATTTTCTTAATATAGTAGCTGTTTCCATAGCTATGGCTACTTTATGAAATTTAATTTCTTTATAATTTTTACCTTCCGTCACCTTTAGGTAAGGTAGGTATTGTCTTTGGTCAAAAAATTCGGTGGTGAGTTTTTAATGAATAAGCACGTTTTAAGGTCCCTAGAACACGATTTTACTATTTTTACGATGATGTCTGTATGTGTGTGTGTGTGTGTATGTGTGTATGTATGTGTGTCTGTGTGTGTGTGTGTGTGTGTGTGTGTGTGTGTGTATGTAACAAAATTTTCGTCTGCGATAACTCTAATACTACAATTCCAAAAATTATAATTCTTTCGTATTCCTCTTCGTTGCATCCATATGAAGAGCTGATTAGATTTTGGTTATAATTGGTCAACCGGAAGTGCTCTCATTTGAAGATTTTAACAGTTTTTCTTGAAAAAACGAAGTTAAATATCATTTTTTCACATTTAATGTTATTATAAATATTAAAGAACATTGTATTCTCTATTCGATTTGACTGCATTTTATACTTCATATTAAATGGATATAGAATTATAAAATTATATTGAAATTAAACTTCATAAATTAGCCAGCTATGCTAGAAACAGATACTATATTAAGAAAATTCTGATTGAAAGATGTCAGTGTCAAGTGCAATTGACATATTCGTAGTATATTTGTGTTAGGATCATTTTGCTCGAAATTATCTGTATGGAATTAGTATAAAATACATACAACTGTCGAAAGGTAATGTACATATGTAACGATTGGCTTGTCTTAATACGAAGATAATCCAACCGTTACAATTTGTAAAATAAACGCTTGGAAATTAAATTGTAAAATGCAATGTATAAATTTCTGTTTTATTTTGTTAACATAATTTTTGACGTTACATTTGCTTGAAATACAAAACTAATGATGTTTTTGTTGTCAGCTGTTCCGAAGTAACCTCGGAACAGCTGATCAACAATGGTGGGAACTAACGTGGCGGATAACTTGATAAAATATAATATTTAGAAGTTTACTTGATCCGCCACATTACCTCCCACCCAGATAAACGATATAACATTTATAATTAACATAACATAAAATTAATATTTATAATTAACAATGAGAATATAATTAACAATGAAAAAGAAGGTGTTGCTCCTCTTCCGTTCCACGGTTCTGGTGCGTGCGTGTATGGAGGTGTTTTAAACTTGTTAGGGTAAGATGTATGCTGGTTTTAATCTGTTTATTGAAATGGTTTGTGGTTTATTTTTTATTTCCAAAGTGAAATAGTTGTTATGTCTGTTGATTATTTTGTATGGGCCGTCGTAGTTTTGTTGGAGTGGTGTTTTGATTGCGTCGTGTCGTATGAATGCATATTCTGTTTTGAATAGGTCTGGGTTTACGTATGCGTTTTGTTTTTATTGTAAATGGTTTGTTGTTGGTGCTGGAAGGTTTTTCATATTGAGTTTAAGTTTGGTTCGGTATGTTGGAATGTCTAACTTATTTTGTGACGTTTCGTACGATTTACTTTTAAATTCTCCTGGTATTGTTATATTTGTTCCATAAACCATTTCTGCTGCCGTGCCATTGAGTGGCTCTTTGTATGATGTTCGTATTCCTAATAATATCATTGGAATGTTGGCGAACCAGTCATTGGCATTGTAGCAGGACTTTAATGCGGATTTCAGTTGTCTATGAAAACGTTCTATTATACCATTGGATTCCGGATGATAAGCTGTTGTGCTGATATGTTTTGAGCCTAAGAATGAGGTTAAATGTTTGAAAAATGATGATTGGAACTGTGAACCACGGTCTGTTGTGATAGTGGATGGTACTCCAAATCTTGATACCCAGCCGGCTATAAACGCGCGAACTACTGTTTCGATCTTTGTATCTTTTAGGGGAATTACCTCTGGCCATCTGGTGAAGCGGTCGATGCATGTTAGTAAATATGAGTGGTTATTTGAGGTTGGCAGAGGGCCTACCAAATCTATATGTATCATGTCAAATCTTTTTGACGGAATGTCGAATTTGCCTAAAGGTGCTTTAGTGTGTCTAGTAACTTTGCATTTTTGGCATGTTACACAAGTTCTTGTCAAGTCTCGTAAGTTAGTGTTCATGTTTGGCCATATAAATTTGGTAGAAATGAGTTTTTTTGTCGCATTTATGCCGAGATGTGCCAGACAGTGAAATTTTGTGAATATGTTTTTGCGAAATTTAGAGGGAATGTAAGGTCGTGGTGTGCCGGTCGACACGTCGCAACAGATGAGTGTTTTGGAGTTGGGGAGTTCGAAATCTTTGAATGAGAGGTTGTTTGTATTTGAGTTCTTGAGTGTATCTAATTCTGTATCGTTTGTTTGTTCTTTGGCAATAGATTCGTAATCTATTGTTGTGGTGTGGTTTATATTGTTTATTGTGTTTCTTGATAGGGCGTCGGCCACTGGATTGTTTTTACCATTGATGTGACGTATGTCGTTTGTGAATTGTAGAATGTAGTCCATCTGACGTATTTCTCTTGGACAATACTTGTCAGAATTTTTATGTAATGCGTAAGTTAGGGGTTTATGGTCTGTTATTATATGAAATGGCCTTCCTTCCAAGAAATATTTAAATTTTTTAATAGTTAGATATACCGCTAATAGTTCTCTACCGAAAGTACTATATTTTCTTTCAGTTGGTGTGAAACTTGTTGAAAAGAAGGCGATGGAGTGCCATGTGTTGTAGTATTGTTGTAGTACGGCGCCGACTCCGATGTCTGACACATCAACCATTATGTTGGTCATTGCGTGTTGTTTTGGAATTGTTAAGGTTGTGTAATTGATTAAGGCAGTTTGTAATTTTTTGAATGCTTGTTTAGCTGTTTGGTCCAAAACCAAAGTGCTGGAACTGGTTTTTTTGTTGTCTATTAGTTGATTTAAAGGTTGTGCGATAAGAGAGCACTTTGGAATGAATCTATGATAAAAGTTTATTAGACCTAAGAATTCTCTTAGTGACTTTTGTGTTTTTGGTTCCGGGAAATGTTTAATGGATTCAATCTTATTTGGTATTGGTGTGATGCTGTTTACTGAAATATGATGTCCCAAAAATTCAATTTCTTTTTGACCGAACTGACATTTGTTTGAGTTGATGATGATACCGTATTGTTGGAGTCTATTGAAGAGAGTTTTTAAATGTTCTTCGTGTTCTTTTGATGTTTCGCTTGCAATGAGTATGTCATCAATATATGCAAAACAGAAATTTAGACCACGTGTTACCTCATCGATAAATCGTTGGAATGTTTGCGCGGCATTGCGAAGACCGAAAGGCATGACTAAATATTCGTATAGGCCGAAAGGTGTTGTTATAGCTGTTTTTTCGATGGAGTCTTTATGCATTGGAATTTGATGGTAAGCTTTTGTTAAATCTATTTTTGAAAAGATCTTTTTATCCTGTAAGTTTATCACAAAGTCTTGTATGTGGGGTAAAGGATATCTGTCTGGTACTGTTATGTTGTTTAGTGCTCGAAAGTCTCCGCAAGGTCTAAATAAGTCCGGGGGTGGTTTTTGTACGAGGTGTAGTGGGGATGACCAGTTGCTCGTCGATGGCCTGATAACTCCCATGTCTATTAATTTATTAAATTCATTTTTTGCGAAATTTAGACGTTCAGGTGGTAATCGGCGAGGCTTTGAGAAAACAGGTGAGCCATTTGTGATTATTTGATGTGTCACTTTGTGTTTAATTTGACGTTTTACTTTGAAAGGATCTGTCAAACTTGGAAATTTAGAAAGCAAACTCTCATATATATCCGTGATTTGAGTATTTTTAGTTAAATTGCAAATAGGAGAATAAGATAATTTAGAATTGTCTGTTAAGCGTTTATTGCGTAAGTCAATACTGAGATTAAAGTGATGAATAAAATCTGCGCCTAAAATGGAATATTTGGGGTCACCAATTTGTAACGATTGGCTCGTCTTAATACGAAGATAATCCAACCGTTACAATTTGTAAAATAAACGCTTGGAAATTAAATTGTAAAATGCAATGTATAAATTTCTGTTTTATTTTGTTAACATAATTTTTGACGTTACATTTGCTTGAAATACATAACTAATGATGTTTTTGTTGTCAGCTGTTCCGAAGTAACCTCGGAACAGCTGATCAACAATGGTGGGAACTAACGTGGCGGATAACTTGATAAAATATAATATTTAGAAGTTTACTTGATCCGCCACACATACAAGAAATTTAGAATCTTTTGCAAGGAACTTTCTGTATGGATTTTATAGAAAATACATACGCATTTACAAAAATTCTACCGGTAGATACCACATCTACCGACTGTGTTCGAACACATGAGTGGTAAAATGTTTCCGTGTTCGAAAATTGTTCAATATCTACCAGATCCATCTACTGGATTTATGAAGATTCTAATCTCAAAAAAAGGTAGTGATGCAAAGCGAAGCGCGCGCGGTGAAAGTGGAAATGTATTCAAAGTAGGGCTCTGCTCAGTTTGTTAACTACGTCAAATTTCTAACCTGTTTTAAACTTTCAGATTTTTTCATAGGTTATGGATCTACCCTGTTTATCAGTTGCGTTTTTAAAATATCGATTCCGGTAGCTATAACCTGATAAAAAGCTGTTTACTGGTAACAGTTCGCCGGTAGAATTTTCGTAAATACGTCATATAACTGACGGAAGGTAATGTGCTGGCCACATCAGATTTTTTAACTCTATATCCATTTAATATTAAGTATAAAATGCAGTCAAATCGTATAGAGGATAAAATATTCTTTAATATTTATAATAACATCAAATGTGAAAAATTATATTTAACATAGTTTTTTCAAGAAAAACTGTTAAAATCTTCAAATGATGGTACTTCCGGTTTACCAATTGTTACCAAAATCTAATCAGCTCTTCATATGGATGTAACGAAGAAGTATACGAAAAAATTATAATTTTTGTAACTGTAGTACACACATACACACACACACACACACACACACACACACACACACACACACACACACACACACACACACACACACACACACACACACACACACACACACACACACACACACACACACACACACACACACACACACACACACACACACACACACACACACACACACACACACACACACACACACACACACACACACACACACACACACACACACACACACACACACACACACACACACACGCACACGCACACACGCACACACACACACGCACACACACACACACACACACACACACACACACACACACACACGCACACACACACACACACACACACACACACACACACACACACACACACACACAGACATCATCGTAAAAATAGTAAAATCGTATTCTAGGGACCCTAAAACGTGCTTATTGATTAAAAACTCATCATCGAATTTTTTCACAAAAAACAATACCTTCCTTAACCTAAAGGTGACGGAAGGTAAAAATAGGTAAAAACTAGTTACTGATCAAATTCATAGAAATTCATTCTTGGATATACATAGACGTCAATATTTTCTGGGCTCACAACTATACCATTACCGTTACAAATATCCATAAAGAAACACGAAATCTACATATTCATTAGCATGAACCTTTTACATTTTTTTGTTAATTAACAGAAAAATTTACCAGTAAGATAAAAAACAGAAGTTATAAACAGATTTTGTTTTTATTTATTTATGTTATATTTTCTGAGGCTGTACAGAGGCTGCTAGTCGAAATTAATTTTTTTCGGACTAGTACTGTGACGTTATTATTAATAATAAAATGTTGATATTTGGCATAATAAATAACGAAGGTTCACTTTAGTGCGCTACATAGCCTTTTTTGTGATAAATCTTAAAATAAATTAGTAATATGTTATTAAATTAGATCAATTTATCGACATGAGCCAGATGAGAATAAGCCCTTGTATATGGACGTCAGTTATCAGTAATAATTAAATATACAAGTAGAAGTATTTGATCTTTTTTCCGGAATCATGTCTAATTTTAAATACGTCACCCAGAATATTATCTCCAAATCGGTTTTCTTAGATACTGTGAGAAAGAGAGCAAAGGGACTTGATTCCTCGAAAAAATTTTCATTGAGTTAGTAGCATAGTTACAATTATATATGTCACCTTCAATATGTACACATACTATAAATTCTGATAACAATATTCTTGATGCATTTCATCTTTATTACAAAATGGTAATTGTAGTCAAAGAAACAGATTTAATCTTGTGGTGTATACTGTATGATATAATGATCAAAAAACATTTCCGGTTATAAGCTATAGGCAGCTTTTTATTTAAATTTAAAGGCTTGGAGAAAGTGCTAGCATGTAGCCGGTCTCCCTTCAATATTTCGTAAATAGGGGCGTATACATTGTAGAAGTGGGGGGTACTTGCCGGCCCAACCCACTGCCTTCTTCGTCTCCCACGTCGTGGGCAAGCTTATTTCACCGTGAAAGTAACAGCAGGCTCTTAAACGACGTAGCTAATAATATTATCCAATCAAAACATGTGGCTGTGATGTGAAAAACGTAATGTCACTTGTTGCATTTGTTTCTATTTTCCAAAATATTTAACTACGTTATTTAATATAAGCGATGTGCTAAATGATACAGCCGTATATAATTATAATGATTATGATAACGATAATAACGATAACCGTATCGGCAACGATAATGATAAAACTATTTATTTCCAAAAATGTTGTACAATACAACGAATGGAATGTCAAATACAAAATAAAAATTGGTACATATATAAATATAAGAAATATAATTTAACTACAATATCAATAAAAATAAAAATAAATTTTATATTGCAATTTCTTATATTAAAATATACATACTTTTAAACTAAACTAATAATATGTAAGGTAATATTAGCCAATACAAATTGTGTCGTTTTTACCATCAATGAAAAATTCATCACAGTTATAGTATTATTTTCTCCATGAACAAGAATTTTTTATTAGAGAGAGAGAGAGAGAGAGAGAGAGAGAGAGCGAGAGAGAGAGAGAGAGAATAATATTCCAGAATGGAAGTGGTATTTTTCATAAGCACTGGTATTTTGTTGACGAGGAATTGCCATTGGTTTATTTGAAAAACGAGTGTTATACTTTTTTGTAGAATTTGTGAATGTAATAAACTTTATTTTACTTAAATTATACAAAGTAGTAAAGTGTCTTTTTAAGTACTTGAAAGGTATTTATCATTTATTTTTTATTTCCTATATTTTAGTTTTAATATTCATTATTATGTCCCCTATAAAATGAGTTGTTGTTGAATTATATTTTACTTCTTACTCAACCTTTTATAATTTCATATACCTTGTATTATTTGTCGGTTGTTTAGTTTTTGATTGTATTTTGCAGTGATTTAATTTTTTTAATATAATACAACAAAAACAAGTTACCAATGGCTTTTTTTACTAATATATTTAACAGTTTAAAGCCCGTGATGCTTATTTTTGCACTGTTCGGTTGGGGTTCCACAAAAATACATATAAATAAAAATGGCATAAAGTAAGTTTTAAAGAAAGTAAAATGTAAATGAAAATAATTAACACAAAAATGTTCTGAAAGTGCACCACAAGGGTTACACTTTGGCTATTTGAAAATAGTTAAATTGTAACTTGAACTAAAATTAGACATCTCAGAATGACCAACGCCAATCAACAGACTGAGATTTGCACTCAATTTATTTTTCTCAAAAACAAATGATATTTTCTTATGTTTTTCTGTGGAATAACGCCCTTATATTTGTTCCGTACAATTTAGAAGCATCCTGTGTAAAAATATTTAATTTTAGGGAAATTAAGCACAGATGTTTTTCTATAATTATATTTATAGTATTTACATGCTGCAAAATATATCCTATTTTTTGCAATCTGATAGTGCTATTTAATCGTGATCCAAGATTGCCTTATTTGGTTTATATGAATATTGTGATATGGGTATCTATATGCTCGCATATGATAGACGTTACAACATCAATCTCTTGTCAACTCTCTTCATACGTATTTAGAAAAGAGGTATGTGTTACTATATAGTTCTTACTAAGGCCACTTATGGCTTACATACATTATTGTAGAAAAATAATATATGTCTTTCATCAAATTTATGCGAGTACATATTAAATATTTATTTAATATCAATATTCATTCTAAATAAATTTGCTTCAAGTTACAATATTGTTTTGTCTTTTTATATTGACACTGAGTTGCAATATGCCATTTTATATTCGCATTTGTAACAATATAGCCATCATTTTAAAGAAATTGTAAAAATCCCTTATTAACAATATTAAAGTAATATTTCATAAATATCGAATTAAATATGAAATAAAATAAAATTTCTTCATTGGGGTATATTGAGATTACCATGTTTATGTCGCGATCCCATCAAGCGATTGATATCGATAAAGAAAAAACAAACATACATTATCTCAGATAGGGTTGCCAGGCGTCCGGTATATACGGGATTTTCCCCTATTTCATCTAAAATTTGAGCGTCCCGTAAGTTACTGTTCGGGACGCCCAATTGTCCCGTATTTTGCGAGATGCGCGACTTAATAAACATTTAATTAATATATATTTTATTTTGAGCAGTTCAGTAGAATAATTATGTTACTCAGTTTTAATGTAATGCAACACTGCTGACCTTCAGCCATTTTTACATTTACCCCTCCCTTGTCCCGGGAACGTTGGTTATGAATCTGGCAATCCTATCTCCCAGTACTTCATATGACCCAAGTCGCACGACGTGCAAGTTGCACAGCATACTTTTTCCACCGGAGCACAAATTGCATTGCTCACATTTCCTACTGGGTCTAAAATGATCCGGTACCTTTTATTTGATCGATACTTTTTACAGTTTAAAGATTTGTTAATGTTATTTTTACACGTATGTTTTGACTAGTACATCACACATACATTTAGTATAGTAGTTATCTACAACTACTATATAGTCTTTCATGAAGGCTTCAGAAGTCGGTTGCTGAGCTATAATCCGACGAATCGTTGCTCCATGATGGTCTTCTAAATTTCGTTGCACCTTGGGTGATAAACCGCGGCCTTTTTAGATTGTAAATCTACACTAAATTCTCAGGTTGATATCCGCTTTCTCAGACTTGATGTCATACCGGTTCTTCATTCGACCGCATTCTTCTCCTAAAGTCCGTAACGTAATCTTCCATGACCAGATCTTTCACAGGTTTACTGCCGAACACCAAGTCGCATGGTAAGTGAAACTCACAGCCTAATAAGTTGTTCGCAGGAGTTTGCACTGTTGTTTCGTACACGGATGAAAGATAAGCCATATATTAATTCCGTCCTCAGTTCCAGTCCAGTCAATAAAGGGGTTGTGCCAAGAATTAAAGGATGTGAGCTGTGTGTACCAAATGTGAGATCGATACATTAAAATATTGATGGCAGCGGCGAGATAACTGTTATTATAAACGAAGTGGAGCGATGTGTAGCACTGATAGTGAGAGAATGTATTGGATAAACCGTGCTAGTGTGAATAATATAGCGTTGAGCAGGCAGTTCAAATTTGAGTGAACTCTTATCAATTGTCATTGGCATAATTTGTATGAAGTTATTCAAGTTCTTGTACGTCCATGTTTCAAAACTTCTGAATCCTTACGAATGAAACTTTTATGAATATTAAAATTTAGGTGCAAATATAGCACTGGTTTGAAGTAGTCCCTGGGTCTGCTTATTAGAACAAACTACAAGGTGTTCTCGTTCCATGTAATGAACTGAGAGTTTATTTGGTATGCAACTTTCTCAGGATAGCCTTCCGCAATCTCTAATACACACTAAGTTTTTTGTCTGTAGGCCACTCTCGCACGGCCATTATTTTCTCCAGGACAAATGCAATACTACCAGAAACCACGTGTCCAAGATAATGAACTTCCCATTGAAATAAGTGACACGTAGCTTTACGGTAAATTGCCAGAGTCCGGTACCAATCGTGAAGGCTGCCTTCTCTCTATCTTTTGGATCCAAATCTACTTCCCAGTATTCGCCCTTTCTTTAGATATAGAGTAGAGAAATTCTTTGATTCAGCCAAAGTGTTCAGTGTGACGTCTATTCGAGGTAGCGAATAGCTATTCTTCTTCATCACTTTGTTAAGTTGACGATAAACGACATAAAATCGTGTGGAGCCACCCTCCTTCTTTACTAACACCAGTGATGAAGTCCATAGACTCCTTGAAGGTTCGATTACACCTACCATTCTTGTGACCTTAATAATTCTGTCCGCTTCCTCACCTTAGCCAATGGCAGTCTTCTTGCTGGTTGGCGGATGGGTCCTGCATCTGCTGTGTCTATTTTTGTTTCCTCCTTTGACTTTATTGTCGAATCGAAATTTCCATTTAAATTCGGCGGTTAGTTTTTTAAACGATGTTGATATCTGGTTTATTAGCGTATTCGGAATTTCCTGATGTGTTTTCCTTGACTGTTTCAGTTAGAATAATCGAGGATACTGCTTAGCAATATCCCACAATTGTTTCTCTTTTAAAAACAACGGGATAAAAATTTATGTTCATTATTCGAAATGGTATTACGAGTAGCAATTTAAAAATCATCATTCCTAGGCTCAAGTATAACAATACTTCTGCCAAAGAACCTACCATTGTACTTCCACGATATATTCACTTCGTTCTGGGAGGATAACGTATTCGGCTATTAGTACGCGCACAGCCTTGTCGTCTAATGGGTTTAATACGAGTTTTTCTTCAATGACCATCATCACTACCTTCTTTATGTCTAGTCTAAAACGTTGCCATTGCGTCCATACCGAGTATTAATTCAGCTACCAGCACACAATGTTTAAAGGTGTTTCCGATAGTGATGGTCATATCTTTTTCTCATAATGCACTAGTTTCGTTCTCCCGACACTGTGCGTAATCGCTACTTGGTTGGTTCAAGATGCATATTTCCTATAATTTTAGCCGTCAGATCTAATTATTGTGTTTGTCGCACTCGTATGTAATAACATTTTCAATGGCATTCCGTCAATAGAACCATCTACGTAGATGCTGTTGGCTTGATGATAAATGCATGCGATATAACTGATGGATTGTGGGGCTACTAGATTACGGGTCGACGATTGTCTCTATGAAGCAGTATGATACAGCTGTATGTATTTTGCGCAGATTCCATACAGAAAGTTTCTTCTATAATTTTTGGAGTTACAATATTTGAGTTATTGACTAAAAAAATGTTACACACGCATACGCGCACGCACGCACACACCCGCGCCTCCGCGCACTCCCACACAATCGCACACACTCATGCACACACCCATGTTCACTTGCACTCATATATACACATAGAAACGCACACACATAAACACGCACACTCGCACGCACCCACGCGCACCCGCGCGCACTCACACACACACACACACTTTTAACGCTTTGTATCTTCGCAATGAAACGTCTTTCTCAAAATCATCCAAGCACACAAAAATCGTAAAATAGCCTAAAGAATAACTCTATACTCGTATAAATACATTTGATATTTTATTTATTAACAATTTTTTTCAGATTAACGAAATCTTGCATTTACTTCATAATATAGATAAAACTTTTAAACAGTATAATATTACTGCGAATTATTTAAAACCAATAACCTTGATGCTTTGCGGTGTGTTACTACACTTCTTATTTTCCATACAATTTATTAGGATAATTGTCGGGTTCTTTCGAGGATCTTTTCTTCACTCGTCATATGACATATTTATAGTTACTGTTATAAATGCAGAACAAGCATTGACGATACTATGGGTTGTAATTTTTCCAATACTAATATTAACTAAATTAAGACAACTAGCCCAGTTGTTGAAAAATATTGATACAATTAAATCAAATATTAATAAATATCACACATTATTGTACTCAATTATTGAAATATATGAAAAGCTACAGACACTTACGGTACAAAACAGTAAGATGTGTGATTTTGTTCTTGCTATCCAAGTTTTACGTTGTTTTGTATATCTTGTACATAAGTCATATCTTTTCATAAGCGAATTATATTTTGATAAACTATGGCCTAATTTATTGGTTACGGCGTCGTATTATCTATGGATAATTGTGTTTTACGTAATTTTGTGTGAGATATTTAAACATTGGGTAAGCATATAAAAATAATTGTAATTAAAATACGAGGTTAGATCAAAAAGATCCGAGAATTTACAAATTTAGAACGTTGTATTTTTTAATTCAAATCATATTTTTTTATGTTGGTACACTTGCGCATGATATATGTGTTAATTTACAGACATATTGAATGTATAGTTTGTTTGACAAATAAGGAGAACCCATACTGATGAGATCGGGGATTTTTTAATTATTAACCCTAGAACCACCAACGTCAAATTTATGTTATAATAACCACTATTTAAAGCTCATTATCAGACATCTCTAGAAAAATAAAACTTTTTTATTCAATAAGAATAATACAACCTTTTTAGTTTATGTTCTTCTGTTATTTTCATACATTTATTTTAGTTTTGTTTATAAATTATATGTATTACAAAACAAAAACAAAATATTAACAACAATTAACTCGTAAAAAAATTTAAACACCACATATTTTGGCGAAAATATCAATGAATATAACAAAAAGTTATTTATATATATTTATAATATTAAGATTTTATTACAATTTTCTATAGAATGTCATCACTGCAAATATGTGAATACGATATTGTATTCATTACGATAACACTTTCGTACTATTACAATGCGTGCACCAGAATACCAAATCTATACGATGTCTAATAGCACACTGTTATCGTAATGGTATAGATTATAATATCGTATTCTATACAATGGTCACCAGAATCAGGCCGAATACAGAAAGTGTTGAGAAACTTTGACTTCGGCATAAATTAGCGAAATTACAAACAGCAATTTAAATTTTCACCTGTCGCGGGCAACCCTACGTTGAGGTTCTAGGGTTGAAACAACGAATTTGCATTAACTTCCGCAAATGGAATAAAGTACAGCAACGTATTGGAAATGTTCCACAAGACTTTTTAGCGAGTCTGCTATGATAAAAAAAGTGTTTATGTTTGGTATAAACGTTTGGAAGATTCTTATTTTTACAGCCATCATTATAGTAATATGTCGATTCCTAACCTTTCGCAATTTGAGAAATAAGTTATTCCTAACTATAATGACAATCTCTTGGGTGGGATATAACAGATTTCACTTCCACCACATGGATTGGAAATGTTTATGTAGCGGTTGCCTAGCAACATTGTCATAGATCCCTATAAGAAAGTAGGCTAAATACATTTTAATAGTGCTATCAAAAATATTAAACAAAAATAAGTTATAACTTATTGATTTATTTTGCACTGTATCTTCGTCTCTCGATAATATAAGTAAGCTCGCGAACATATCCCACCTCGGATGTCTTACTAGTACATTATTGTTTATTACTGTCATGGATACCAGGTACATTATGTAGTGTATAATACACACAGGCATTATAAGTTGTTGCTATGGTATTGTTGACAAGAAATTGATATTTACACTAGGATGTCGCGAGAGTCGAACAGCCTAACACACCACCTACTGATAAAGACATGGAAAAATATAGTTTTTTTCTTGGTAATTGTCGGATCGCTCTTTAGAAAAATTACCTTGAAGTATTGTATCATTCACAACAAAAAAATTAAGGTAGCGGTAGAATTAGTGGAAGTGGTAGTGGCCTGGGTAAAAGAATGAATGCGTTATAGCAAACGTATTCGTTCACATCCAAAAATTAAGAAAATTTGTAGTAGCGCAGTGGAAACGGCAGCGGTAGGAGTTTGTAAACTCCAAACTTCTACGTTGCCACTACCGCTACCGCTTAATTTTTTTGACGTTTATTGACATCTGAATTCTGATTGCATCTGATAAAATGAGCAATAGAAAAGATCATTTTGGTATGTACATCAGTTGTTGCCGGCTGTTGCGCTATATAAGCAAACAGACCTATTAATATACTTTGCACAATTAAAAGTGAAAACATAACTTATCATTTCGCTCATTTCAGAGGCATTTTGTGCCCATGCACTTTCTTTTTTTGAATTAATTTTAAATTCTCTTAATTTCTTACCCCACACAACAGTGTGCTTGTGGATAAAAAATGTTATTAATAAGTCATCATCCATGTTAGTTGCTTTCTGCGCACAAAAAAATGACAGCTACGACTGTCAACCTTGCACTCTAGTAATTTAAAATAAAAATTCCTTGAAACTATAATTTCAATAATTTTTTATTGTGAACGGAAATAGTTTTAGCTATAAATTTCTTACAATACCGATTCCACTAATTCTAGCACCGTTATTTTTTTTTTATTTTTACTTTTCATCTGGTGGAAATTACATCACCTTACGCTTAACTGCTTGTTCGTGAATTTTTGTCATAAAAACTACACCATAATATTGTCTGAGTCACCGTAATCGCCAGACATGGCACCTGTTTCTAAGCATAAAGAGAACTACGAAAGGACAGCATTTTGCAAGGTGATAAAAACAAAGTCACTGAAGAAATTCAAGACCACAAAGTGCATTCCATAAGAGTTTTGCCGATTGGACACAGAATTGGCATAAGTGCATTATGTATATTAAATGAGGAATACCTTGAAGGGGAAATTATTAAGACAGTGGATCTAATCCCGACAGCCGGGATTTATCAATACACCTAAAATTGATATGTCGATATATCGTCGTGAGTAGACGTGTTTTTTCTGCTCGTTGTGTGACAAAGTGCTGTTAACATAATTTATCTTTTCTCTTATATTTCTCCTGAAATTAAAATTCAGTTAAAATGGCAAACACAAGAAATATTTCAGTAATTGCATCTGTAACACTGAATAAGTTATTGAGCGATGATAATTTTCTCACCAAATTAGTCGACAAAGTTTTTGCTGGAGTTGAGATGAAACTGGAAGAGTCAAAGATCTACTACGAGGTCCTAATCTAAAACATCAGTGATGAAAATCGTGTTCTCCGTGACAAGTTGGACAATCTGGAACAATATTCCTGGCGTAACTGCCTCAGGATTTTTGGTGTTCCATAGGAACCATCTGAGAACATGGAGATGTAGGTCAAGGATTTAATTAAGTCAGAATTGTCTAGACTAACCTGCCCACTCCATTGATCGTACCCATCGAATTAGTAAAAGAACTAAAACTAGGTATTAAAAACTTAATATTGTTAATTTTTTAGACTAATTTAATTTTTTTCATAAATTTTTATTCTGGTATACTATTTTTAACATCACTCTTTCATGCCCGATTTTATAAACAAAATTTAATTTGAGTTCCTTCTAGGTAAAAAATGTAAAAATCATTTTTGTATAAAAATTTACGGCCCCAAAAAACTCCATTTCTTGCACATTTGGTCCAGGATGGCGGTTCGCGCCGAGCCTCCTCGAGGTCAAAAACTTAGATTTTGATGTTAATACAGTTACAGAAAGCTGGCTATATCCTCAATATACAACTCCGAACTTATAAGCAATGATAGTTCAGTAATTAGGTAGTTTTACCATGCAAAAGGTCGGGTTGTTTTTGAATTTGTTGCAAATAAAATTCCTTACATACAACTTTCATCTAAAACATTTTTTTCTGTAACCAATATATAACGAGCTACAGCGCTTCAAATAGAGAAAAATTTTCAAAATTTACTTTGTGCTTCATTTAAATTATATTTTATTAGATATTTTTTGACCTACTACTACTACTACTACTACTACTACTACTACTACTACTACACACACACACACACACACACACACACACACACACACACACACACACACACACACACACACACACACACACACACACACACACACACACACACACACACACACACACACACACACACACATATATATATATATATATATATATATATATATATATATATATATATATATATATTAATGATTACCGTGTTTTACCTTCCGTCACCTTTAGGTAAGGAAGGTAAATTCAGAATTTTCGTTTGACGGAAGGTAATGTGCTGGCCACATCAGATTTTTCAATTTAAAGAGATTTTATAGTCCAGGAAATTTTCGATCTTACCTTAAAGTAATTGCAACAAAAGCTATTTTACGGAATCCTGTCCAGAAAAATGCAGTGCATAACATATCCATATTTTCCGGAAATCGGAGTGTGGGAACCTTCCGCCAATTGGGAAAAATGGCGACATATTTAAAAAATTTGCCATTGGCGGCAGGTTCTCACACTCCAATTTCCGGAAAATATTGATATGTTATGCAGCGCATTTTTCTGGATAGGATTCCGTAAAATAGCTTTTGTTGCAATTACTTTGATGTAAGATCTAAAATTGGACTATAAAACCTCTTTAAATTGAAAATATATGTGTGTAGTAGTGAAATAATAATAATAATTAATTAATAATAATAATTAATGGATAATAATGAATAATTTGTAAAAAAAATAAGATAATATATAATGAAATATGATTCAAATGAAGCATAAAGTAAATTTTCAAAAAATTTCTCTGTTTGAAGCGCTGTAGTTCGTTATCTATTGGTTATAGATATTTTTGAGTCTTTTTTACTAAGTTGGCGGTGGTTCCCGAGGGGCTCCGAGGTCAAAAACGTGTATTTTTTATTAGGACATCCACAAATCAGAAATTCCCCAATTCTTTGTAGAATAAACCCTTCTTTTTATGCTCGATAACTGGACTATGATCACATAGTTTACAAGAAGAATAGAGATTTTGCCATTAACAATAAATCTAGAGGTGGAAGTGTTATATGTGCCATTAGTAATAAATACCTGTGAACAGTTGCGGACTTAGATCTTTACTCTAATTGTGACATTATATATGTCCTACTTAAAATATAACACAATAATTTTTTCTACATTATTGTAGCAGAGTATTTTCTCACCAATTTCTTTAATTCAGCATGAATATGTATTTCACTGTCTAGAATCTTGTAATTTTCTGAAAAATTACAACTACCTTATCCTGGCTGATTTTAATATGAATAAACTGGTAGATTTTTATAACTTTGTACACTATAATATGTTTACAAGGTTTGATAATTTTTTAATTTTTTTATACACGACACAATCGTGTAACCAACAATGACGGAAGAATACTCGATGTTGTTATATCTAATCTAAACTCTAACTGCTTAGTCACCCATTGCAATGATCCCACCGTTGATGAAGACAAATTTCATCCCTCTCTCTTAGTATCACTTCCTGCATTCACGTTTATTGTCACCCCTTCCTCTCGCATTAACCCCACTGTTAACGATAGCCTAACCTTCAACTTTCAGCGAGCCAATTTTAACCATCTTTATCAGTTACTATCTGAAACAAATTGGGACATTCTCAGGATATATACTGTCGTAAATGATGTATTTGATAAATTCTATGAGATTTATTGCAATATGAGACGAGTATATTAAATATCTGTGTACCAAAAATGAAAAAGACTAAAGGTAAATATCCTTCCTGGTTTAGTAAAAAAAATTATAGCATATATAAAATACAAATTAAAATACCACAAACTCTACAAACAAACAGGATTAACAACTTACCTTAAATTTAAAGACCTTAAATCTTTAATAAAATACGAAATTGCAATATCTCATTAAAAATATTTATCCGGCATAAAGTCAAGTATTGCATCCAGACTTCAACAATTATAAACATTCATTAAATAAAATAAATATATCATCACGGCTTATTACCCATTGCTGGGTGTGCCAATCTGCTTTATATACAGATATCGGTAATGATGAAATATTTGTACCGTGTGGGCGCTTACCAGGCGTCACCTCACGGGCACTCACTGCTGGCGTGGAGAGTGCACCACAGGGGTCAATTTTGTGCCATTTAAAATTGGAAATCACGTATACAGGCTTCATGCATCATAACAATACTACTTACGATAGCACTCCGCAAATTATTGATGCTTTTAATGACTATTTTTCTTCCGTTTATGGGAATATTGGTAATGAACCTCATATATGTATTATCAATAACCAAAATATCTCTTGAATCTGTATCCAGATCTGATATCCACAGCGCGATACGAAAATTGAAATCACCTAGGAATCCTGGCCCTGATAACTTACCTGCATACACCATAAAAGGTTGCGCTGACATTTTACTGCGGCCACTGTATATACTTTTCAATCTTATTCTTGCCTGTAACACCTTCCCGGAGAGACTCAAATTGATCCATGTATGTTCCATACTAAAATTTGGAGATAGTTCTGATCTTACCCTTGCTAAAGTTTTGAGAAAATTATTTATACTTCAATTTACTTAAATGTTAGTAATGAAATATCTATTCACCAACATGGATTCATGACCTCAAGTTCCACGACCTCAAACGTAATTAATTTTACAAAATACGTTCTCAGTTCGTTGCATAACAATACTCGGGTTGACGTTGTTTACACAGACTTCGCAAAAACCTTCGATAAAGTTAGTCACTGTACTATTAGGTAAACTCAAATATCATTTCAGTTTTTCAGACATTCATTTACTATTCAATTCCTCATATCTTCCTGATCGTAAACTTTCGGTTTATTACAACAATTACACTTCTAAACAATATATACCAACCAGTGGCGTACCTCAGGGGTCAAATTTTGGCCCTTTGTTTTTCCTATTGTTTATTAATGACATAGTTGCTGTGATTCATAACTCTAATATCCTAATTTATGCTGATGACATTAAACTTTTTAAAACTGTCAATACAATTGAGGACTGTAACAATCTGACATAAACAATATCTTAATTTGGTTTTCATCCTCTAAGCTCTCATTTAATTATAAAAATGTAAGACAATGACATATTTTGTAAAAAGACTCCATTAATTCATCAGTATACTATGATTGATAATATCTTGGACAGCGTCGCACAGATAACAGACTTGGGTATTCTATTCGATAAAAAATGCAGTTTTGTACCACATTTTAACTCTCTACTAAAAAGTTCGAATAGAAACCTAGGTTTTGTTGTCCGTAACACGTTCCTTCCATAATCACCGTACCCTAAAGACATTGTATTATTCTTTCGTCCGATCAAAGCTTGAATACTGCTCACAAGTTTACAACAAATATATGTATTACAATAAATATAATACTTATACCAAGAATGAGTTTAACTACAATTGTCTAGTTGAATTTGGATTCTTTGACTTGATGATCGTAGGAAAATTCATTGTTTATATCTATATTAAATTATGAATAAGATAATAAATGATACTGAGATTTCGTCCAATTTTAATTTGTATGTCCCTCGATTAAGAACAAAGTTTAAAATAATCTACTCTACACCAAAGACAAATTATGAATTTCAATCACCTATCATACAAATGCGCGTAAATTTGTTCAAACTTGTATCTATTTTTGATGATCTGGATCTATTTTTCAATACCATTATTAAATTTAAGAACAATTTACTTCAGCTTTTCTTGCAAAAACCTTAACATCTTGACATTTTGTAAAGTTAGGTTAAATTCTTTATTCATTGATAATTTACTATATGTTCAGACACAGTGCAAAAAAAGCTGGGGCCTACTGAGTTCGACTCTCATAAAATAACTCAAAAGACCAATGATGCGTGAGAACCCTGATCCCCCAATAGATGTTAGTAGTGACTTCTGATGTGCCTGCTGGAGATGGTAAATTGGTGTCTGTAACTGTGTAATGTACGCTGGTTCATTGACGTATCAGTAGATTTAGACAGTTGCGTATCGGTGCGGCAGTGAATGCTAAAAGAGAAAGTGGGTGCGCAAGAAGGATGACTGAAGGTTGAATACGTGAGAAACCAACCGAAAGTAAATACGAGGAGGAGTGGAAAAAGGTAGACAATCTTTACCTGCACAGGTCTCACACAAAACAATAGCACTTAGGAGAGGTAGGGTAAGTACAAAAAGGCCGAAAAATGTCAATTAGGATAGCGAAGCTAAAATTAAACTCTTATTTCTAACAACAGCACAGAAAATGAAGCAGAGACCAAATAAACCGACAACCAACTGCGCATTAGAGCTAAAAGTAATGTGACAACGTTTTATATAATGTAGAAATAGCGACTGTGGTGCTAAAGGATAAATAAATACATAAAATATAAAGTAACGTAAGTAAACTTAATTTATAAAATTTAAAGATTCAGCTGTAGGCACTTGATGAAACATTATAATAATAGTAATAATAAATGAAAACACTTGATGTAAGTGACACGTATACGTTTTATTTAACTCTTAATCGATTTCGGCTTCTTAGGCCTTCTTCAGTTCAATACTATACATCTTCTGAAGAAGGCCTAAGAAGCAGAAATCGATTAAGAGTTAAATAAAACGTATACGTGAAACTTACATCAAGTGTTTTCATTTATTATTACTATTAAACTTAATTTCATTGTAAGCGATATACAAATAAGTATGAAATGTGAGTTTTTCAATCACTAAAAAACCCTAATAATAAATAACTAAGTCACATAAATAATTGAATGTATGAAATAATATGTGTACATAAATAACATATACTTAACCCAAAAGTGAACCAATAAATCTTAACCCTAAGCGAAAATAATTAAATATTGTTTAGAATTGAACTGTATTTCGAAACTGCAGTGCTCAATATAAACAAATTTCTTGTAAATCGTATCAAAATTGATGCTAAACAATTAATAAATGAAATAAGCGTTTGTACAAATTATACGAGAGTAAATACGAGGATAAAAGTGTGTCAAATGCGCTTGAACTAAAAGTGCACTAAATACTGTCAAATACAACTTAAAATATTAGTAGGAATGTAAAACTATGTGCAGATATTACAGAATAGTGAACTGCAATTTAAAAATAAGATATAAATGTAAAGTAGAGTACATTGCACTCTATGCAAAGTTAAATAATAACATACGTGTAAGATTGTATTTTAGTTTATAAAAACAAGTACTTAATGTTTATTAGATGTTTATAACTGTGCAACGAATATGTGATACTTGCGTATTGATTGTGTGGACTTGCAGCAGAATAACGCAGTTAGAAAAGCAGTCAAAATTTACAAGTATATCTGGTCGAAGGCAATGGAGAACCCAGATGCGTAGATCATAAATATGCGTACTGTAAAGCTAAATATAGGCTAAGAGAAATATAATATAGGAATATATTTAAGAGCCTGCTGTTACTTTCCACGTGAGGTAAGCTTGCCCGCGACGTGGGAGACGAAGAAGGCAGTGGGTTGGGCCGGCAAGTGCCCCCACTTCTAGAGAGTATATTGAAGGGAGACAGGCTACAGGCTAGCACTTTCACTGTCCAAACCTTGACTTCGCAACAACGGCTTAAAAATCAGAACTACCATACCGATTACATATTTCAGAGGTTCAAAGAGAGATATCATACACGTTTTTCTCTGTAGTAGAATAACCATAATTTTTTTTATTAAACTTAAAAGGAAATGTTTTGCAGTATACCAAAACAATTTTGAATCTAATTTTTTGACTACAATTACCAGTTTGTAATAAAGATTAAATACGTCAAGTATATTGTTCTCAGAATTTATAGTACCTATATGTACATATTGATTGAAGGTGACATATATCATTGTAACTCTGCCACTAACTCAATGAAAATTCCTTCGAGGAATCAAGTCCCTTTGCTCTCTTTCTCATAGTAGCTAAGAAAACCGATAATATTCTCGGCAATGCGGGAGTTTCCCAGTGCAATCATTTCCTCTTGGTTTTCGGATGGTACTGGAAAATCAATGTTTTATCTAATTATCTTTTTCGACACGTCAGGTTCTGTAGAGACAACTACACTGCAATCTGTTTCCAGACATCCTTCTGTCCCTGGCTGATGTTTTCTGGTACGATTTTGGCACAAACTTCGTCCATGCCTAATTGCTCATGCAATATCTGTCGAACTTGTACACCCGGATAATTCTCCTGCCCACAATGCTCTGGCTGTAAAGCAGTTTCTGGCTGAGGAGAAAATTATTGCAAAGGAATATACACCTTACTTGCCGGATTTGGCACCATGTGACTTCTGTCTGTTTTCAAGGTTTTGTTGTCCCTCGACAAATAGTTTGTGCATACACTCGAGTATGTGTCATTATATTAATATTTGTCCGTACACATCCGTCAACAGTTTCAAACACTCACTCGGTGATTTTTTCAATTTTACAAATAATTTCAGATTAATGCACTGTTCATTTTTTAAATTAGACATGATTCTGGCAAAACGATCAAATACTTGTACTTGTATCTTTAATTATTGCTGATAACGGACTGACTACTACAAGGGAAGCAGGCTTATTCTCATTTGGCTCATGTCGATAAATTGACCTATTTTAATAACATATTACTAATTTATTTTACACTTTTTCACAAAAAGGCTATGTAGCGCATTAAAGTGAACCTTCGTTATTCATAATGCCAAATATCAACATTTTATTATTAATAATGTCACAGTATTAGTATGAAAAAATTTAATCTCGAGCAGCAGCCTCTTTACAGTTCAAATAGCCTCAGAAAATAGAACATAACGAAATAAAAACAAATTCTGTTTATAAGTACTGTTTTTTATCTTATTGGTAAATTTCTCTGTTCATTAAAAAAATGGAAAAGTTTCGTGCTAGTGAAATGCAGATTTGGTGTTTCGTTATGAATATTTGTAACGGAAATGGTATAGTTGTGCGACCAGGAAATATTGACGTCTGTATCAAAGAATGAATTTTTATGAATTTAATCAGTAACTAGTTTTTACCTATTTTTTTTTATTGGATACTGATTTTTAAAAAATTTAAATAACTGAAAAACTACTGCTTTTATCAAGTTGTAGCAAGAGTACCTTTGAGATACAGAAACAAAAGAATGTATAAACATGCACCTAAATAAGTGGTATCCTCATATCAAGTTTCAAAATTTTAGTGCGACTAGTAACAAAATTATTAACAAAAAAGTTTCTGGTGAGCTGTAACTCGATAACGCAACGTTTCCGTACATGTGTTTTAACATTTTTCGCTTTCTTTTGACTCGTAGTATCACCCATTAAAAAATAAGAAAACCGTAAACACTTGTATATTTTGGAAAATATTTAAAATTGAAATAAATGCAGAATCTAAAACGTTTGCTACTTTCTGTGAAGGAAGCATGGAAAGAAGTAAGAGGGGATGCTAAACCAATCACAAAATAGACGATAAAAGTAAGGAAACTATACAGTAAAATATAATAAATTTTAAATTGTAATAACATTATAATACATTAATAAATTATCATTATCTAAATTCAAATCTTTTTTAAACAGCATATATTAATAACTTAAGTGACATTTCAAAATTTCGTCATCCCAACCATAAAAAAAATATACTTTAAAGTTAAGAATTTTAAACTTAATTTATTTTGTTATAATAAACAATAATACAAATTTAGCTCTGTAGCGAACTTTTTACAGGTTTGCTTACATAGTGTGCAAAAATAGAACGAAATCGGTACAATAATACAGTATCCATAATGTTACGAAATTAGTAAATATCGTCAAATTGACCTATTTCAATACCATATTACTCATTTATTTTAAATTATTTCAAAAAAAGCCTCTGTCGCGAACTAAAGTCAACCTTCATTATTCGGCATGCCAAATTTCAGTAATAAATTTTTTTATAATAAAGTCACAGGACTATGGAGAAAAAGTCACATTTCGAGCAGCAGCCTCTTAATGTGGTGAATATAATATGTGGGAATACTGTAGAATAAAAATAACACACAAGCGCAGCGTAAATATAAATAAAGTGCACTAGAAAATTATACACAAACGTAGCGTAAATATAATGAAAAATGCACTAGTGATACACTTTAGTGTAAAGATAAGTTGACATAAATAAATAACTGCAGCAGTAACTAAAAATTATTGTGCGAACGACGAAATAGAATGCGAACAAAATATGTGCGAACACCTAAAGCTTTATATAGCGAATAAAACATGTGTCTAGTGAAACAATTGTCAAAGCAAGAAGGCGGATCTGACGTAGCTGCGCGATGCGAGAGCGCGATGCATCAACGCCTTATGATGTCGCCAAATGTCCTTAGAGGTCCGAACACTGTATATTCAATATTTGTTTACTTTTGTTATGGATTGCCTTGGAATAGGAACAAAATAGGTATATATTTTGATTTATATGTAATTTATTGTGTTATATTTGTGTACGATATAACAATTGATGACGAGCAGTAAAACAGATGTTAAAACTCTTTTGGATATGCAACAGGTATTTATAAACATATTGTAAAAAGATCAGGCCACAAAATTTAAAGAAATGTTAGTTTCACAGGTTGAAAATACGAATAGGATTCAAGGTGGTTACGCATCAGGTGTGAATTTGATAGCTTCAAGGATTCCTGAATTCCAGTTTGATGCAGCGGAAGGTTTAAATTTACAAAATAGGTTTCGAAATTTGAAGATATAACTGCAGTCGAACCGTCGTTGAGTGCTGAAGATAAATCACGATTATTAGTTTCAAAACTAGACAGTATTACATATGCGCGAATTTTAGATTCTACATTACCAAAGAATGCGAAAGAATTGTCATATGCACATATTAACGCTATTCTTGAGAAATTATTTGGTGACAGAATAACTTTATTTCGGCGTAGATATTATATATCTCGTCTTACCAGGAAACCAGACGATGATTATAGAATATTTGGAGCAATTGTTAATAGAAAATGCGACGCAGCAAAAATAAAAGAGAATAAGGAAGAAGTTGTAAAATGTCTTGCATTTGTTTCTGGGCTTAATAATACATTTAATAAAGATGTTCGTGTTTGTCTATTATCAAAATTGGAGAAAGGAGAATCACCGACATTAGAAATTTTGTTACAAGAATGTGATTTAGTTACAAGTCTTCGTCAAGATATACAAACAATGCGTCAAATACTGAAACTGAGAATCGACGAGGTGAAAATAAACAGAATAAAACGTATAGCAAGGTGCCATGAGAGAGACATCCTGTGAGAAGAAATTTTGTTACGCGTGTGGATCGCCAGACCATTACATTAGACATTGTAGTAAAGAAACAAAAATGAGAAAAAGTTTCAGAAAATTTAAGATAACAATGTCATTACTTCAGTACATAATCGAAAGTATATTGCTGTCAAAATCAATGACATTGACACCAGTATGCAACTAAATATAGAAGCGGATGCTATGTTAATTGATTTACGTGCATGGAAGCTGTTGCGGACACCGCTGTAAGAAGAAACAAAGAAT
Organism: Harpalus rubripes; assembly: GCA_963082715.1. Classification (NCBI taxonomy): domain Eukaryota; kingdom Metazoa; phylum Arthropoda; class Insecta; order Coleoptera; family Carabidae; genus Harpalus; species Harpalus rubripes. Next base: position 20,100,722 of record OY720455.1, read on the forward strand.
TTCTTATAAGCTGCAAATGGTACTCCAATAGCCACGCATGGACGTATTCAAGTTGAATTCTAATGTAAATAATATAAAGGTCAAGAAATGTGTTATGTAACAGATGATTTGTTGCTAATGGGAAACGATTGGATTACAAAATTACCACCTATGAAAAAAACCTTTGCAAAGATGTGTTGCACCGTTTCTGCTCAAAGAACTATTGAGAAATTAAACAATAAATTTCCTGAAGTTTTTAATAAGTTGGGACATTGCACTAAAATTAAGCACAATTTACGTTAAAGATAAATTCTAAACCAATTTTCGTTCCTAAGAGGAAAGTACCTTTTTCAGTAAAATCATTAGTCAATGAAGAGTTACAGCATCGTCAAGACATCGGGGTAATTTTACCGGTATACGAGTATAATAGCAGTTGAGCTGCACGTATAGTCCTTGTTCGTAAGAAGAACGAAACATCACAGATAGATATTGCTTATGCTTATCTACAAGTTGACGTCGAAGACTCGACAAAAGAGTTAACTATAAAAAACACAGAAGAGGGAGTCAAATCGGCACCTGCATTTTTTTCAGCAAATTATGGACTCTTTCATCTGTAGATTAAAGGAATGTTCTGCCTATTTAGATGATATTGTTATAACAGGTTCAACATTGGAGGAGCACATTGAAAATTTAATCAAACTATTTAGATGATATTGTTGTAACAGGTTCAACATTGGAGGAGCACAATGAAAATTTAACCAAACTGTTTGAGAAGATTGCGGATTAGGGTTTTCATGTAAAACTAGAAAAATGTCGTTTCGCAGAAACTTCAATAAAGTTTTTGGGACATATTTGTGGTGAAATTCGTGATCTCATTATCAATCGACTTACAACTACTCAATCTACTGTTAAAGATACACTAATTAAACGAACAGTTCCTTCAGACATACAAAAAGTTTAAGAATTATTAAATGTTACAGAATTCGGTAACAGAAAATCATCTCAACATGAAACAACTAACCAATCAAAATAATTATTTTGATTGGTTAGTTTTAAAGCAGACAGTAACATTTTGGAATAATTATTTTTGTCGAAATTACCAGTTACTATTCAAAAATTAATTATTGGCTGTTACAAAAACATTAACAATCGATGAAAAAGCTGATATGGCGGACACCTTAATACAAATACAAAAATTAAGCAACAAACAGTTTTATGCACAAATATACAAGCATAATAAACTGAATTGGTTGATATACATAATAAAATTGAAGAAATAAAGCACCTGCTCAACCCCAGACCTTCCGTCAATACAACATCCGCCAGGGAAGAACGTGATCCATATTGCTGGTATCACACACCACCTTTTGAACAAGAGCAAGCAAGTGTACACCACCCTACTCTTGGAATGAACTTCAAAAAGAACGTTAGTTTTCAAACTATAAAAATGTAAATACAATTATTCATAATTTTGACATCTATTGTAATAACATACCACCACCAACAAACGCTCAGGTCATAGATTTCTTGTGGAAACAGGAGCAGAGGTAAGCGTTATTTCTTCAAAAATATGCAAAAGAAAAACATATCAGGCAAAACATTTACACACTATTAACAGCACTTCAATATCAACTTACGGGTACAACAAATTACACATAGATTTAGTACATAAAAACATATATTTAGACTTTCATTATAGCCGACGTAAAATACTCAATTTTAGGAGCTGACTTTTTGAAGAATTTTTAAATTCTCGTAGATACAACATGTAAATAATTAATACCTCAAAATTCAAAGGTCCATTTCCACGGCCCCACCCAAATCGACGATCACTATGGAAATATTTGCAATCGTTTGTGCTTCATTTGTGCCTGTTTGGGCACATATTCCCGACGTTTGTGCACTGTTCGTACCCCCATTATAATGGGAGGGGTCGTAGAAACGAGAGAGCCCCCCCCCCCAAATGAATATCGAGACCAAATGACAGCAATCGTTTGTGTTTCGTTTGTGCTTGTTTGTGTACATGTATCCGACGTTTGTGCACTCTCCATACCACCTTTATAATAGGAGGGGCAGTGGAAACGATAGCCCCGCCCAAAATGAATATCGAGATCCAAATGGCAGCAATCGTTTGTGCTTGTTTGTGCACATATTTCCAACGTTTGTGCAGCCTCCATACCACTGTTATAATGGGAGGGGCGGTGGAAACGATAGCCCCCCTTGAATGAAAATAGAGACTAAAATAACAGCAATCGTGCTTATTTGTGCACTTCATCCGGATGTTTGTGCACCTTTCCTTCCCTTGTTACAATGGAAGGGGCCAAGGAAACGATAGGAAATGGTGCGCTTTTAGAACAAACCAATAAACATACGAAATAATGGAATTATACACATAAGGGTATTTTTAAAATTTGTACTATTTCTTTATGTAATAATCAAGGCTAGTATTAATTAAAAATGTGAAACGCAATCATTTTTAGAGGAGAAGAAGTATTTGTGTAGTATACTTTGTTAACATTATATATGTATATATTTCAGTCTGACATTAAATAATAAATAATATTGAATAATGTAAGAAAAGACTAATAATTAAAATAATGCTACTACTACTAAAATTAACACACTTTAGCACATTATTTCAAAATGAAAATTAATTGTACAAAATGGCCGGTTGCACCAATATTTTAATTATCGGCAATTAAACAAAAATTATATTCAAATCATTACTTACAAAATATTTTTTTATAATTTATACGTATATTAATGGTGATTTTAAGTTAATATTTGATTCCTAATTAAGTATTTTGTACACAGGGATTTAACATGTAAAAACAGTTTTTTGTGCGCGTTGCTCCCCATTTTATTTTAGACAAAAATGCTTCAAATGAAAGTTGTAGAGCAGGGCTGCACAACATACGGCCCGTTGCGACTCTTAATCTGGCCCGCGGAACGTAAATTTCTAGGACGATATTTGAATTATATTCAATTCCATATTTTCGTTATTTGCGTTGTCTATCATTTTTAGTTCCATATTTTATAAAAAATAAATGTACATATTATTAAAACTAAATTGTTTGATAAATACCTTTGCTTAAAAGTTCAAATTCAAATATCTTAAGACGGGCATACCATTATACTTTTCTGTTTCTTTTATATGTGCGTGCTCGGTAAAGTGCGAGTTTTAGATAATTATTAATTTTCAATCCAGGCTGACGAGAAATAATAGGTGAAAATTTTCTCAGACTCTCAGAACGCAAAGTATTTAATTCTGAGTGAACAAGTAAGTGTAATATGATAGTTACTGTAGTTACTTATAGGTTGGTACAAATGATCTCTAATAGATAGTGAAGTTAGGTTAGATAGAATCAATACTTGTTTATACTCTACAATGGTAAAGTACTTTGTTTGGTTTGCCTCTAAACAATCACGGTTCTAAGTAAAAGCATATAATATCCGACGTTTGGCCAGCGCTTTAGTTTCCGGCTTTTGTTTTGGCCCCGGATTACTTTTGAGTTCTGCTTTTAGATCATTGTAATTGTAATTAGGTATGAAAATGACGAAAATCACCCCAAAAATAACGATAGTCATGGAATTGAAACAAAAAATTAACAAGTGTTAACAATAATTTATCTGTCAAGCTAGGTTAGTTTTTTTTATTATCATTTGTATTTTCTATTCAAATGAACAATTATCAATTTAAATTAATGGATAGTTGTTTACTGCAATATTTATTATTTAATGTCATACTGAAAAGCTCTAATAATTATTGATTTACATTTTTAATTAATACTAGCATTTACTATTCCATAAATAAATAGTAAAAATTCCGCTAAAAGTCTATAATTTCATTAAATTATGTTTCATTTATACAATATTTCTTAGTAAATCTTCTTCGTATAGCGCGCCTATTGCACCTAAATATCTCTATGGCGACGTCATTAGTCACAAAAAGTTTAACGGTTATGGTTTCCAAGAGAGTATCTAGATATTTCCTTCATTCCTGTTCAAAGGTTCCAGAAAACATTAATACATGACTCAGTAAAATATCTGTACTTGACTCGGAGCCGTAAAGTACTCGGCACGAAGTGCCTCTTATTTCAATGTAGCTCCTCGTCAGTAATGTACCATTTTCCTGACTTTTATGTAAATAATTATTCTCAAACGTTACCTTGAAAACTAGCGACATCTAGTTACAACTCTAGCTGGCTTAGTCGAGTAATATACGTATGCAAATCTAGTAGCATAAATCGGAACTAGCGTTTTTTAATGTTTTGTATGTATAAACCTGTATAAACAGTGCATATGCTTATATGGTGACTTTGTATTGTTATTCATTTCATATCTAAGAAGATTTGTATAATATATATTTATTTAAATAAATAAATTCTCTTGATGTGTACTACAAATAAGTAAATATAGAAATTATAAAATAAAACACATAAATAAATATACTTCTAAATCGAATTATGTGTTTTATTTTATTATTTCTATATTTACTTATTTGTGGTACACATCAAGAGACTTTATTTATTTAAATAAATATATGTTAAAATGTACCATCAAGGAAAAGAAACAACTTTTAATTTAATGAATGAAGTATTTGTATATTATTTTTGCTATATATTTTGATTATTTATTATTGTGGTATTGAACACTGATATGGCATAATGTATTATAGCTGATATAAAATGAATGATAAAATAAATTATATATATTTTTAGGTTATGAAACAGGTAATAGGTATTTAAAATTACAACTTAAAATTTAATGACGTGTTATAATTATTAGTTCGTGACCCCAATTAATTAAACCGTTTACATAATACGGAATACACTAAGTTGTATTTGAAATTAATATTTTTTAAACACATGTAAATTGAAATACATACTCGTACGAACAAGAAATTAATGTACAAGCAGTAGGTACACATTTAAATTTGTATTTTTTTATCACATTTGTTATATTTTCTTTCTTTTGTTTTTGTTTAGTAAATTTCTGTATAACTATGCCAAGACAGCCTAAGATAAAATTGAGGGAGCTATTTGAAGTCATAGAAAATCACAGATATGATATTTTTTATTCAATTAATAAAAAAATGCCATGGTCCTACTCATATATGTTGGAAAAGTATCGTACACATGTTAGAAAATAAAATACAGTCGGACCAGCGTTATTTATCAACATGTGTTTCAAATTTCTAGAATTGGTTGTCTTATAACATATAATAACGCGAAATTACTTCCCTTGTCAGAAACAGTATATTTAAAAATTGAAGGAAAATGTAAAATTTGCGATAGTAAATTTCAGGGATTTATGAACAAGATGCCAGATTCGGAGACTTCAGTAACCATAGAATGCGTATACAAAGGAAATTAAAAAATTACTATACTGCAAAGAAAAGAAAACTATCCAGAGAAGAGCAAGGAAAGTATACTGAAAAGATGTGTAAAGAAAATATATCCAGTTCTTATATCAGACGAGAAGAGGCTTTAGATAAAATGCGTTATGGTGAAAATGAACCAAGTAAGATACCAACTGCAAACGCGCTGCGTGTTTTGAAGTGTAAATCGTTAAGAAAACAATATGCTCACGTAGATCCGATTTTATCTACCGTTTTATTGAAACGAACTCCACCATATGATCAAATTATAAAAGATATTGGGTATGGCCGATTTTTTATACATTATTGGACTACTACCGAATTAAACACGTACAGATTGTACGCTAGAAAGTATGAGATCTCCAGAATAAGCATTGATGTTACTGGTTCAGTCGTGAAGAAAGTTAATGTAATTGGTGGTAGGCAAACGAGGGAAATTTTTCTTTATGAAATTTGCGTTATGAATTATGTTGAAAAACGCAATACCGTGTAGATCATATGCTTTCTGAGAGAAACGATGATATTGCTATAAGCTCATGGCTATCGTATTGGATAAAAAATAGTCTTCCTTACCCGAAACTTGTGGTCACGGACCAATAGTTAGCCCTTATAATGGCCGTTGTGCACGTATTTACGCAATATTCTACTTTGCGAAAATACTTAGAAGTTTGCTTTTCTATTCTACTAGGAAACACGGAAGCAGAGCTACCGCATTGTATGTAACGGAACAATTTTAACCACGTTATGCATCTTATTAGTGGTTGGAAAGAAATAAAGTTGGCAAAAACAATTCGAATTAAAAAAAATTATTTACGTTCACTAATCACTTGCCAAAATTTCAATGTTCTAATAATTTTACTGAAACACATATTTACCGTAACTTTACACGAAATTGACGGATTTAATACATTTAGTGAGCCTACGCCATGCGAATTATCAAATAAACTATTTAAAAAACCGTATTGCTGATCATTCCGTTTCATCTTCCACAGAGTGTGTCAGTACTGATACAATTAATGAAAACTTTAATACAGATGTACTCTGCACACAATAAATAGGAGTGTATTTAATAATGCTTTATTTACAGAAATAAATAAGGTATATAAAAACTGTGAGTCAGAATCTAAAATTGAAAACGCTGTTGGGGATAATGTGAATGCGTATTACGATGTCAACTTGGCTAAGAAAATACTGGATTATTGCAAGCTCATTATTGGCTGGTCCGCCATAATAGTACCGTACTTCGGTTACGGAAACATTACGGAAAGTAGTGCATTTTCAAATATGAGACTCTACCCATCAGGGTTGATTCGTTTTTAAAAACGCATTGTACAGCAATTTTAAGAGCGATGAATATTGTTGCAGCGACAACTAGATATAAAAATCTGGTGTGGCCAACACAATACCTCCCGCCATTTACATTTACAAAAGAGTATGCTAATCCTTATTATTGGATTAGCGAATTTTAGACTAATTTTGGCAGTTTATTTCTTAAAATATAGTCTAATCTAATCAAAGTAACTACCTTTTTGATAATAAAATGAACATTAAATTTTAAATACCGGGATAAAATAGAATTCACTAATACAAAAATGAGAATGAGCTTAAACTTTTTTGCGAATGCTGGAAACTATTGATTTTCTTTCATATTGTTCTATTTCCTTTTTTCTGTTTAAAACGTTACTACTATTAATTTGAAATGATTAGTTCTTTGACAGTGACATTTATCTGTCAGTTACATACATGTGAATAACTGCGCAACAAGGAGTTTTGTTTGTTTAGAGCGTAGGCTCTGGGATTTAAATTATATATAATTTTGTAAATTTATGAGATATATAGAAAAAGTATTAACGCAAATCTGTAGAAAATTTAATAATGTTTAATTTTTATAATAGCATTAATCTCGAAAAAATAACATTTAAAGGTATTTTTCGAAGAAAAACTACTTTGAGCTTCTAGTAAAGTGCCATTTACACCAAAATCTAATGGGCTCTTTCCATTACAGAAAAAGAGGATCCACACACACACACACACACACACACACACACACCCACACCCACACCCACACCCACGCACACGCACCCGCACCCGCATCCGCACCCGCACCCGCACCCGCACCCGCACCCGCACCCGCACCCGCACCCGCACCCGCACCCGCACCCGCACACGCATACGCACACGCACACGCACACGCACACGCACACGCACACACACACACACACACGCACGCACGCACGCACACACGCACGCACGCACGCACGCACACACACACACACACACACACACATACACACACACATACACACACACATACACACACACATACACACACACACACACACACACACACACACACACACACACACACACACACACACACACACATACACACACACACACACACACACACACACACACACACACACACACACACACACACACACACACACACACACACACACACACACACACACACACACACACACACACACACACACACACACACACACACACACACACACACACACACACACACACACACACACACACACACACACACACACACCCACACACCCACCCACACACACACACACACACACACACACACACACACACACACACACACACACACACACACACACACACACACAGACATCATCGTGGAAATGTTAAAATGGGATTCTAGAGACGCTAAAACATGGTCATTTACCAAAATCTCGATATGCGATTTTAGCACGATCCGTATATCTCCCTTACCAAGGGTAGCGGGAGGCAAAAAGGGCAAAAAATAAATTACTGTTTTTTTGTGTGACTTGAATGATCCTCTAAAAATTGAAGACAATATTTTGTCCATAAAGTCATCATCACAATCCACAGGAATAGTCAGTATTTCTCTGAAGGACCAATCATCACCCGTCGACGATACGAATATTCTAAACAAACATTTATCACCAGCACGCGTAGACGTTTCGTCTGAGTATGAGATAGAGAATTGGAGAGGGCTAGGTGACGAAAATCAACCATATGAGCATAAAAAATTGCAAAAAAGCACGAAAATAAAAACCAAGTGGAGGACGCGAAAGCATCACGTAAAATGAATTATTTTTGTGAAGATCCCAAAATACTTCACTATTCACTACTTCAATTGTTGAAAGACGTCAATAGGTATGCTTCGTAGTACATGTGGTTCCTATTGTTTTACTATTTCGAGTGGTTTATTTAAAGTCTATTTTATCGTGTTTAACATCATCATATGGAGAGATTTTTGTTCGTTTGAAATATATAAAAATCGCTCTGGCAACTTTTTAGTGTGCTCTTATTTTAATAAAAAAGTGTTTTAAAATTCGTTTTTTTCATTATTTCTGCATCTTGCGATCAAATAAAATTTGTGTGCGAGACTTTACCTGACGCTGTTTGCCACGGTTAATGAACTCTTTCAGCTGTTAATCGCAAATAAACCAGTGAATATAAAAAGTTTGTCTTGAATTACCTGCAGCTAACTAATGATTCAAAATGTCTGTCGTTTGTGCAAAGTGTAAACTAAAAAGAGGTGCTAAATGTGATAACTTTATCCCATGCGAAGGCTCATGTAAGCAATGGTTTCATTCATTATGTATTGATTTAAGCGACGATAAATTTAATTTTTTTAGTACATCGAACAATTTTAATTATCTATGTCCGCATTGTAAAGTGAATTGTACAATTGTTGACAATGCTAAAGTTAAAGATTTTGAATCCTCAATCAAAGACATTAATTCAAATATATCTAAAGTGTCAACTCTAGTAACACCCGAAGCGTTCAACTCTCACTTTGAAAAAATTCAAACTAGTTTACTAGAACTAATTAACCAGTCCTTAACAGCCACTAAAAATGAATTAAAAAATCTTATCGAGTCATCTGTAAATGAGCTTAAAACAAGTGTTATTCAAAATTCACCATCAACGTCCAGCAGTTCCATTCGTACATATGCAGCTACAGTGAATCAACCTGAGCTACCGCCCCCAGTCATTCTTAGGCCCTTAAATAGTGACCAATCCACGTCAGCAACTAAAGCCGATATACTCAAAACTGCCCATCCTGTGTCATCTAAAATTTCTGTCAATAATGTGAAATCTTTAAATAACGGTGCTGTGTTAATTAGTTGCAAAGATTCTGAACACTCGGATAATTTCAAAAAGCTAATTAATGACAATCTTAAGAATAAATATGAAATAAAACAATTATCCAATCTACATGCCCGTATCAAAATCGTTGGAATGTCTGAAAAACTGGATAAGGATGCAATGTATGAACTTTTGACCGAACAAAATAAATCATGTTTTCAGAATGGTTTTAAATGTCAAATTTTAGACATATTTTCTATTAAAAATAAAAATAATATCTACCAAGCTGTGATACAAGTAGATAATAATTCCTATCACAATTTAATAGCTAGAGGTGAAGTCATTGTAGGTTATGATTGCTGTTCGGTGTATGATGCTATCGAGTTACGTCGATGCTTCAAATGTTGTGGTTTTCACCATTTAGCTAAAAATTGTACCAAAACAGTAACACATTGTCCCAAATGTTCAGGTAATCACTCATACAAGGATTGTAAAGCTGTTGAGTTCAAATGTGTAAACTGTATTAAGTTTAATGAGTCTCACAAAACCTCTGTCGTCACTGATCACTGCGCTTGGGACCGTGAGTGTCATGTTTTTAAAGATACTTTAAAACGATTTAAGAAAAGCATCCTTGGTTCTGAATAGCAATCACAGTCTGTCACTAAGTCTTGCAGCTTGTTAAAAAAATTAAATTGTTATTACCAAAATGTTCAAGGTATGAATTCTAAGTTACATATTCTTCAAGCCCTTACTCATGTAATTGATTATGATATCTTAGTCTTCACAGAAACATGGCTCACTGAAAGTGTATTGAACTCAGAATTACATACCGAGTGTTTTTCAATTCATCGCAGCGACAGAAAATTCAAATTATGCAATCTTAACCGCGGTGGCGGAGTTTTACTAATGATTAATAATAAATTTTCTTCATGTTCTGTTGATCTTAGTGACTTTACAAACATTCTTCCTGTCAATGTAGATATTATTTGTGCAAAAATTATGTTAAATAATACCGCTTTTTATGTATTTGTTACGTACATTCCACCTGCTTCAGATATTTCATCTTACAATGCAATCTTTGAATTTTTTGACTGCCTTAATTTTCTACAAGCTGACAATTTTGTTATTTTTGGTGATTTTAATTTGCCTGATTTGGTCTCCGAGACACCTTCCCAAAAAGTTGTTTCATTTAATAGCTTTGTTGATTTTTTCAATGCAAATCAATTTAATTCAGTACTCAACAAAAATAACAGAATACTAGATGTTGTTGTCTCGAATATCACTTGTACTGTTAGACATAGCGAAGAATTTTTATTTAATATAGAGTATGATCACCACCCCGTTTTAGTTACGGAATTCGACATAACAACTCTTACCAACAGCTCTAGAAATTTTTTAAGTAAAAAAAGGTGTTTCACTTATAATTTCAGAAAGACTGATTTTAATAAATTATATAGTCTTATAGGTGACTTTGATTGGGACACACTGAAGCAATATAATAATGTTAATGATGCATGTAATTATTTTTATAATTCTCTTTATGCTATGTTTGATGAATGTGTTCCACGCAAGGTTACTTGTAGGAATAAGTATCCACTTTGGTTTACACGCGATATTATCCACACCATTCGTATGAAAGAGCATTACAGAAAGCTACATAATAATGTCCCTAATAACCAACATTACTGTAACAATTACATCAATTTAAGAAATAAATTAAAGTCTGATATTAAACTAGCTTACAATAACTATATTAAGAATTGTGAATCTACAATAAAAGAAGACCCTAGTAAATTTTGGAATTTTATTAATTCTAAACGAAAAACATCTACTTTTCCTAAAACTATGTATTTTAACGGCACTGAATTAACTTCATCTGGTGAAATGGCCGATTCGTTTGCTACATTTTTCAAATCTGTTTTCTCCACTTCTTCAACTGCAACTAATTCTCCTTCAGACCAACTTCATTCTGTATCTAATAATTTTGTTAATCTTAATCATATATCCTTAGATGATATTGAACACTCTATTAAGCAACTCAAGTCCAACCTTACATGTGGCCCTGATCTTGTTCCAGCCCTAATCATTAAAGACTGCGCATATCGTCTATCGAAAGCCTTATTTCAAATATTTAATCTTTGTTTAAAGACTAGTGTTTTTCCCGACAGTTGGAAGATAACTAAAATTGTTCCGATTTTTAAATGTGGTAATCCAACGGATATTATGAACTATCGACCTATCTCCCTTCTTTCTAATTTTAGCAAATTTTTGAAAAGATTATTTACCACTCTATTTATAATAAAGTTAGAAATTCTATTACGCCAGCACAGCATGGCTTCATGCGTAACAGATCAACTGTAAGTAATCTAATGTATTTTTCGCACTATGTTTCACGAGTTCTGGATAGTAGGGGACAGGTCGATTGTATCTACACTGATTTTGCTAAGGCTTTCGACAGGATTGACCACAGTGTCTTAATTCGCAAACTTCATACCTTCTCTCTTTCTCAACCTCTCATTTCTCTTCTATCATCATACCTCCTTAATAGACAACTCTTTGTCCAATTTCTTGACAACAAATCGCCCACTTTCATAGCCACTTCCGGTGTACCCCAAGGATCTAATCTGGGTCCCTTATTATTTTTATTATTTGTGAACGATATAACTAATGTCTTAAATTGCGAGAGTTTGCTCTTCGCTGATGATCTGAAAATATTTTACTCTGTCAACTCGTACTCTGACTGCACTTTTCTACAGCAAGATCTTTACAATTTGTATGAATGGTGTTTACAGAACAATTTACATTTAAATATTAGTAAGTGCAAGGTAGTTTCTTACTCTAGGAAGTTATTACCTATACAATTTAATTACAAAATAAACAATAACACTTTATCAAGTATTGATCAAATTGTGGATCTTGGTGTAACATTTGACAAAAAATTTACTTTTAGTACTCATATTCAACAACTTTTTAAAAGTGCGGTAAAATTACTTGGTTTTATAATTAGAAATTCAAGACAATTTGCAAATCTTTCTTGTCTAGTAACACTTTATAACTCTTTCGTGCGTTCCAAAATTGAATATGCTTGCGTAATATGGAACCCATTTTATGAAGTACATCAGGATCTTTTGGAAAAAGTGCAAAGAAAGTTTCTTAGATTTTTATATTTTAAACGAAATAATGTTTACCCTGATAGATCAGTGTCTTACGAGCACTTGCTTAATACGTTCAACGTTCGTAGCTTACTACATCGTAGGCAAGTTTTATGTGTTCACTATTTATCTAAATTAATTCACGGGACAGTTGATGACCCTCGATGTGTTTCACTTATTAATTTTCATACTCCTTCTGTGTTCACGAGAAATTCTCAAACATTTTATTTACCTTCTGCCCGTACTAACGTTTCTTATAAATCACCTATTCACCAGATGTGCTTAATCTATCAACTTAAATTTAGTGATGTAGATGTCTTTCAGTATTCCCCTAAAAAGTTTCATTCTTTCATTGTTTAGTAGCCTATCATCAATTTTTTTTAGTTACTTTCTGTAATACTATTTCACTTTTTTGTATGTTGATCTACATTTTGTAATTTTATTCTACGTTATGTTGTATTTTATTATGTTCTTTATATTATAATTATTTTTATGTGATGATTTTTATCCTGCTCAGTAATTGGAGTTATCTGTTGAGCAGTGTATGTTAAATAAATAAATAAATAAATATAACGAAAATAGTAAGACAAAAGCTCGCGTTATTGGGATCCTGCAAAATGGGAGTATTTTGGAATTAAAAAGTGTAAACATAAAGAAGATACACTACACTTTGATACATACATGCTGTTTTGATACAGTAGTGCATATTTTATTTACATCGTTTGTTGACAGCACTAACAATTCAATATTCGTAAAGGACAATAAAGAAACACATATATTTTTCGAATTAATTGCGCAAGCAATTAAAGATGGTATAAATGTGCAGACATATAGAAAACGAGCACAAATTTTAATGAATATTTTCGAGTCCACACCAATTACAAAAAAACATTTCCAAATAAACTCAGCATGTACCAGTAATTATATGATAAATCAATTATTTGACGAATTTCCATCGTACGTTGCATGTATGAACTGTACAAATGCATCATGTCAAAAGAAATCGCACCGAAAAGGAAGTACTATAATTGCTAATCTACCGCCACAGGAAAATGCGCTACAGTTATTAGAAAATGTTGTAAATAGCACATTTTCCACAACTACATTTACAAAATGTGCGTCCTGTGACAAGATGTCGGTAATAACAATAGTACAATTTGGAAGTCAAAGTTTCATATTGCGAACCACGAGTCAAGTAGTCAAATCAAATTGTAGCATATCGGCTCAATTTATTGTTTACACAGTGTAATAAAACTTGTTATTTATATATGGTACGCTAACTAGTAAAAATAGCACTATAATTTATTTTATATATCACCGTGGAATAAGTTATACTACACCGCACCGCACACATTTTAGATATGTAATAGTCTTGTTATTCCATTCAGTGTTTTAATGAAATTTTAATGTGGTAATAATTTCATTAAAGCACTCAATGGGATAAGAAGGCTATTAAAATAAGTGCGATATGGTATACGGTGATAGATAATATTTTGTATGATATTCGTAGGATACTACATTGTTAACGCACTATGTAGTTATCCTAACTCGCCGTACGGACTCATAGGGCAATTCACAATGTGTGCGTTAATAATGTCTATATCCCACTTATATCGTAAATAACTATTGTTGTACCACACTGATAAATATTATTTTCACTACGTGTAAAAATTATACATTAAAAATTTACAACAGACATATTTGTTTTACTGCGTACCAGTCATTTTTATTTTACGCTATCTTTGGTAAGGGATATATTAAGCTTTTAACGATTTTCTATCTTTTAGAAACCATGTGTACACTACTCTAATATGGAAAATGGAAAAGGCCATTAGATCGATAGGTAATTTAATTTTCTATGCCACGTCGAATTTAAACTGTTATAAATAGTAACATTAATTAGACCAAGTATTAAATACGTAATATTGTTAATGTTTTTGAGTATCTAATTTAAATATCTTTCATTATGATTTATGATTTGGATTTAGAGACCCTAAATTCTGAAGTGTGAATGCAGTCATTTCATAATATGCGGCCAAAGTCTTTAAATCTAAAGTATAAACCATAAATCTAAACCTAATTTTCATTTATGAATGCACCTTAAAGAATTAAATATTAAATTAAAATCACCATTAATATACGTATAAAATATATATTTTAAGTGATGATTTTAATTTAATTTTTGTTTAATTGTTAATAATTAAAATATTGGTGCAACCGGCTATTTTGTACAATTAATTTTCTTTTTGAAATAATATGCTAAAGTGTGTTAATTTTTTACTGAAGTAGCATTATTTTATTTATTAGTCTTTTCTTATAACAATCAATATTATTTATTATTTAATGTCAGACTGAAATATATACATATATAATGTTAACTAAGTATACTACACAAATTATTTTCCTCTAAAAATGATTGCGTTTTACATTTTTAATTAATACTAGCCTTGATTATTACATAAATAAATAGTACAAATTTTAAAAATACTCTTATGTGTATAATTCCATTATTTCGTATGTTTCATTATATAATATATTCACTGGTTTGTTCAAAAAGCACACCATTTACTATCGTTTTCTCGGCCCCGTCCATTATAACAAGGAAAGGAAAGGTGCACAAACGTCGGGATGAAGTGCACAAACAAGCACAAACGATTGCTGTTATTTTATTCTCGCTGTTTATTAGGGGGGGGTCTATCGTTTCCACCGCCCCTCGCATTATAACGGTGGTATGGAGGGTGCACAAACGTCGGGAATATGTGCACAAACAAGCACAAACGATTGCTGCCATTTTGATCTCGATATTCATTTTGGTGAGGCTAACGTTTCCACTGCCTACCCATTATAACGGTGGCATGGAAGGTGCGCAAACATCGGGAATATGTACACAAACAAGCACAAACGAAGCACAAACGATTGCTGTCATTTTGGTCTCGATACTCATTTTGGGGGGGCTATTGTTTCCACTGCTCCTCCCATTATAACGGTGGTATGGAGGGTGCACAAACGTCGGGAATATGTACACAAACAAGCACAAACGAGTGCTGTCATTTTGGTCTCGATACTCATTTTGGGGGGGCTATCGTTTCCGCTGCCCCTCCCATTATAACGGTGGTATGGAGGGTGCACAAACATCGGGAATATGTATACAAACAAGAACAAACGAAGCACAAACGATTGCTGTCATTTTGGTCTCGATATTCATTTTGGGGGAGCTATCGTTTCCACGGCCCCTCCCATTATAACGGTGGTATGGAGGGTACACAAACGTCGGGAATATGTGCACAAACAAGCACAAACCATAGCTGTCGTTTTGGTCTCGATATTCATGAGGGGAGGGCTATCATTTCCACTGCTCCTTCCATTATAACGGTGGTATGGAGGGTGCACAAACGTCGGGAATATGTGCACAAATAAGCATAAACGATTGCTGTTACTTTGATCTCGGTTTTTATTTTGGGAGGGACTATCGTCTCCACGGCCCCTCCCATTATAACGGAGGTAAGAAAAGTGCACAAACGTCGGGATTAAGTGCACAAACAGGCACAAACGAACAAACGATTGCAAATATTTCCATAGTGATCGTCGATTTGGGTGGGGCCGTGGAAATGGACCTAAAATTTCTATTTACAATAATTTTGACATTTCTTCTATACATGACAGCAGTACAATTCCAAGAACAGTTCTTGTCCATTCTGCAAATTTTGTCAAATTATCCGAAATTAACGTACAAATTCAATACTAGCCAACAAATTAGACATAATGTCACTCATAGAATATTTACGAATGAATCATCAGCTTTTTCGCGACCTCGTAGATTATCATTAGATAAAATGAGTATTACAAAACAAGAATTTGACGATTAATAAATTTAAAATTAATGAGACCATCTTCAAGTAACTGGTCGTCCTCATTTCATATGGTTCCAAAGAAAACACCAAACACTTAGAGAGCTTGTGGAGATTACTGAGCTTTAAACAATATTACAGTACCTGATAGATATCCCGTCCCAAACATCCAAGACTTCGTTATTAACTTAAAAACCACGACAATTTTTTCAAAAATAGACCTTATAAAAGAATTTGTCAAATCCCAATGGAAGAAATTTCAATTTAAAAAAAAAACAATATCAACACGTTTCGGCCTTTTTGAATACAGAACAATGCCTTTCAGTTTAAGAAACGCGGCACAAACATTTCAAAAATTCATAGATGAAATAACTCGCGGATTACCATTTTGTTACGCGTACATAGACGATCTTTTGACAGCTAGCAGAAGACCTGAAGAAGAAGAACTCATTTAAAACTAATATTTACAAGGCTTAAAGAATACGAAATTCTAATAAATAAAGAAATATGCGAATTTGGAAAACCGGAAATCAATTTTTTAAGACATCACATATCTAAACACTCCAACTCAACGGAAACTACGCGAATTTTTAGACTTAATCAATTTTTACGATCGTTTCATACCAAATTGCGCTAATGTTTATAAACAATAAAACACAAAACACAAAAATTATCGAACCAAATGATCTAGCATTGTTACCATTCCAAAACATAAAAGACGCATTAGCTAAAGAAACCACATTAGCTGTACCAATGATTGGTAGATGCATCAGACTTAGGAGTCGGGGCAATTTTGCAACAGTTTGAAAATAACGCATGGAAACCGTTAGCATTTATTTCAACTTGTTTCACACAAATACAACAAAGATATAGCACTTTTCACAGAGAATTATTAGCAATATATGTCACTAATCATAACCCATTAACTTTCACAGTAAACAAAAATTCAAACAATTATTCGCCACGAGAATTACGACATTTAGATTTTATAGCTCAATTTACAAATGACATAAGATACATTTCCGGAAAAGAAAATGTACCAGCCGATACCTTATCTAGAATTTACTTATGCTCAATATTAAATAAATTTTATATTGATTATGATGCAATAGCCAAAGAACAAGAAAATGATCCCGAACTAAATTTATTAAATTTAAAAAATGCTCATATTAGACTAAAAACGATCAAACTTCCTAACACTAAAAATAGACTAATATGCGACATTTCCACTCATAATCCGAGACCATATATACCAGCAACTTTTAGAAAATTGTTTTTTATAAATTACACTCACTATCTCATCCAGGAATAAACGCAACTAGAAAATTGATAACTTTCAAATTTGTATGGCCCTATATGAATAAAGACATAAAAATTTGGACAGAAACATGCAAAGCTCGTCAATTAAGTAAAACACATAAACTCAACAAATACCATCTTAAGCAATTCCAAATTCCTTCAAAGCTTTTTCACACCACACACCTAGATTTAATTGGACCATTACCTCATTCTAAAGGACATAACTATCTTTTAACTTGCAATGACTGATTTCACGCTGGATTGAAGCGATTCCACTAACAAACAGTAAAGTTGAAACAATTACTAATGCATTTATCTCAGGTTGGATATCTCGATTTGGATTAGCTTCCATAATAACTACAGACCGCGGACAACTTTTAAACAATTACTTAACATACTAAACACAACCAGACTTCATTCAACTGTTTATCATCCTCAAACAAACGAAATCATTGAGAGATTCCATAGACAGCTATAAACATCACTTAAGACTTATAGCAATGCATAAGACTGGTATGATAATCAACCGCTAGTTTTATTAGAAATACATATACCATTTAAAGAAACAAATTACAGTAATGCATTATAAAAGTCTAAAATACTAAAATTTAAAAGTTTTGGATTTTATTTTAATATAGTTTTTCATTAAAAACTGTTATGGGCTTCAAGTAAAGTATCCTTTCCGGTTATCCAATTTTACCCAAAATCTAATCAACTTATAACATGAATGCTGAAAGCTTAAATACGGAAAATAGAAATATTTGGAAGTTTGATATGAGTCATCGTGGAGGAAAATTCCACACACACACACACACACACACACACACACACACACACACACACATGCGCACACTCACAGACAGACAGATAGACAAACAGACATACAGACAGACAAAAAGACTGACTGACTCACTGACTGATAGACAGACAGACAGACATCATCGCAAAAATAGTAAAAACGTGTTGTAGGCACCCTAATTCGTGAAAACTCACCATCGAATTTTTGGATCGATAACATTACCTCCCTAACCTACCGTATGACGAGAGGTAAGTATAATAACAAATATTTAGATTATTTAAATTTACCATTGTATCTACGAAAATTAAAAAATTGTTTAAGCAAAGTTCAAGCAATCCCACCAAAAACACAAAGTTTAAACAGATACAGTTACATGCATCCAGATTTACAAACTACAACACACGTATACATACAACCAGACGCAATGAAAACCCCGTTAAAAAATCCGTATACAGGTCCGTAGAAAATATATAGTAAACATGATAAATATTTCGCAATATACATAAAAAAAAATAGAAAACATAGCAATAGATATACTTAAACCAGCAAACATTTTACAACACCCAAACGAAGAAATAACGCTGTGGAAAAATCAGGGGAAACAATCAAATAATTGTAAACATATCGTTATTCATTTATAATGCGTTTCTTCCTTAATTTTAAGACATTCTTGTTTCTCTTTATTTTCTATCTAGGGAGAGGGTATTCTGGTGACATATGTTATTGTAAAAATTTACATTGACAATTGACAATGAGATATATTACAGGTTAGACACTTGAATGGTGTCAAGGTATTTGTTAAATCAAGTGGCCGATACCGTTGAGATGACTAAGTAACTGGGATACAAAATGGCGTTAACGCGACCCGTTACCATTTGACAAAAATTGTTTTGCTACAAGATGCACAACAGGGTATAGATCAAATAAAGAGAAATATAGTCTTTTTAAGGTGCCAAAATGTACAATTTAGCGGCAGCCAGCTACACTATAATCACAGAAACAGGTGCTAAGATAAATTTCTGATTGAAAGGTGTCAATGTCAAGTGCATTTGACATATGTTGTTTTATAATATTACTGGAAATATAGAAACGTTTCTGTATGGATATTGTACAAAATACATACATAGAACTGACAAAAGATAAAAGGTAAGATTGAAAATATAGAATATTATGCGTTATATATGAATAATTTAATATTTTAAATATTTTGTGTAAAAATCGGGTCGCAACAAAACCTGACATCTAGCGGCAGACTATATGAACTAACCCAGTTAGTTAGCCATTCTTCGTAATGCATTGGAATACACCGTGCACTCACCTATAGATACTACACCGTGGTTTTATGTTTAGGTTTACTTGGTAACGAATGTTTGTATAAATAACTGAGAAGCAGACTTCCAATAAGCTGTATATCCAAATTTGCACATTTGAGTTAATGAAGATAATTTATTGCTCTTGTAATAATTGAGTAATTTAAAATATATTCATATTTAAAATAATTGAATAATATACTTAATTAGACGTTAAATTCTTAGACTACAAATTATAAAACTAACAAAAATATTAACAATAATTTATTTCACAAAAAACAGAATTTTAATGCCAAATTAACAGAAAAATAGCTTTTGCTTTTAACAAAAATAATAGAATTAAGCAATATTGATATCATCCAGCTGTTCACATTGGCAAATTTCTTCGGTTCACTATGTACCACCGTGGTAATACCACGTTCTGTTTCACCTACTACATATTCATCTTTAACAATCTCCATTGCTAAGAACACTGTAAATTATAAATTTAAGTATAATAATAAGTATAAGACTAACGTAAACAAAACACTAAGTTTCTTAGTGCCGATTGCATTGTATTATGTCTACCGCCATACGTTTGTCAGTTCGCAGTGGACAAAATGTTTTTCATATGTGCACGAGCTTTTATTTATTTTTCTAACAGTAGACAGTATGCACTTAGAACTTCTATGACATTGCAAAATGATAGATTTATACATATAGAACACAATGCAATCTGTAGTTGAATTCTTTTAAAATTCGACATACAGCATATTGGAAGTCTGCTCCTCTACTATTCTATATTATGTTTTTGATATAATAAACAACCTAAATTTTCTTATCAGTGGCGGCTCGTCAGGGGAGGCGAAGCCTCCTCATAACTTAACAGGACAAAACTTTTTCTAAACATTTTCTTCGAGTGACACTTAGACCAGTGTATAAGTTTGCGGTTCATGTCAGTCATGATAATTATATATCTCCGAAGTGCTACGTCTCACTTATGCTATTGCTCCCTATTGCTAGAAGTTATAAAGTTATCCCCACCACCAGATCCGAAGTTTCCCGACCAAACAATGCTACCAGTTATAATGTGGGACGAACAGGTACAGGATGAAGAGAGTTCGCTCTGTACATTCGAACAGTTCGGACACCCGCTGAGTTTTACCTGCGCTGCGTTGGCTAAGGGATAGTCTGCCTCTGAACAACTATCGTGCTCCCGGCACAGGAGTACAGCGCTAGTATATTGTTTACAGTGACAACAGTTAATTAGTATTTGTATTTACTTTCTGGGCTGCCAAGAGGGACAGTTTGCTCTTGAGCAATTGTCGGGCCCCCGGCACAGGGGTGTAGCTCCAGCAAGCGTTATTCCGCGTCTCATAAACTCACGTGTTCTTACGCTGTGCTTGAGTGTAGAGTGAAGTGCAAAATGAGTGTGACAGAGTTTTAGCAGCTAAGCGAGGAGATATTTTCCTTAGAAAGAAGGAAAAACCTCACTGGAGACGAGACTCAACATCTGGCCAACTTATACATGAAAAAAGCCAACATGATTACATCAAGACTCCCAAAGGCCAAGCGCCGCAGGGCCACTATCACCATCACTGACCCGAAACTTTCACAAGCCATTAACGAGGTAGGGAAAAAATCCACGTCTGCAAACAAGATGGATACCGACTGTCCGTCGGAAAACTGTCCCGAAACTCCCAAAAGTAATGAAGCCTATTCAACGGGTAGCGATTCTGAATTAGACAACGAATTCACGGTTGTTAAAAACCGAAAAACGAGAAAGCATTGCCGGGAAGCTAACATTTGTGAAAGTCCGATAACTTCTACCGTGAATCAATTTGAAGTTCTCACATCAATGGAAAATTCCGACCAACCACCTAAAGTTAATAAAACCCCGCCACCTATATTCGTAAAGAATATCAAGTCTTGGATAGAACTGGCTAAGAAGATTCAGGCAGAAAAAATCTGCACAAAATCATGTTCAACACGTGGACAATAAATTAAAATTCAACCCGCGACAATTACCGATTACAGGAACTTGGTAACATTCCTAACAACTCTGAAAACAGAATTTTACACTTTCCGCTTACCTGGGGAAAAACCTTTGCAAATTGTAATTCGGGGATTACCCAAAAGCATCACGCCGGACGAAGTATCAACAGAATTAAAATATCTCGGCTTTCCAGTTCAAAAAGTCTTTCGACTTAAAGAAACTCTTCTAATTATTGTCCATGTTGACCGGACAGAAGCAGGTAGAAATATTTTCAGCCTCACTGATCTGCTTTACATGAAAATAAAAGTTGAAACCAAGTGACGCTCCAACGTCCCTGGTCAATGCCACCGCTGCCAAGCTCTTGGCCACTCCCCAGCGGGCTGCAATCTACCATGGAAATGCGTCATTTGCGGCGACAACCATGCCACAATCGACTGCGTGAAGAGGGACAAAGAAATGCACAAACCATGTTGTGCTAACTGCAAAGGCCAACACACGGCCAATTACAAAGGTTGTGAAATATACAAAGCCGCGATCGTATCTGCCCAGCAGAAGAGAAAAGATGCAAAGGTCAATGGTCGCTCTTTCTCCCAAGTACTGGCAAAACCCATGCATCAAAATTTAACCCAGACTCCAGTGACGCCTCCGCATTCCGAGAATAGCCAGCCTCCAGTGACGACTCAACTCTAAAAATAGCCAGCCTCCAATGATGCCACAACCTTCCGAGAACAGCCAGCTCGTGAAAACCAATATGCTCGACACCAACTTACAGCTGGCTCCAATCCCAAAGAACTTACCTCGCATCGGCTCCAGGAGACCTAAAATTCCGCCGCAGGCAAACCCGAGGCTAGGAAACCAGCCAGTAGAAAATAATCTTCGACCTCAACTACGAATTCCGGCTTAGTAAAGCTCCTCGAAATGCTAAGCTCCGTAAACATTGATGCTTTCACAGAATTCCTGGAAGCCTTAAGCGGCGCGACCTCGACAGGCGACTTTTTACTTATCGCCGTCAACCTTCTACCAAAAATAATGAGAACCTCCAATGGCAGAACAAAATAAACCAGCGGAAGAACTTAGAATCATCGCATGGAATGCGAACTCACTTCAAGACAAAATCCACGAACTGCAAGAATTTGCACTTCGCTTATGTGCAGATGTGGTCTTGGTTTCTGAAACGTTCTTAAAACCATACCACAACGATCCGAAACTAAGAAACTTCAACACTTCGCTGCGACAGAGATGGCATCAGCGGAGGTACCGCTATTTTCGTCCGCCGCACATTGCAACACTCCGGAACGCCAACGTCGAACCTGCAAAATTTCGAAGCTTGTTCAGTTGTTGTAAATACAACGTCTATGGGACAAGTACGCATAATATCCACGTACAACTCACCGGGGAAGAAACTACTCGTCGCAGACCTAGACGCCATCTTCTCTGATCCAAGTATGCCAACAATTGTGGCAGGTGACCTAAATTCAAAACACCGAGCTTGGCACTCCAGAACAACCAACACTCGGGGAAGAGTGTTATATAAATACGTCATGACCCATGAACTCGACGTCAGCAGCCCTGAGA
The DNA here is from genome assembly GCA_963082715.1 of Harpalus rubripes. Taxonomy (NCBI): domain Eukaryota; kingdom Metazoa; phylum Arthropoda; class Insecta; order Coleoptera; family Carabidae; genus Harpalus; species Harpalus rubripes. The sequence continues at coordinate 20,124,143 of OY720455.1, forward strand.
AACCGACATACTTCAGCCCTGCTGGTCACCCACCAGACCTTCTGGACATCGGGACAGTAAAAAATGTGTCAAGCACATGTCTTACCTGCACAATAAACGAGCTGTCTTCTAACCATAACCCAATTATCCTTGACATAGGGACACATACCCCCAGCGCGACCATGCAAAACAAGAAAACAACGAACTGGAATATCTACCCGTCGCTCGTTTTAAAACACCTGGGCCCGCTTGTAAACATAGAAACAACTCAACAATTGGAAGATTCTGTATCTACAGTTACAAGTACAATTCAACGAGCCATGGACGAAGCAAGCCGACCTATTCGCAACCAAGGCGTCTCTCCAACGTTCCCGGCCGACATATTAAACTTAATAAACGAACGTCGGCGCGCACGTCATACGTGGCAGCGCAGTCAAGACCCTGCCGACAAAACCGTGTACAATCGTCTCACCACTCAACTCCGCGACGCCATGCGATAGCGTCGCAACGATGAATGGAAAATCACACTGGAGACAGCCGACGAAGACGACGCCAAATATTGGCAAATTTCAAAAACGCTGCGGAATCGTAGAGCCCCACCGCTTGCAATCCATGGAACACAGGGATTATTACACTCGGCTAAGGAAAAAACGGAAGCCATCGCTGAGAGCATTGAACTTCAGTGTACCCCAAATTACCAAATCATGGATATCAATTTCGTAGAGCAGACAAACCACTCTGTCAGACGTCAACTGAGAGAAATAGAACCAGGTAACGACTCGTTTTGCACGCCGAATGAGACTCAGAACATTCTAAGCCGTACAAAACTCAAAAAAGCTCCAGGACCAGACCGAATTTCCGGAGCAGCACTACGACACCTATCACCCAAAGCAATAGTTGCACTCACTAATATAATAAATGCAATTCTGCGACTTCATCATTTCCCATTTTGCTGGAAAGAAGCAACCATTATCACCATCCCGAAACCAGGAAAGGATGCCAAATTTCCTCAGAACCGCGGACCAATCAGCCTACTGAACTTGCTGGCAAAAGTTGCAGAAAAGATTATGCTAGAACATCTTATTAAACAAACAGAACAACTCAACATTATCCCAGCGGTACAGTTTGGATTTAGGGAGAAACACTCTACCGTTCACCAGCTAGTCCGGGTCGTAGAACACGCGACGGAGGGCTTTCAATAAAAAATGTCCACCGTTGCAGTATTCCTTGATATCCAGAAAGCGTTCGACAATGTTTGGCATCAAGGATTACTTCGCAAATTACTAGAATATGGAATATCGTTAAACACAGTAAAAACCATCAGCTCGTACCTGAAGAACCGTAGCTTCAAAGTCAAGCACGAAGGTGAATACGCAACACTAAGAAGATTGACAGCAGGGGTCGCGCAAAGGTCACTGCTCTCTCCTCTATTGTTCAACATCTATGTCAGCGACATCCCGCAACCATGGTCAGTGATGACAGCACAATATGCAGACGACACCGTATTTCTTTGCCGGAACAAGAACATAAAGTTCCTGACAAAGAAACTGCAAGACACCATGCTCCAGGTCGAAGAATGGTGTGTGAAATGGCGCATAGCTGTGAATGCTGAAAAAAGCACGGCCGTCCTGTTTTCCCGGAGACGAGTCACTCCAGTTGAGGACATCAGACTGTTCGGCCGTCCAATCCCTTGGCGAGACAAAGCTACATACCTGGTCGTCGTGCTAGATAAGCGCCTAACATTTACGGCGCATATCAACTACGCCATCACCAAGGCCAAAGACACAAACATTCCGCCATTGTGCAGTGTGATGAACTCTAGTGCTGTAAAAACATTTAGTGACATGTCCGCGCACCCAAAGGAGAATATTCGCAGCGTAATGAATTATACTACAACAACTCCTACCATACACAGGAGACCCAAACACCAACTCAGTGATTTTTTGAGTATCTGAGGCTGTATAATAGCCAATAAACAATCTAATAAATCGTGAATTAAATAAACATGATATCGGAAAAGGAGAAATCCAACATATGATACAAACAACGACGACAGGATGAAGAGTGTTCTGAGCGTATGAATCATTCATTATATGTCGCTACATAGTCGTATTTCTCCTATAAAATATAGATGGTTATACTATGAACTTTGAAATTCGGTGATTACTATATTTTAATTTTTTTCAACCATAAAAATATAATCAATTTAAAATTAAGTAAATAATATAAATAATAAACATGTTTCAAAATGAATATTTTATTCAATTTAATAATAAATTATTTTCTTTCCTTAGTAGGCTTAATTCATATAAAGAAACGAAACATTTAACATTAAATACTAAGGTAATTTATAAACAGATTACAGATCACATTCTTCGTTTCTATAATTTTTTAAAGCTCATAATTTTGGAACCTTGAATTTAGCTGGCAATAATTTCTATACAATTCCATTTTCTAAAATTACTTTCACGCTTCTTATACTATTTCCTGCTTTTCATCGTCAGTTATTATTGGATAAATGACAAAGAAGTTCTTTTGTTGACTTAATACGCAAAGATTACAAAAGAAATGACATGTATTACCAAAGAAAAATACACAAAATTAACAACTAAAAACAAAAACCTGTCAAGTCCTACTTCAATTCTGTTTCCGTCAATAATACAGTTCTCCTATGATTATTACATTATATATTTATACTATATTATACAATTTGCATGCCATGCGCCAAATGGACCGCACAATTTTTCAATTCAAATTTGAAATGCTCAATATAAAGTAAAGAATATTATGAAATGTCCAGTAAATTTAATTCCAAAAAAAATATTTTTGTACGCAAAGTTTGTGTTTTTAGTGCGTGAGAATGTCACTTTTTTTGACGAGGCTTGCCGAGTCAAAAAAAGTCTTTCGAACGCACTCAAACACTTCACGCACAAAATACAAACAATATTTTTTCTACAACTGATACATTAAGAACTAGAGCTATTGAAATATTTAATATATTTATTGAAATAAAATCAGATAAAATTTGATAACATCTTTTGCTATCTAAGGAAAAGTGAAAGTTGTTATGGTTGTTATCTCTTTTGTCAATACGTTGTTGATAAATTTGTTTTACACGCAAAAGTTATTTTCATGTCGTTTTGATTATATCTGTGCGAGCTCCGATGGATTCAGAGAACGCTCTCTTCAAATTCCAGAAAAAGTTAATGAGATTACCAATGTTGCAATTAATAATCTTTTGCCCATACGATCAAAAGATCAATACTAGAAGTATTATTTTCAAATCGCGAATGGTGCGGGAAGAAAAGGATAGGTAAAGTATCGGAAAATGTTGTACTGGCCCATTTTGAAGAAAAGTTAAAGAAGGTAAAAGCACCTACATTGTTTTAGTTGTTATTCATATTTATTGTCATTTTTCGTTACCTAGGTAACTCAAAAATTTAGCCTGTTGTAATGGTCGATTTACGCACGCTTTTGCGTGTTTTAAAGAGCGATTATGATGCATGTATAATAAAAAAGTTTTAAATGATTTTTTAGTTTTTGATATATTTAAGATTTTAAGTATCATATATATTTACGTCACATCACAACTATTGCTTTCTTTCTCGCACAGCCTACTATAGAGACTGGTGCAAGAAAGATAGCTATAGGTTTCGTTAAAAATCAGATGCAGTTAACTACGAATTCCTTCAAAATTAAACGAACTTTGATTTAAAATAATAAATAAAAAAGTGGAGGATCCTATTTTAAAAAACAAATCACACAACTAATTTTTTTTATTGTGGAAGTGATGTCACCAACCCTAGGTCTTAAATTTAAATGAGGCAAAGAAAATGACGTATTAAACTTCAAAATACGTTAACGCCGCAGACTTTTCTAAATGTCGGTAATATATGTAATAAAATTTAACATTGCCGGTAAATTGATACTATTTTCTTCCGTGAAAGGTGATTTTGATCATAAACAGAACTTTTTCTAGTCACGTGGCTTTCAATAATTCTAGATCATTCTAACAGAAAACAACATGGAAATAGCCATCTTTGTCAACATGTGCTTAATTTAGTTCTAAGTAAAGCATGTAACATTAATAAAGACTGTCGTTTTTTTCTCAAATTTGTCCGCTTTCGCGCCGTTTTTTCTGAATCTACAAAGCGCACCGATGTATTAAATGAAATTTGCGGAAATCGGATGCCAACTCATGCTGTTATTCGTTGGAATTTTACATCGCGTTCTATGTTTACAGTTCCCGGAAATAAAGAAAAATTAATAGAAATGTGTGATACCATAATTAACAGCGACGATTTTAAAATGATCAACTATTCTTCCAGGAAGCGGTGGGTTTACAAACATATTTAACTGATCAAAAATTTGGTTTTTAATTAGACATATAAATTAATTTTTGAACAGACCGATGTTGTTTTCGCAATCCTTAAAAATAAACTAACTGACATAAACTTTGCAAAGAAGGTTAACTAATTTGATTGCAACTTCACAAAATTATCGCAGTAATAATGCAATTTTTAATAATATTTACTCCACATTCGAGTTACTTGATTACCAACCACAACAAAAACGAAACCTAATCTAAACTTGGAATTGCCAGATTTAAGATAGGTATACAAGCAAATCTTTGTGGAAGTGTTGAATACTGTTATTGCCCAAATTGAAGTTAGATTTAGCGATTTGTCAAAACTCAAGTTCTTCGACCTTTTAACATTTGAAAAATTTCTCGTGTTTAGTAAGAATTTTCCTCAAAATTTGTTACATGATTTGTTACTTCAATATTCATTTTTTAATCAAAGTCAACTAAAAAATGAATTACTTGTAGTTGTGTGTGTATGTGTGTGTGTATGTGTCTGTGTGTGTGTGTGTGCGTGCGTGCGAGTGTGTGTGGGTGTGTGTGTGTGTGAGTGTGTGAGAGAGTGTGTGTGAGTGTGTGTGAGTGTGTGTGAGTGTATGCGAGTGTGTGTGAGTGTGTGCGAGTGTGTGCGAGTGTGTGCGAGTGTGTGTGAGTGTGTGTGTGAGTGTGTGAGAGAGTGTGTGTGAGTGAGTGTGTGTGAGTGTGTGTGAGTGTGTGTGTGTGTGTGTGTGTGAGTGTGTGAATGTGTGTGTGAGTGTGTGTGTGTGAGTGTGATTGTGAGTGTGTGAGCGTTTGTGTGCGTGTGCGTGTGTGTGGGTGTGGGTGTGTGTGTGTGCGTGTGTGTGTGGATGTTGGGTCCACGATTTCTCAAATACTATAAGACTTAAGTCATTTTTATCTACGGATTCTCAATCTAACAATAATGGGAAGAGTTGATAACAATTGGACAACCGGAAGTAGTAGTTACAAAAAAAATTATATAAATATTATTTATCGAAAATTTATTTAAATATTTATATTTAAAAACCTTAAATTCTTTATTCGATAAATATAAATTCATTAATACTCGTATTTCTTCTACAGATTTAGAGATAAAGAAATGCATATAAAATAATTTGATGTAAAAAATTTCAGATCAAACTACTTCAAGGCAAGAAATTCAAATGTTTGTAATTGACACATAAATGTCACTGTCAAAAATATTTGTATGCCACTGTCAAAAATATTTGTGGATCATTATGAAGATTATGAAAATAAAAAAGTCAACAAAGCAAAAGAATATACGTAAAAAAGTATATTTGGGAAAAAATTACGAATATAAAGAAAAGGAAAGTAGAAAAAGAAAATTTCAGGATATTAAATATAAAGAAAATGTATGTATTGTACATAATTTATATTAAAATATCCCATAGATTTTGCAAATAAATGTGAGAATTATTTTGTAGTGAGACATGAATATATGTACTTGTATTTAAAAATATTTTTTGTTTTATGCGTACAACCAGGTAAAATATCTGGCGATAGGTTATGTGCTGGCCACATCAGATTTTTTGTTCCTAATATAAGCCAAATACTCTATGTGGGATTGGTCAGAAAATTGTCAAACAGCATTCGAGAAACTAAAAAATGTTTTACAGTCTGGTCTACTTTAAACTAATTACGATCCAGAGCAAAGTATTTTACTGGATCCGCCACATGCATGCGTATATGGCATTAGTGCTGTCATATCGCACAAGTATGCAAACGGATCAGGAAAAACTATATCTCAAGCCAGCAGAACACTTACAGCAACCGAAAGAAAATATTTTCAAATAGCAAAAGAAGTTTTGTCTTTAATGTATGCTGTAAAGAAGTTTCATCTTTATATTTACGGGCGTCGATTTACGTGATTAACAGATCACAAGCCACTTTTGTCAATTTTTAGTAGTATAAAAAGTATTTCTGTTCACACGCCAAACGGACTCTAGAGATGGTCGCAGATTTTTCTGGCATACGAATACAAACGAAGTGAAGATTTTGGCCAGGCGGACGCACTTTCAAGACTCATTGACCAATCTTGGAAGTCTACGAATGAATATGTTATTATAGCCAGAATCGAAGATGTTATTTCTGTTTATGAAAGTATAAGGAAAATCTTACCTGTACCACAAAAAGACATTGAAGCTGCTACAGCAAAAGATCTTGTATTGTCAAGAATAATAGAAGCTGTAAAATCTAGAAATTGGCCGCAAGGTAAGCCTGGATCAGCATTTTATAATTTTTATAGTCGACGTATAAATCGCTCTATACACAATAATTTTCCTTTCATGGGTTTGAGAATTGTTGTATCTCAGAATATTTAATCAAAAATTCTCAAACTCCTTCATACTGGGCATCTTGGGTCCACCCGGATGATGATGGTGGCTCGGTCATACGTATATTGGCAAAATTTAGATGCAGAAATTGGTTAAATTATGTAAAAAATGTCAAACAACATTAAAAATGCCAATCAAGAATGAATTATATCAGTGGCCAACCCCAGAACAAGCATGGAAACGAATTGATTTCGCACGTCCTTTGGAAGATTATATGTTTTTGGTTGTACTAAATGCCTTTTCAAAATGGCCAGAAATCAAAAGAATAAGAAATGCAACCAGTAAAGTTACAATTCAAGAAATATTAAAAACATTTGCACTATTTGGATTTTCAAAGACAATCCTTTCTGACAATGGTACTCAATTTGTCTCAAAAGAGTTTGAAGATTTTTGCAAGCAATATGGTATCAAACATATTAGAACTCCGCCATTTCATCCGCAATCGAATGGACAAGTTGAACATTTTGTAGATACTATTAAACGAACTCTACAAAAACTGAAGAAAAAAGGGATAATGTCAAAGGTTTTACAAACATTTTTATGGACTTACAGAAGTACGCCTTGCAAATCTTTACCCTTTTTGACCAAACACAAGACCTTTCTTACTTAAAAGGTAACAAAAGGTAAAAAGGTATATATTTTGATTAATATGCAATATGTCGCTGTACCGAGTTCATATAATAAATTTATTATTATTAATATTATCATTATCATTATTATTGTTATTATTATTTATTATTATTAATTATTGTTATTATTAACGATTCTTAATATTATTTTTAATACTATTATTCTTATTATTATCATTATTTGAGATCCAACCTAAATTTTTAAATCGTAGAAATGGGCTATAGGATCCATGACAAATTTATTTAAACGAAGAAAGAATTTCTTCGTTTAAATAAATATAATAACTCGTGGCTCAATTAGTAGAGCGCCCGGCTAGAGATTGGGAGACTCTGGGTTCGAATCCCAGCGAGGTCCATGAATTTTTCACAATTCTGTCTTCGTTTAAATAAATTTGTCCTGGATCCTATAGCCCATTTCTACGATTTAAATCTTATTATTATCGTTACTTTATTAATATTTATTATTATTATTAATGAATATTATCAATATTATTATTAGTTATTATTATTAATATTATAATTATAAATATTGTTATTATTATTTTTATTATTATTATTATTTTTATTATTATTAATCGTGTCCAAACCATACATAATATAAATAATTAATGCACAATAAATATATGAAACATTACAGCAAATATTTATCACTCCTTAGATGCCTTAGTGCCCGATTTTCGGTAGCAAAATACCACATCGGACCACATGGAGTGAATTAGCTGCGCTTGTTGTTATTTATAACCAAATAAGTATAATAAATAAAATATAAATAAATTAAAATATAATTTATAATATCAATTGAGTTATATTTGTGTACGATATGACAACTTTATACTTACAAATTTATTAGATAATAAGTAAATAAATAAAAGTCCCGGAAACCGACGACCAGCTTCCTAAGTTTATATATTTTTTAATAAAACAACAATAATATCCTAATCTAAAGCACAAAACTTGGCTCGTTTTCCAAGCGTGTCTTTTGTGCGCTAGGTTAGGTTATTTTATTTTTAGAGAAATATGCAAACTAACTATGCTGTTCGTCGGCTGCCGAGACTTACAGGTGTATTTTTATAAAAAGTGCTTAGAGAGAAGTGAAAAATTGTTTTTACTTTGTATTTAATGGGTGCCGGGACTTTTAAGTGTATTGATAAGTCCCGGCCGCCGGGATCGGATCCACTGTCATATATTAATATTGGTAAATAAATTATTACTTTTTGAGGCAATGAAAATTCTCGTTATCTTTTTATCAAACCTCGTAATGATATTAAAACGTACATCTTACTAACCTCTATGATAATTATAATTCTAGGAAATGAAAGTAATTAATGTTATGCGTTCAGAATTACATTCGAAATTAAATAAAAATAACACTCGCACTAAGCTACTTGTACTTTTAATGGCTGCAGATGATACATCATTGATGAAAAATAATCGTTTTACTGTGAATCGATACATGTTGAGAAGTGTAAGTTGGTATTAGGTTTTACATATATGTGTAGTAAAAACTGTTTTGTAGGTAATATTCATATCTGTTTATTTTACTGTAATATTAATTCAAATGATATATCCATTTCCTCTGAATCTAAAGTAACGTGTCAAGTGGTAAACACAAAATAACTACACTGGTTTAAAACACCACAAAACATTTATTAAGTAAATAGGGGTATGCTCTTTTCTATTTAAGCCATGCAGTAGATGGCGCTCGCATCAGCGCCAGTTGTAAGTAGCCGAAATTACATTGGGTAAACTTGCTTCTCATGTCTCCAATTTCAGCCAATCAGAGAGGTCAAAACTATGCCGTATGCTGTACAATATCGAATGGCTTAAATGTAACAAGATACAGGTACTCAACTTAAAACTACACAAATCACAGAGAATACAATGCACAATGCAGCAACAAACGTTTGTTTCTCAACACAGCACTCAACTTTTCACCGACCAGAGAATACCCGGAATTTCACTTGCATTATTGGCCTTGGTGCACAGATAGCAACACCAGTAGAATATAGATTCAATCAGTATAAATCGATTTATGCCTGATAGATGGCACACTAGTCCCAAATTTAAAAATGATATTTTTTCAGTGTAAGAAGTGTTGTGTATAACGTAATTCATTAAATTTATTTTAAACGAGAAATGTAAAGAGCAGAATAAAACATGAAATATTGTGATAAAATAATAATGTTTCATTTCCAATTCTGATTTTGAGAGTTAAAGTGCCTTGTGTGATTATGTTTATTTATATATATATATATATATATATATATATATATATATATATATATATATATATATATATATATATATATATATATTTGACTACGATTTTAATTTTGGACAAAGATTTAGATTTGGAATATTGACATCGACATGTTTTGGCTTGATTTTGGTACTCAATTGGGGGGTTTTATTTTACATTTTTTTGGATACGCGTGATAATTTGACTATACTTTGGACTTGGCTGAGTATAGCTAGCAAAACTCTATTAGGAGACCATAATGAATACTATTATACAGGGTGTAAATGAAATAAGGGCATTAAATTTAGCCAGTAATGTAACTTGATGAGAGGAACAATATGTCTTAATAACTTTTTTTTTCTAAGTCTTTTAGATTTTGAGTTAAAATTCTTTAAAGATTTGCTGCATATTTCGTTACACGCTCATGGAGAACAAATGGCGGTTGCCGTATTCAAGTGGGATACAAACAGCTCAAAAATTGTCGGTTATCGGTTACACTTACAGTCACAGTAATTAATAAACGAATCAAGGAAAATAACATTATTATTAATTAATTCGTAATAGTACAATTTTTAAAATAAATAAATTTAAATTTTGGATAACAAAATTATAAAGTTTTGTATTAAACCAGGCTTTCAATGACCTGTGAATAGTGTGAATATAGGAAGACAAGGAGGGACGAGGAAGAGCAAAAGCATAGTTGTTAGGTAATGAGATGATTATTTATCGTCGACAAATCATAATAGTTTAAATACGTTATTCAAAAAATGTAAGTACAAACTTTTGTCCATTTAAAAGAGGTACATGAGTACCAATAATTAGTCGTCCATTTGTTGTTCCCGCCCAAAACATTTTTAATGAAAATTTTTACAGCATTTACGTCGGTCGAGATGTATATTGTGCATAATAAATACACCTTTCTAAGTAAATTCAGTCTCATTAATAAACATTATGAGCCATTCCCAAAATTGAAGTCTGTTATGTGCTGAAAACATAGAATTTTTTGCACATGTTATGGATATAACTGTTGCTTTTTTTAAAATTGTCATTTGTGACACTCCGTATTGTGATGTGATAAAGATGTACAAGATTAACAAATGTGCGAATATTAAGAACATAATGATTTGGTGATGATTTGGAAACGCTCCGTGTAAATGCGTTGACAACTCCATGACACTGTCTTTATGTCAACCGTGATGTCAAGTAAAATGAAGTACAGATACGAATAAAAAAATTAATAATAAACCATAGGTAATTAATTACAATGTCTGTGTACTCGCATTTTGACAGAATTTTACCTTATAAACAAGTTTATTACTAATATCAAAATTTAATTGGAACAATTAACAGGACTCTTAATTGCTAAAACAAATTTTTTCTTAGCTATTGCTACTGCATTCAATTATCACAAAAATATTTGGAACGACTCTTCAATTTACGGGGTGGTAAAAATGCTAAAAAAATATGGGATTTCGAGAAAAAGTTATTAAGAGATATTATTGCTCTCGACGAGTTATATTACTGGTTAAATTTAATGCACTTATTTCATTTACACCCTGTATATTTTTTATTATTATTTACTTGCCAATTATTGGGACTACTAGATTGACAGTCAAGTTAGCAGTCCCTTCTAAAATATTAGTGCGTAGGAATTAATTGCCATAAAATTGCCAATTAATTATTGAAGATTTAAATAAATCCAGACAAAAAATAAAAATATATTAACATAGAATTATATTTTCTGTATTCATCTGAATTTTAAATGCTGCGTACCCTATATATTAGTGCCTATCAATAACTATAAAGATCCATGCACTTTTCATGTAGGATCAATATGGTTGTGCATAGGTTCCATTTGGATCATTAAGGATGCACATAAATCCATTTAATTTTTAATCGCCAATTCCAAAAATTTCTCAGCAGAACCATATAAAATGTATTCTAACATAAAGCTTGGACTATAGTAAACCAACATAAACCTTTTGGCTTTCTGTATTTCGCCGATCAGCCAGAATTTTTAATAAAAAATAAAAAATAATTCCCTAGCTGGATTCAAACCACAGCATGCTGAAATCAAAAGCCGTTGCTCTGACTAGTGAGCTACCGAGGCCGGCAAAAAATATTATTACAGATTGAATCAACGTTGAACTATACTTTTCATGTAAGCTTGCATTTTGGAATTTAATTTCCCCAGCAGAACTATACAAAATACAATCTACCTTATTGTATTGACGATAATCAACTAGTATAAACCATATCCGTTTTAATTACGACTTACAACCCATTAAACAATATTATTTGAGAATGAGTCAATATACCATACTTATTGTCTATAATTGACCTTTGCAAATTAATTGCTTTAGCAGAACCCAACAATTACCACTTACTAACCAATTAAACCAATATTATTTGAGAATGAGTCAATATACCGTACATATCGTCTATATTTAAATTTTGTAAATTAATTACTTTTGCAGAACCCTGCAAACTGCACTCTACCAGTATGTATATATATATATATATATATATATATATATATATATTGTGACGAAGTCACATATTTTCGTCAATTTTCTTTAAATTTCCCGGCAAAAGACGACACACGGAGCCATAGTTCTCCATGGACACGAGTTGGTCAAAACTTCAATTTCACAGTCTTCCCAGCGATCTCCACTCTTCCTAGCCGGTCCATGGGCTTTGCATTCAGGGCAGAGAACATCGTTCGACACTTTTCTTGAAGTTTTGCTAAGAAAACGGGATGGAAGTCATGTTTTTCATCAATACACGCTTAGAAAACTTACAGGTTATAAGTGAGGATGTACAACTACTGCCAACCGGCACACCCATAATCCACGGGCCAGGCCTAGCTGTCTAGACAACAATAGGATCCTTAAGGACACAATTCCCTGCACAGAACTTGGAGACAACCACCCGGGAAATCCCTTTGAAAACCGCAAGAACAGCTGAGCGATGTTGGCGCTACGGTCAGCCGCTGACTTCAAGGCAAACTGAAGTATATTTATTATATTTATTCTATTCATTTGTTACTGTATTATTTAATATAACCTGCTAATAACTGTCCCGGAAAAGCTGGAAAATTATTTTTGCTATATTTTAAAACCCTAAAATAAACATTTTACAAACCCGGCCGATCAGCCAATCAGACATCGCGACACTACTCCGCCTCTGCACCAATCAGATGGTCGGTAACATCTCCCTCTTCTAGACGCGCAAATTTCAACCGAATCTAACCAAATCTGGGTATAAATACCACTCGCGGAGCTTCAGAAGTCACTTCTTACAATAGCTGCATCGGCTAAGAAGTCACTTCTTGGGATAGCTGCTTCGGCTATACAAGAGGACCAGTCTACCTGCAGCTTCTGTAGTCTAGAACTCAACGACACTGCCCTCAGCGAGATAATCGCTGAATCCGAGCGAGAGTGTCATCTCAGAGACAGGATTCCAGTCAAGTACAGTAAATATATACCAAGTTACATAAATTTAAAGTTAAAGTCAAACCGACAGATTTTCAAGACATATTTTTTATTTTAGTTACATGTTTGTACATTTGGTGGGTGTTAATAAAATGTTTAAGTTTTACAAATTTCACAATCATTTACAAATAATAATCCTGGACCTCCGACTAGCTATCCGCAATCCTAAACTACCCCTAAAACAGACAGTTCACAGAATGGCGCCCGAAAGCAGTAACAGCAAACCCAACACAGGGGTAGGTACGTCACAATATATATATATATATATATATATATATATATATATATATATATATATATATACAGGGTGTAAATGAAATAAGTTCATTAAATTTAACCAGTAATGTAACTCGACGAGAGCAACAATATTTCTTAATAACTTTTTCTCGAAATCGCATATTTTTTTAGCATTTTTACCACCCCGTAAATTGACGAGTCGTTCCACGTATTTTTCTAATAATTGAATGCAGTAGCAATAGCTATGAAAAATTTTGTTTTAGCAATTGACAATTTTGTCAGTTGTTGCAATTATATTTTGACATTAGTAATAAACTTGTTTATCAGGTAAAATTCTGTCAAAATGCTTACGTTTACAAATAGCGAGTACACAGATATTGTAATTACTTACCTATGGTTTATTTATTTATTCGTATCTTTACTACATTCTAATTTGTGGTTGATATGAAGACAGTATTATAATGTTGCCAACGCATTTAGACGGAGCGTTTCCAAATCATACTGTTCCTAATATTCGCACATTTGTTCATCTTGTACATCTTTATCACAATACGAAGTGTCACATATGACAATTTTAAATAAAGCAACAGTTGTATTCATATCATGTGCAAAAATATCAATGTTTTCAGCAGACTTCGATTTTGGGAATGGCTCATAATGTTCTCTAATGAGACTGAATTTACTTGGGAAAGTGTCTTTCTTATGCAAAATACACATTTCAACAGACGAAAATGCTGTAAAAATTTTCATTAAAAAACGTTTGAGCGGGAACAATAAATGGACCACTAATTATTGGTACTCATGTACCTCGTTTAAATGGACAAAAGTTTGTACTCACATTTTTTGAAAAACGTATTTAAACTATTATGATTTGTCGAATATAAATAATCATCTCATAACCTAATAACTATGCTTCTGCTCTTCATCGATACCTCTTACCCCTCGTTCCTCCTTGTCGTCCACTATTCACAGGTGAAAAAGCCTGGTTTAATTCAGAACTTTGTAATTTTGTTATCCAAAATTTAAATTTCTTTATTTTAAAAATTGTACTATTACGAATTAATTAATAATAAATGTTATTTCCGTTGATTCGTTTATTAATTACTGTGACTGCAAGTGTAACCGATAACCGATAATTTTTGAGCTGTTTGTATCCCACTTGAATACGACAGCTGACGACAAGCCATTTGTTCTCCATGGGCGCGCGCCGAAATATGCAGCAAATCTTTAAAGAATTTTAACTCAAAATCTAAAAGACTTAGAAAAAAAAGTTATTAAGAAATATTGTTGCTCTCGTCGAGTTACATTACTGGTTAAATTTAATGCACTTATTTCATTTACACCCTGTATATATATATATATATATATATATATATATATATATATATATATATATATATATATATATATATATAGACGGTAATAAACCAGTATAAACTATATTCGGTTTAATTACCACTTGCTAACCGATTAAAACAATATTATTAAAGAATGAATCTAATATACCTTGATTTTCAATTAAATTGAGCTTTTAAAATGAATTGCTTGAGCACAGCCCTAAAAACTGCATTCTTCCATAATATTTAGACCATAATCAACCAGTATAAATCATATCGTTTTAATTACCTACCACTTACTAACCGATTAAAATACAATTATTTGAGAATTAATCAATATACCTTACTTTTCATCAAAAATTGAGCTTTTTATATTAATCATCCCAGCAGAACCTAACAAACTGTATTCTACCAAAAAGTTTAGACGATAATAAACTAGTACAAACCATATGCGTTTTAATTTAAATCAATCTGCCTTACTTTTAGTCAAAAATTGAGCTTTGTAAATTAATTACTTTAACAGAACCCAGCAAACTGCATTCTACCATTATGTTTGGACGGCAATAAACCAGCATAGACCATATCCTTTTTAATTGCTATTTAATAACCGATTTAAAAAATATTATTTGGGAATGAATTAATATACCTTACGTTTCATCAAATTTGAGATTTATAAACTAATTGCTTTTGTAGAACCCAACGAACTACATTGTATCATAATGTTTAGACGATAATAACCTAGTATGAATCGTATCTGTTTTAATTGCCACTTACTAAGGGATTAAAATAATATTATTTGAGAATAAATCAATATCCAGTATTTTTCAACTAATATAGGGCTTAGTAAATTAATTACCCCAGCAGAACCAAACAAACTGTATTCTACCATAATTTTTCGACGATAATAAACCAGTATAAATCATATGCATTTTAATTATCACTTACTTACCGATTAAAACAATATTATTTGAGAATGAGTTAATGTACGGTACTTATCTTCCATAACTGACCATTGAAAATTAATTGCTTTGGCAGAACCCTACAAACTGCGTTCTACCATATTGTTTAGACGATCAACGTGTACCTATAAACCATCAGTTTTAATTACCACTTACTAGCAGACAAAAACGGTATTATTTGAGAATGAATCTATATATCTTACTTTTCATCAAAAATTGAGCTTCGTAAATTATTTACCCCAACAGAACCCAACAATCTGTATTCTACTTTAATGTTTAGACGATAATATACCAGTATAAACTATATGCGTTTTACGGTTTTAATTACCACTAACTAACCTATTAAAACAATAGTTATTTGTATCACTACGCCAGAAAATGAACATTTGCGAGATCAAGTTTATTTTGCCAGGCCGAGCTGAAAGCGAGGCCTGCAAATACGAGATCTCGCAAAAAAGTTTCTGGGCGTGTGATAATACAAGATTTTTTGTACCGACTACATAAATTCTTCGTATATTTCTCTACCTAGACTTTATTCTGTGTTACATAACCTGAAAAATAAACATATATTTTTATCTGTTTTGCATTGCAAGTTTAATTATAATTACTTACATTTTAGCTTAAAACGAGAAATTATTTTATATCTATTGAAAATATAACATACAAACATTACTTATATAAATCCCAATATGGGATTTTCAAATAAGAAAACGCTAACTAGCGGCAAATATTAGAACTGCAAACAGTGGTACACATTTGACATTTACATGAAACTACAACTATATGACTACTAATCCTCTATTACACGTACTTGAATTATAAATAAAAAATACTAATAAATGAGAAAATAATACGAAAACTAAAGAAATACAATTGACAGAAATGCTACGTTGACACACGTCAACAAAAAGTGTACCAGTGTTTAATGCGATCAGTGCCATCTCTTGATACTTGAAAATCCCAATACTTTCGCATATTTTTAATGACAATTGGCGGAAACTCAATTATTACGTGAAGTTAGTTGTAGTTACAAAACAAACTAGTCCTAAAGTTGGAACTTATAATTAATCTATACGAGATGTCAGTAATGACAACATATTATTATTTTTATGACAAAATTTAGTTATTTAAGTTACAACAATTAAAGATTCAGCCCTAAAATTTGTAAATATTTTGCTAATTCTTATTTTGAAAATAATCTTAAATTGACATATCACCAGAACAGTAATGCCAACTTTTTTGCCGGCTTCGGTCAGCAACAGTGCATTTCTGGACGATTTTGAGTTCTGTAAAACTAGACAAAATGGACGGGGTACGAAAAATATATTTTGAAAATGATTCAATATACCTTACTTTTCATCAAAAATTGAGTTTTGTAAATTAATTGCTTCAGCAAAACGCTACAAACTGCATTTTATTATAATTTTTAGACGATAATAAACCAGTATAGACCATATAAATTTCTCAAATAATACGCTACATAAAATCATTTATAAAAAAATTGATAATCCTCATTTGCTATCTAAAATCGATTTTCGTGTCCCCCGTTTCTGTTCAGGCTGTAACGACAGCTATTACCTGCCTGCAAATAATTCTAATATTCTGTGCAAGTCACGATGTACGTTATGTGTAATTTATATAACATAATGTGTATAGATCGAGATATTTTTGTATAATTTTTCATTGGCTTCTCTATCTTGTGCTGTTTACATTATGTACATTTACTTGTATAGAGTTCGTTACCTTTTGAGTAATGTATTATTATTATAATTATTGTTATTATTATTATTATTATTATTATTATTATTATTATTATTATTATTATTATTATTATTATTATTATTATTATTATTATTATAATTATTATTACTATTATTATTATTATTATTATTATTATATCTGTTTTATCACTTACTAACCGATTAAAATAATATTATTTGAGAATGAAGCAATATCCAGTATTTTCATCGAATATAAAGCTTTGTAAATTAATTACACCAGCAGAACCCAACAAACTGTAGCCTAAAATAATGTTTAAACTATAGTAAACCAGTATAAACCATATCCAATTTAATTACTACTAACTAATATGTTAAAACCATATTACTTAAGAATAAATCGATAACCAGTATTTTTCATCTAATATAGAGCTTTGTAAATTAATTACCTCAGCAGATATCAAAAAACTGTCTTCTACGAGAATGTTATTCAATAATAAACCAGTGTAAACGATATCCGATTTAATTACAAGTAACTAACCGATTAAAACAATATTATATTGAGAATGAATTAATATCCAATATTTGTCATCTAATATAGAACTTTGTAAATTAGTTACCCTAGCAGAACCCAACAAACTATATTCTACCATAATGTTTAGACGATAATAAACCAGTATAAACCATATACGATTTAATTACCAGTAAATAACCGATTAAATCAATATTATTTTAGAATAAATCGATATCCCGTATTTTTCATCTAATATACAGCTTTTTAAATTAATTACCTCAGCAGAACTCAACAAACTATATTCTAACATAATGCTTAGACGATAATAAATCAGTATAAGCCATATCCTATTTAATTACAAGTAACTCACCGATTAAAACAATTTTATTTGAGAATGGATATACCGTACTTTTCATGTAAACTTGAGTTTTTAAATTTAACTGACCCAGTAAACCATACTAATGACGCAATTACTTTAAAAACTTTAAATTTAAGCGTTTAGTTATTGGTAGTATGATTTATAAAATGAATAAATATATCATCACGGCTTATTACCCATTGCTTGGTGTGCCAATCTGCTTTGTACACAGATATCAGTAATGATGAAATATAACCAGTATAATTTATACTGGTAAATTATCGTCTAAAGATTGGATGTAAAGCTCGAATGTTTTCTGTATGGTTGTGTCGAGGTACTTAATATCAAAGCGCAAGTTTAGATGAAAAGTACGGTATTTTAGTTCATTCTCAAAAACTGTTGTTTTAATCGGTTAATTACAGGTAATTAAAACCGATATGGTTTATTATCGCCTAAAACAATATGGTAGTTAGAATGCAGTTTGTTGGGTTCTGCTAAAACAATTAAATTACAAAGCTTTATATTAGATGAAAAATTAATGGATAATAATGAATTCTCAAATAATGTTGTTGTAGGTTAGTTACTAGTAATTAAAACGGATATGGTTCATACTGGTTTATTATCGTCTAAACATTATGGTAAAACGCAGATTGTTGGGTTATGTTGGGGTAATTAATTTACAAAGTTCAATTGTAGAAGAAAAGTACGGTATATTGTTTTATTATCAAATAATATTATTTTAATTGCTTAGTAAGTGGTAATTAAAACGGATTTGATTTATACTGGTTGACTATCATCTACACGTTATGAAAGAATACATTTTGTTGGGTTCTGCTGAAAAGATTAATTTACAAAGATCTACATTATTTGAAAAATATTAGATGTTGATTCAATCCCAAATAATATAGTTTTAATCGGTTAGTTACTCGTAATTAAAACGGATTTAGTCTATACTAGTTTATTATCGTCTAAAAATTATGGTAGAATACAGTTTGTAGGGTTCTGCTAAAGCAATTAATTTACAAAGCTCAATTATAGAAGAAAAGTATGGCATATTGTTTTATTATCAAATAATATTATTTTATTATCGGTGAGTAAGAGGTAATTAAAACGGATATGATTCAAACTGATTGATTATCGTCTAAACGTTATGGAAGAATACATTTTGTTGGGTTCTGTTGAAGAGATTAATTTACAAAGATCTATATCAGTTGAAAATACTGGATATTGATTCATATATAATTGATTCATATATAATGGCGGTGTGTTGATGTTGCTGTTATTTATGTCAAAATGAACAGTGATATTAAATGCAAATTGTGTAAAAGAAAGTTAGTAAATGGTGTTAAATGTGTAGAGTGTAACAGTTCTTATCATTTAAAGTGCGCGGATATTAATTCTATAACAGAAGCAGAAAGAAAAGTATGGAATTGTGATGAATGTCAAAATGGGTGTGCCTTAGACTATACTATAAGCGAAAATCTAGAAGTATCGAACGATGATATTACACGGTATGTAGCAGAAAATGATCTATTAAAACAGCAAATACTAACTCTGCAAAAATTAGTAAATGAATTAGAAAAAGTAAACAAACTTCAAGATGAAAAAATAAAACAATTTGAATTAAAAACAACTACAAAACCAACTGAGCAAATAAACAATAGTTTAAACTTAAATACACAGGTGGGACCATCTTACTCAAATGTGCTAAAAACAAATACAGCAACACTGCTAGTTAAACAAACAAGAGATTGCAAATCAGATAATGTAATTAGTGAAATTAAAAAGACCGTTGACCCGGCTAAAAGTAAACTTAATATTCTCAATGTCAAAAAAAAATTAAAATGGAGACAATATCATTTATTGCGGAAATAAAAATTCAGCACAGGACATTAAAACTAGGTATCCTGGATAATAATGAGAAATTGAAAAATCAAATAACCACTGAAATTGCACAAAAAATTAATCCTAAATTAATAATATATAATGTTGAAGCAATAGAAACAAATAATAGCGAGGTCTTTATAAATAAATTAATACAACAAAACAATTTAAATGAAAATAATAATTCTCCAACAAGTTCTTAAAAATATCAAAGTTGATGATAACAATTATCATGTTATAATAGAAGCAGATAGTCAATCATGGAATAATTTAATTAAGAATAATAAAATATATGTTGGATGGAGGTACTGTTTTGTAAAAGAAACATTTAGTATAATAAAATGTTTTAAATGTAATAAATTTGGTCATAAATAAACTAAATGTACAGTAACATTAGATATTTGCGGTAGATGTTCAGAGAACCATGATACTAGATCTTGTAAATCACAAACGTTAAAATGCATAAATTGCTCTAATTACAATGCTAAATTTAATACAAAATTCCCTGTTGATCATTCTACCAGTAATTTAAGTTGTAATTATTACAAAAGGATATCGCAAATAATAAGAAACAAAACAATGTACAATACTGATCCTATTTATTTATTTATTTATTTATTATTCAACAGGATACACCCAATTATAGAATAATATTACAAGATATCAAAAAAATCAAATGAATCAGTGAGTACATATACATAATAATATAAGAAAAATACAAAAAAAGAGAAAAAAATACATTTAGAACAACCCTTACTAATAATAATAATAATTAATATAAATAATTTCAAATATAAATAATTTCAAATATGTATAAATAATTTCAAATTAGAATATGTAATTGTCTACATACATGACAGATACAAAAATTGTATCAAGAAAGTACTACACCAAGATAAATCCACACAGATAAATCCACCTCCTAAGCAAATAAAAATTTAATAATTCAATTGACAGTCAAAATTATGACAATAACGCTTTACATTAAATGAACAAAATTGATTCCAATATTTAATTTAATCAATTTACTATGGAAGTAATTTATTCTGTGCATTATAATATCAAGTGTTAATGAAGTATGTGTGACAAACAAATTTTGAATGTATATAAACTGGTTGAGAAGTCAATGCATTCAGAATGCACGTTGAAAGATTTACACATTGCATTGATTGGAGAATTTGAATAATAATTAGTCCTCGAGAAATTACAAAGAAAAGTAATATTGTTTCGTGTATTGCAAGGCCGAACATAAAAATTTAACTGGGCTAGCAGATGAGGTGCATCAATGTGATTGTTTATTAGTTTATAAATAAATAAAATCTGCTGCTTGACTCGACGCGCAGAAAGTGATTCTAAGTTGAATTGAGAGAGTAAACGTTTGTAGTCAAGGTCTGGCCAAGAATTGTTTAAACGAAAAAGACAGTGTTTACAAAACTTTTTTTGGACTTTTTCAAGTGTCAAAATTTGATAAGCGTAAAATGGACACCAAACAATGCAACCATATTCTAATTTGCTACGAACTAAAGTACAGAAAAGTTTTGTTATACATGAAATATTTTGAAAACCAATTGTAGTTCGCATTATGAAACCAATAATTTTATAAGAATGTGTTGTGTCGGCATACATTAAACATTTAGAATGATTTATAACATTAACAATATCATTAATAAATAGCAAGAATAATAATGGGCCAAGCACAGAGCCTTGAGGCACACCTGAAGGGACAGCGTAAATTAAAGATTCAAATCCGTCTACAAAAACATATTGTAATCGATTGCGTAAATATGATGATAAAAAATTGCAAGTGCTACTTGAAAATCCAATTAATTGAAGCTTATGAAGTAATAATTTATGAGATACAGTATCAAACGCCTTTGAGAAATCGGTGTAAATGCAGTCAACTTGAAATTTCTTCTCCATTTCGTTTGAAACGTATTGTGTAAAATTTACTAAATTTGTGACTGTAGAGCGACCAGGAACAAATCCATGTTGATACTCACTAATAAAATTTTGCGTTTGAGACTGCAGATTTTTAAATATAACATATTCAAATATTTTAGCAAAAGAATTCAGACAAGAGATTGGTCGATAGTTACACACTTTTGTTTTATCTCCAGCTTTAAAAAGTGCTCTGATGCACTTATTGAAGATTGAACAAAGTGGATAAATTAAGAATTCAGCACAACCTTTAATTATATAAACAGGAATATCATCAGGACCTACAGATTTAGAACCACTTGTAATTTTTCTTAGACCGTAAAACATATGTATCCGTTGTAGGGACATCTACACATTTATGATGGAAATCAAGATTGCAGCGAGGGCAATGCATAGATGATGATTTATCACATGTGATTTTACAAACACCGCAGAGTGTGGGCATTTTAGGCAATCCTTTTGCGAACTGGTACGACTATAATATTTCACGTTAATTAATCTATTGATTAGTATTTAACGGATACGATTTACATATATGCACTTTATTATTAAATACTGCAAATACGTGATATGATAACGAGATACACTATAATCACGAAATTCCGCACAAAGTTCCGCACACTTTAAATATAGTTTCAAGGAATATTTCCACAATTTACCACACTAAACTTCCAAATATATGGATGGCACGGCCAGCGACACTGACTCACTCGAGAGTTATTTTTTATAGCAACTACAGGCTAAAAAAGATTTAAAAATAATTTATTTAAATGCACAGGGCTTAATTAACAATTTTGAGAGCGTGGAATATTTAATTCATGAAAATAATCCAGACATATTAATGATAAGTGAAACTCATATAACTGACGATATAATAGAAAACGAAATTAAAATTAAAAACTATAAAATAATACATGCATACTCAGAATCAAGACACACAGGAGGAGTAACTTTGTACATAAAATACAATATAAATTATAAAATAATCTTAAATCAATCATGTAATAAAAACGCATGGATTCTAATCATTAATTGTAACCTAAACAAAGCTAGATGGAATATGGGAGTTATTTATCATTCACCGAGCTCTAGTGATGCAGAATTTCTGTTACGATTGGAAGACTGGTGTGAAAACCTACTAGATAAGTGTGATCATGCTATATTAACAGGTGATTTTAACATAGATATCCTGAAGGACGATACATACAAGAAGAAGTTACTTCAAATAACAAGAGAAATATCGTTGACCCAGATAGTAAAAAGACCTACGAGAATTACTTCAAATAGCAAGACCCTAGTTGATCCAGTATTTACTAATGCGAAGAAAATAGTACAAGCAGAAATATTAGAAAAAGAAAAAATTTCAGACCACGAAACAATACAAGTATTAATTAAAGACCATTATAATAAAAATATTGTAAAGAAAAGAACTATAAGAAATTATTCTGAAGATACATTCAAGGATAGATTAAGAAAATGTAATAATTGGAAAAAAATACAAACAATGAACCTAACTGAAAGGACACAAAACCTATACAATGCATTAAAAATAGGTATGCAACAGTTCATATTTGAGTAAAATATCGACTACAGCAAAACAAACCCTATAGAATGGATGAATGATTCACTTAAAGAACTTAAACAAAAAAAAATTCACTTGTATAAAATCGCAAAAGATACAAATAATCTAGAGGATTGGAATAAATACAAAGTACACAGAAATAAATATTTATACACCATTAGATATGAGAAAAATATTAATTTTAAAAATAAATTAGACATTGCCAACGGTGATCAGAAAAAAACATGGAAGATATTAAAAGAATTAATAAATAAAAAATCAGTTGATTCAGTTAATAACTTAAATATTAACCAAATTATTACAGAGAGTAGTCAAATTGCCGAATATTTAAATAATTACTTTGTTAAGAGTATTAAAGAGATTAGTAATTCAATAAAAGAAGATATTACTAAAATAAATAAATACAAAAAGGTCTTAAAAACAGGTTGCCAAATAAAGATAAATTTAGTTTTAAATCGATAGATTTAAACGAACTAAAAAATATAATAAGTGAATTTAATCAGAAAAGTGATAATGATTTTCTAGATAAAAATAAACTTTTAACTATTTTTCCGGTCATAGGCGAAACATTATTAAGTATTATAAATGATTCATTAAAGTATGGTGTGGTTCCAAACAGTTTTAAATGTTCAATTGTAACACCAGTGAAAAAAGTGCCAGGGACAAACAAGTGCGAAGAAATGAGACCAATAAACACAGTAAGCATAATTGAAAAATTTTTAGAAACGTGTGTGTTAAAACAACTAAAAACTTATATAGCTGAAAAAGACATTCTTATTATGGAACAGTCGCAGTGTCATACTGGGATATATTTCTGAGTGTGGCGAATTGGATTACCGGGCCACCTAATCTGGGTCATTCAAAATATTAATAATGAAACAAAGATGGTTACGAATGAAGGTTCTTCTTAAATACATTATGAATGTAAACATTAAGCAAATACACAGGCTGAACCCAAGAATCCGTGACGTTGACAATTAACTGGGAAAACAGATTTATAGAAATACTCCATGCATGAGGATCAATATAAGAGTTATGATGTCGAGTAAATTAGACAAAAGTTACCCCATCAGAAGACAATTTTAAAGGTTTATTGTTATTTGAGAAAAAATATATAGATATAGACGAAAACGGTAAATTGTGAAATGGTTTATTTTTGAGAATAATAACAAAAATTAAAGTATTTTATTTATTACCAAAGATAACTGTACTACTTGTATAGAATTAGCAGTAATCTACTTGTAATATAAAAATCGCGTCTCAAACACGTATATTTTAGCCGAGATTTGGCACATGTTAATGAATTTAAATATTAAATTTCTGAATATATTGTTATAATCAATTTGGGAACATTTTCTTTGTTGTAATCAAATCATATTTATAGTGAATACTATTAAATATAAACTTTTTTATAGGTGTAATGTCTATAATTAATTTTCATTTTAGTGCTATCTTTCACCCAATACAATATAAAACGTTAAAATCGTTAAAGTACACAAAAATTATGGCTCTAAAGGCCGTTTGCACCAACGTAACTTAATTTTTAAGCGTTTCTTAAATTTATAATATTACGACAAATGAATTACTATGCATTGTTGTTTCGATTTGTTTTTTTTGTCTATGGGTCGCTTAAAATTTAAGCCTTATTGGTGCAATTGGGAATATTTAAATTTAAGTACAATCCCAAGAGTTAAGGCAACAAAAATTGTTTTTAAAATGACAGTTGCAGAATTTAACTCCTACCTAAGTTATTCTGTTTCGTGAATAGATCTCATACTAAAAATTTTAATCCGGAATAAAAATGAAGTTAGTTAACTATGAATAGTAGATTTTGCACATGCCCGTTGAGCACGTATTTCTAGAATACATTAGTTAAAGGCCGTGGTGACGATGGGGTTTGGGATGAAGAGAAAGATAGAAGTAAACCTATATTAGCATGTAGTTTTCTTTGACTTACGCTACACTTGTTCTCTGCTTAAGATAAACAGTTCTTTGATATTATTTTTCTATTTCGGTGTTCTTATGTTTCTATATAAGCACTGTTTATCACTGAAAACACGACGTTTAGAAAATCTATAAATGTACTCTTTTTGGCGCCTTTCATGTTCTAGAGGTGGTAGTCATGCTTTCATAACTGACAGATAACCTTAAAATGGTAAATTGTTTGTGTTGAAATATTACTTCCGTGATTACTTCTAATTGTGGATTTTTATGCTTTCTCTAGGTGATAGGACTAGAAAAAAAAGAAATTTATAGCTATAGCTGTGTTAGTTAAGAAAGAATAAGAATCTGTGAAGTTAAAATTTCAACTAAAAAATTATGAAACAAGAAACAATGCGCTCCGGTTTACTTTGTCAAAATAATTAAAATGGTAAGTTTTATTTATTACAATTTAAATTTATGGTAATGTAATTTTGAATTTAATGTATTGTTATTCCAGGCAGGTTATGAAATGTATGATGCACGTTACTTGAAAATGTTAACACTGTCTACTCAATTTGTGGCGGCTACTGGCAAACAAATATGAAAAGTTGACGTTTTAATCCATGATTTGCAGTTCCACGTTGTGGCGAACTATCGAATATATGCCGTATATGTTTTGTATTAAAAATTGTAAGAAAAGCTGTTGCCGTTATCTGTGCAACTGAGCAGTGAGTGTTGTAAAAATGGTGGAAAGTAAAAATCTAGAGCAATAAATTGTTCATTAAAGTATTTCATTATTTAAAGAGTTTTATTTATATGTTGTTTTCTCAATAAAAAGGCTTGATGGTCCACGTAACGTCCTTCAATCCCATATTTAAGTTTTATTTATGATAATAACCAACACGAACCACCGATATGTCAAATCAGGATGGTTCATTAATAACCTTGGAGTTCATTGTATGTATTGGTTTTCCTCTTTCATAATTGTATAATGCTTGATACAATGTTTTAATGTAAACAATCAGATAAAATCACAATATACACAAACTGTCAAAATGTGAAATTTCAATTTTTACCGGGAAACGCTACCAACATAACTGATAAAAAAACACCAACTCATATTTTTGACAACTCCTTTTTTTAAAATCTAATTGTAAAATTACCTCAATAGAAAAAATAGTATAAAAAACATGTATCATAAGGCCTGTTGACGCACTCGTCCTTTGTAAAACTCGCCTGGCGGCTCGTTTTCCAAACTTGGACTCGTACGTTACCAGATTGCCTTATGATACTCGTGTTTTAATCTACTATTTTTTTCTCTTTATCATATTGAAAACTATTAACTAAGTACTAGATATGATAGTTACAAGTCTAGATTGGGCCCTTTCGTTCGCCGGGCCTGTGGCGATCGCCACATCGCCACAATGGCCAGTCCGACGCTGAACAGTCGGGTTACCGGGAAAAACATTCGTGTGAAAGTGCACTTAATCTAGTAATTAATGATTGGAAGTTAGACATTGAAAATGATAAATCTGTTATAGCAATATTTTTAGATTTACGTAGGGCATTTGAAACCATTGATAGAGAAATATTGTTGAAAAAATTTGAATATTATGGACTCGATCAAATTAGTATTAAGTGGTTTAATAGTTATTTAAGTGAAAGGAAACAGAGAACTAAAATTAATGATGTGTTATCTAGTGAAATTAATGTAGATATTGGATTGCCACAAGGAACAGTTTTAGAAGCTTTTGTCTTTATTTTGTACATAAACGATATTAGTAAAGTTATAAAACATTGTAAAATTAAATTATTTGCAGATGATACCTTATTATATCTACCAGTAGAATCTATTCAAGAAGAAATAATTAAAGCTCAAAACGATATAGAAAGTATTCACGAATGGCTAAATGTAAACAAATTAATATTAAACGTAACCAAAACAAAATACATGATTATAAATAATAGGGCTAAATGTGATACTATATTAAAATTATCAAATAATGTAATAGAAAGAGTTAGTAACATCAAATATCTAGGAATTGTAATAGATGATAAATTAAAATTCTATGAACATGTAGATTATGTTTGTAAAAAAATAGCTAAGAAAATACATTTTTTACAAAGGATTAGAAATAAACTAAATTATATACAAGCAGTTAATATTTATAAAACCATCATAGCTCCACATATAGATTTTTGCGCTACAATACTATTTCTTTGTAATAAAAATCAACTACAGAGATTGCAGCGACTGCAAAATAGAGCTATGCGTTGTATTTTGAGAGTAAATAAATACACTAGTATACATAA